>PTEX01000033.1:589835-655092 GCA_003342815.1 Eudromia elegans
CTGCTCGCCGGCTGCTCGCCCGCGCTGCTCGGCGCGCCGCTCTCCGCAGGTGAGTGCCCAGGTGGGCGCGGGGCCGCGCGGGGCGCGCTCTCCACGAGCCGGCGGGCGCCCCGCGGGGTCTGGGGGGCTCCGCGTGTCGCGGGCTGCGGGCGCCTCGCAAACTCTCCGTCCTTCCTCCCTCCTCTTCCTTCTCCTCCCGCGGCCGCCCGGCCGGGCAGCGTCGGAGCTCACGGCGCGGCTGGAGCGGCTGCCGCCGCTTCCCTGCCCCGGCCTCTCTCCCCTGGGAACTTTTCCCTGCCCGGCGCCGGAGAGCAGCCCGGCCGGGGACCGGCCGCCCCGAAATCCTCCCCGCAAAGTGCGTGTCTGTGTGTCTGTGGGGAGCCGCACGGGGCCGGTGTCTGTTTTGTTCGAAAGCCGCCACTTGGGCGGCCCTTCCCGTCTCCGCTGCCCGGAGGTGCTCGCGGGTGCTGGGGGTCGCGGTGCAGCGGGGGGGACCCCCCGGGGGCCGGGCCGGTGACTTGGGACGCACCTGAGCGCTGCTGCCCCCGCTCTTTTGCGCGCTCCGCCCGCGGCTGCGGGAGTTGCGCGGGCGGCCGCGCGAGGGGGCAGCGCGGGAGACCTCGGGCTCTTCCCTCGGCCCCTTCCCGGCGCTCGGGATGGCGCCGCTGAGGCACGGGCTTCCTCGCCCTGCCTGAGCCCGCTGCTAGGAAAACTTGAGCTCGGAAATGCCCCTGGCGAAGGTGCGCGCGCTCGTGAGACACGGCGGGGCCGCTTCCTAGCGGGCTCGTGTGCGCTCGGGAGACACTTTTGTTTTTTCCTTTCTGGCCCTTCTGTAGATTATTTTCTAATTGAGAAGTTTGAGATGTGTCGCTGTCAATTAGGAAATGTGCTGGAGCAGTAAGAGAAATTGTGCTGGCCAAACAGATTGTATCCCTCCTGTGTGGCTGACTTCAGTGCCTATAATTTAATATCTGTGTATCGGAACCGTGGGATTGCGTAAGCGTCTACAAGCCTTTTACTGGGGGGGAGAAACACGCCATATATGCAGCTAACATGTTGTAGGAGCTGATACAATAAAATATGCCAGAAGAGATGAAATAAAATGTGCCAAAGCACGGTTCATCTCTTCATTTAGAAAAAAAAACAAACAAAAAAATCATACAGAAATCAGACCAGTGACTTTGTGTTGCTGAAACTTGTCAGGCTAAGGTTGATGGCAAAGGAGACTCTTCCATGTAGGTTTTCACAAGCTTGTTCACTGGCATAAAAGGTTAGGAAGTTGTGCTAACTCACACAGTCTGTGATGTTTCATGCTCTGAAGGTGGAACGCAGCCCTTCTTGGAGGTGGAAGCACAAAAAGTAAGGTTTGTACTTTGCAGGATGTGCTGAGTTAAAGAGAATGCTCAAGAGCAGCTCACCTGCTGGAGCAGGTGAAGCTCGTGAAGGAGCTGAACGGTGGTGCCTGGGAAGTGAGGGTTGGTTTTTTTTTTTTTTTTTTTTTTTTCTCTCCTCTCTCTCTGCATGCCAGCAGCTAAACTCGCTGCTTTCTATTGCCAAGCATTATTATGATGATGATTCTTATTATTTTTAAAGGCAACTTCCAAAACTTATACTGGTCAGATCTTCAGTAATTGCAGACTTTCCCAGACTTACTTGGAGCTATGGAGGAATATGCCTGTTGGTAGCTGATGCTGTCAGTATAGGCAGTTTAAGGCATGATGCTCAGATCTGCGACCTCTTTAATCTGTTCTCTGTGTTAAGGGCAGTGTCCTGCTGAGCACTTATGACTAGATTGAATGCTCTGCGCTTAATAGACAGTACGAATTTTGTTGTTTCTAAACCCGTCCCTGATGCTCATGCGTGTATATATATGTGTGTGTGTGTGTGTGTGTCTTCCTCTTTAATGCCTGTTGATTAGAATTAGATAACGTCATCCTAATATTAGTGGACACGTGGTGTGAATGTTGGGTCTGTGTGCCCATTGCGGTGGGGGCCTCTCTGTAGCCCTCCACGAGATGCTTGTGTAGATACCGCACATAGGAGCATTTATTTTCTCCAGAGCGAGCTCCTCTGCTTTTAACAAGGCTACTGTTTCCCAAGCATCCTCCTTTGACAGCCTTCCCTCTCTTCTTAATACAGAAGCCTGTATGTTTTCACACTAAACTTAGTAAAATACATTTCCCGCTTCCTTTGTATTCTTTCAGTTTGAATCATAAGAATTTAAAACTGTATTAATTTTTTTCCTGTTCATTAAGAAACAGTTCACGTTCAGTGTGAACTTTTCTTTCTCTAGCACTGCAATTTGAATTTCCTTTCCTTGTTATGTGTTTTTTTTGATTATGATTTTATTTCCTTTTTCTTATATCACTCTGAAGCCATGAATCTTGGTCAGAGCCAAGCTTGCTCATGTAATTTTTGAAGCCTTTAGTAAGAGTCCGATCAATTTAAAGAGTCTTAAATGCCTTTACAAGTTGGCCTTGTTCCAAGTGTGTGTATGTGCTGGTTGTTACCTCTTCCTCCTCCTAACACTTTGGATGAAAGCAAATGCTCCAGCATGACAGGAAAAGGAGCAAGATCTTGCAATTTGTTGCAATCTTTAAAAATTATGTATCATCTCCACCCTGCCTGCCTGGCAAGCAGCAGAAACACTGTATCTTTTGTCCTTCCCTGGGGGCCTTCAAAAAGCAAACACGCTCCCCCTCCGGCGCTTCCCCCAAATAAATACCACCAACCCCGCTGCGGAACCCGAAGCCTGGTGCTTTCTGGGCTCGCTGTGTTGTTTCTTTACCCTGCTTCTCTCCGTGACCCCTCGACTCGGGTGTGAGCCTGTCAGAATCTAGGCCAAAATATTTTGGCAGTGCCTGCTTCGGCCGAGCCTGGCTATTCCTCACATAGCACCTCCTTTCATCTGCAGCTCCTGCAGTTTGATAAAGAACAAGTTCAGCTTGTTTTCACAACTTGATCACCACAAACTTCCATTTTTTTTCTTCTTAGTGCTATTTTCAGCAATTTATGTGTTTTCAGGTGTGCAAAGAATTAAAAGTTCTCAAAAAAAAGAAAAAATGCCTTTTTTTAAAAAAACCCCCACACTGTCTGTTTGTTGACTAATGCTGATGCTGGGAGAAATATTCTGCACTGCGCAGCCTCTATGCAGTATTTATGCAAGTATGCGTTTAATATGTTAAAGAATCAGAGGATAACAATCTTAAAAATCATCCAGGGTGCTCAAAATTATTTATGTGATTATTTCAGAATATAAGGATGGATAAATGAGCATAGAAAAGAGGACCATATGATCTGGGCCATAAAGCCCTTGTCTTACTGTACACTACTTTCTTGTGCAAAGCAGTTCTTCCTACTCGTGGTGTCACAATGTACGGGCAGGAGCGAATACTTTTGGTTTAATCCCGCCTCCCCTCATGATAAGAGCAGAGTCACTCTCTGACATTGGGAGAGAGAGTCTAACTCAGAAATTTGATGCTATGAAACAGAAAATATTGGTTGTTTTTGTAAGGATTTTGTATTCTAGTACTTTTACATAGAGAAACATACCGAAATCATAGTAAGTATATGTAGAGATTAAGAAAAATCATCTAATAGAAGAGATTCAGGCAATTAAGGAAATGTTTTTTAAAAAGTTAAGTGATTAAACTCAAATTAACCCTTTACCACAAAAGTTACTTCAGTCGCATTTTGTTCCTGACTGTGCCACAATTTGTTTGTGTTATACAAGAGATTCTGGTGCAGGTAGGTGTATATGTAAAAGAGACTTTTCAGTAGCTTCACCCCCAGCCCAAGCTGTTAAAATATATTGACAAATCATATGGATGAGTGGAATTAAAAGTGAAGTTAGTTTCTCACTCTCACACCCTCCTCCCCAAATGTTTTACTTTCCTTCCTGCTTCAACTCTCTTTCATAGCACTGCTGGTTCAGAGCTCACTTCTCTACCTACAGTTCCAGAAATAATACTGTCACAATTCTGCGTGATAACTTTGAAAATGGAATTTAATTAGGAAAAGGGGGTTGAAAGCATCCAGAACTTGGGGACCTCAGAAATCCTGTTTAGTCCCTGCCATCTGAGAAAATTATGGAAGTGCTCGAGTAGCTGGTCCGCAATATGAGCAGTGCATTTTAAGCTAGGCAGATTTTTTCCACCTACTTGAGATCTGCTTTAGATTGTTTGAAACAAAGGACAACAACAAAAAAGGCCCAAGCCCTGCTGTGGGTCAGGTCAGAGGTGTGCCTGGTTCAATATCCAGCTCTGAGTGGGGAGTGTAGATTTGGGCTGGTTGGCAATGACTTCCTTTGAATATTATCTGTCTCCAGAGACAATACGTCTGTATTTAATGCAGTCAGTGGATTGGTTTTACCATGATTTTGCTTAGTAACATTTTGAGCCTGTGTAGTTTTTAGCATTCACGTCCTTTTGTGAAAAGGAATTTGTGTTGTGTGAAAAAGCTGTGGTCCTTTTGTGCTGTTGTTGTTGTTGTTGTTTTATTTGCTGGTTTTAATTAATGTCTCCTAGTTCTTCTACTGAAAGCTAATAATTGTTCCAAATTTACCTTCTTCACGCCACTCAGGATTTTTTTCTTACTAACTTTTCCATTCCGCTCTCTCAAAGCTATTCATTTTCTAGTATGAAATGTCCAGTAATAGCCATTTGTTATTAATGTGCCATATCTTTTCTTCATCTTTTACCCTCCTCTCTTTCTTTTCCAGCTCTACTATATTGCACAGAGCATCCCAAAAGACAGCTGCCTCGTAGGTTATATAATACATAGTGATGATGTCTGTTCTTTTTCTCATACGTGTTGTGATCATTTCTGGCATTTGTTTTTCTTGTTTGTTTGTTTTGGATCATTTTGAGCCGTTCTTAGTTGTGAGCTGACATTTTAATGGAACTATCTATTTCATTGCTGAAGAGTTGAGATCTTGAGGTTAAATGATGAAATAACCATGTCTGTGGGTAGCGAGAGCTCTTGGAAGGCAAAGTTTTTAGCCAGTCTCTCTGAGGGATATAACTTCTAAGGAAGGTTCTCGAAGGGCTGTAACCTTGTGTTGGGTGTTTGGGAGAGTTAACCTGATTAATACTTACCAGTGTGATTTAGTTCCTCCTCCTGAAAGTCTCTGGATACCAGCAAGGTAAAAAGAGTTTATCCCATTAAATGGAAGGAGTTAGCAATATTTGGAGTGAAATAGAAGTCTGGATCAGTGCTACTTCTTGCTAAGCAGTCTTCGTGAGGTCTTTGAGTGTCGTCTTTAGCTGGAAGACGGTCAGGTCATCTGACTCAGGAACTGAGTGCATCCTTAAGCTTTAGCTTTCTTTTACAATGGCATCCCTTTGGGGGAATTCCTCACCTTCCTTTTCAACGTAGGTCCCAAAATGTGTGTGACAGCAAACCTCCAAAACCATTACTTCAGTTCTGATAACTGTGTCATTTAGGAGGCACCTCATGGTTTCATGTGCTAAGAGGATCCCTTTGGTCATAGTTTGTCATTGTGTTGGGTGGACATGATTGCGGTGTTGCTCCTGGAAGCGTGCACCTGGGCTTGGAGCTTCAGGTGCAATCTCATCGTCTCCTGAAGCCAACTGACCTCACTGTTGCTGCGGAGAGGGGCATTTCCCTCACTAGGATGGGTCTTGCACCTTTTCTTGGGTTGGATCACTAGACTTGCCTTTCTGTGAAACTTTCTGTGGCAAGGACAGAGTTTGGTTTCCTATGAATCTGTGGGTTTAGCTGGCTTATGGGTATGCATTGATGTGAATTTGGTACACAGGATGGTGATGGTGGGACTGCTCTGTGTGGCAACCAGCCGAAGTTGCAGCCCAGCTGGTGCAAAGTGAACTGCTCCCTTTCCTGCTGGGTTGGTGCCTCCCTTGGCTCATTGCGTGGTGCCTCCTTTGCTGGGCGCATGCAAAAAGGGCCTGGAGAGGGACGGGAAGTGAGGGCTGGTGCTGCCTCCGAGGCAGCAGGGGTTAGGTTGGGTGAGAGCCCTTGGAGCTGCCTCCCAGCTGACTGCAAGCAGGCCAATGATACAGAGCTGTGTCAGCCAAAGAAACCTTAATACTTTAGGTAAACTGACCTTACGTGTGTTCTTACATAATAACAGATGAGGAGGCAGTTTATTATATAAATGTATAAGCAAGAGGCGACTTCTTGGCACACAGCACAGAGCAGGCACGATGGGGAGCCCAGAGGCCTTGGAGGTGACGGTGGCTAGAGACCAGGCTGCAGTCAATTGGATCAGCCCGGCTGGGGGGCAGCTTGGTAGCTGCTGGGTCTTGTTTAAGGCCCAGTTCTGTGCCTTCTTTCTTGTCCTACGAGGTCTGCCCTTGACTTCCCACTCGCCCACTCCTCTGGAAAGGTGCCTGTGCTGGCGCCTGCTTGGACAGTCTAAATACATGGAGTCAGCCTGTGTGCAGACTGGCAGCTCTCCTTGGAAGCCTGCAGGGTTTAAATCCATGAGGTGTGCGGATGTGGGTCAAAGAGGGAAATAGATCAAGTCAGTTGAACGGGTGGAACTGCAGGCTGAGGATTTGTGCAGCATCTCCTAAGGGTCCTGCAGAACCTCCCAAAGACCTTGCTGTACCTCTGTGTGTGACCCGTGGGCTGCTTCCTGCTTGACATAGGGGATTTGCAGCTGCGGTAGCTGTTGAGATTGTGGAAATACAATTATAGTAAGCCACTACGAAGAATGTTTACACATCCAAGGAGCTCCTTCTAGTTGATTTAGTATCTGTTGCATTTCTGTGTAAATGAGCTGCATTTATCTGCTCAAAGCCTAGGTAATCACTGGATAAAAGCTAAATGTTGATACCTTAATTTGAAACAGTAGAAATTGTTTTTGTTCCTCAATTTTAATTTCTATAAAATTTGGACTTTATATTAATAAATTTATATGAGGATTTTATTTAAGAGCCATTTACTTGTTAATCCAATCAACTCTATTTTTCCATTCTTGCTTTCACAGCCAAATCTTTGTCTGAGTCACTAACGTCTTATTTTGAACATTTTAAAAAATATTGAATAGAGTCTAATATGCTGCATAGTATGAAAACAATGAACCAGTGACTCCAACGGCACAATCAGTTACATGTATTATCCGAAGGACCTTGGATGAAGGGTTTTGTAAAGATAGTAAGATGGTTTCTATTAATCAAATATATCATGCTTGTAGACTTGAGGCTGGTGAATTGAACCTTCGTAGAGGGAATATGTCATTAAAGTATTGACTGAGAGGATAGTCAGGGTAGTCAGGAATTTGACTCAAGCCGTAATACTTGACTATATTCTGGAGTAAGACCTATACAGTAACAACATGATATATAAATGATACAGCAGGCCCTGTTTAACAGTTTATAAGAGAGTGTAGTGGTGAGCAGTGTCAAAAGGAAGACGGATACCCCAGAATGGCAGCAGACTTTAGCAGCAGTGGGGCAGCCTTGTACCAGTATCCATGAACCACTTGCTCAAGGAGAACGAGCCATTATGGTCAACTTATTCTTCTATAAAACGGATCTACATAAGGAATTTTGCTGATACAACTGTATCTGTTAATATGTCTATATGCTTATTTTTTTTTCCAGTACTTCTCACATATCCTTTTTAAATGTAGATGAAGGTTGAAAGAGATGCCTTTATCTAGGTGTTTGGATTTTTTTTTAAAAATATGTATTTTCCAGAAACAACAATTAGCTTTAATGTGTAAAAATATTTTTCAAATGAGAAGGTACCTTTCAGAATTTTGTTCTCTTTAAGATCATGTGTATTTGGAGCAGGTTGATGCTTATTGAGTATATGCCTCGGTAAGATTTGAATGATTTAATTTACTGAGGCTTAGTGTTGTGGAAAGATTTAGTTTTATGCTCAGTACTACAGAGTATATGAAGTTATGTTTGTTAGCCAATGTGTGAAGAATAGGATCCTTCAATTTGCCAGTGTCATTTGCTTCTGCTACAATTTACTGAAAAAAATGTGATTATAAAGATTAATTGAATAGCAAAAGAAGCCATTTTTCAACTACCATGTCATGAACTTAATTTTACTGATTTATGAGGCACCATTGTATACTTTAAAACAAAATTGTATTGCAATTAAATTATGGTATGTTCCTTGTGATTATTACACACTGGGTACTATATTTATATTGAGGTTGAGTTGTATGCTTTGCTTTGTGTGTTTGTATACTTATTCAGGAACAACAAAAATGACTAGTATATATGAACCAGAAGAGAAAAAGTCATGAAAAACTAATCCAATTGTAGTTCAGATGAGCTCAAAACTGCTTATATCAAAAAATTCAGAGTGGATAGCTGACTATTTTAGTTTGTTGTAAATACTATGTAGTTGTTGTTAAGTTTCAAATATAACTTTCATGCTTATTGTGAGTTCTTCAGTGTGACTTGTTACTTGTTGCTGTTTAAAAATTATTTAAGCTTTTAAGCAGAAAGCAAAAATATAAAGAAATTCCAAAATTTTAGGCTGCTTTTATTGTCTTTAATACGGTCATGAAAGACAATTCTAAGACCTGGTTGAAATCTCTTCTGTAGCTATTTAATATAATTAAATGATAGTAGAAGGCTCTGATTTGATATGTTATCTGTATCATCTTTTATGGTATTAGACAGGAGTAAGATCAAAAAGTGGAATATATTGCCTGGATTCTTTTAGAATTACCCTATTTGCCTGTTCTTTGTAAATGTGAGGCCACTTATCAGATACGAGAGCACTGAAGAAGTTTGGCAGAGTTCACAAGTTCGTAAAGCAGACATGAGCATGGACTGCCGGCACCGGGCTTAACATGCTTTAAGGGAAAACCAGTTAAAAACTACTAATCCTGAATTCTGAAGGCAGAAAAAACCCTAATCTTTTCATGTTTTTGCTGGCAGAGTTCTATGGCAATTCTAGTGGCTTTCATGCCATAGCTGAAGGGAGGCAAGGTGTATATGGCGTGTATGAGTCTGTGCTCCAAATGGTTGATGAATCTAAGTATCACTGGACTTCTTGGCAGAACTATTACCTGCTCCTCTTCCTCTTATCTACTCAGCTGTATCTGTCTCTGTTCACTTGTCAGTGTTTGTTGCATTCATTTTCCAGTTTTTCAGACTAGAAAATTTCCAGTGAAAGAGGCTTTCCTCTTGCCAAAGCAGAAATCCAATGAAATGGTCTTTTCAGTCTTTCCTTATTCAAAACCACCAAACAACAAATCCTTTTTGCAGTGAGTTTTTACTAGTAATCCATGCAGACCTAACTTGTGAAAATACTAAAAATTGCAAACTAATTCCACAGGCCTGCCAATGCTCAGCATGTGAATACTTTGTGTGTGTGGTCCTGTTTAGTGCAAAAGGTCTATTTATATTAAGTCTCTTACATTTGTAAATCTCTATGGAATTGGCTTCCTTCTTCCTTGGTGCCTTTCTTTTCAAGTAATAAAGCAAACTATTAACTATCTCCTCCCCACCAAAGAAATATCTTCATTCTCCTGCCACATACGTCCATAAATCTATAGTGAATATGCCTATTTAGCTGTAAAATAAGGAGAGACTAGTTCCAGATGAAAACAAAATATTCACTGCATAGCTATCAGGTTTTGAAGTCCATTGAGATAAAACTGAGTAATGAAATGGAATATAATTTCCCTGATAATCACAGGCTATCTAGATGGGTGTCATGCAATGTAATAACCAGAAAAAAGGTCTGACTTGACTGAGAAGTGAGAAACTTTCACTTATTTCTTCAATTATTATTTTTGCTTATTTTCTTTTTAACGATTGTGTTGGTAGCTACTGAGTTCAGCTGCTTCTGATAGCCAAGCTGTTCAGTTTTAATGCTTTCTCTGACAAAGTGTCTTTAATTTGCTGGTACATCTTGCCTAAGTGGGAAGGTGTTGCAGTCCTAGGTGCTGCGTCTCTCTCGGTACTTTCCGCTCTTGAAGCCCTGCTTTGAAATCCTTGCAAGCTGATATGGTTAAGCACTCGGGGCTGGGTGAAGGGCTGTTCTGGAGTCATGGAGAAGGCACGAAACGCTTCCCTGCCCGCAGTCCAGTCCCTTCCTTGCTGGTTTGTGTATCCCGTGTCTGCACGGCAGCAGTTAAACTACCAGGCTCAGTTTATAGGTTGTTTTAAACACATTCAAGTAGATATTCTAAACAGCTTTTTTGGGGGTGGTGTGTGTTCCCTCTGACTCGCTTATCCATGTTTCTTTGAGTTTAGACTTCAAATGTGTGTTTCTTCTGGTGATTTATTGGCATTTGTGTCAGCTGTTAGGGAAGGAATTGTGTTAAGTGACCAACATTTGGAAAGGGCAAGATTATTTTCTCATTTAGAGAGACTGCACAGATGTGCTTTATGAGCATTCAGAAGAGGGGAGACTATGTATTACTTTCAAATTGACAGAAACCATGTATTCAAAAATCTTTTGGTCTCAGTTTTATGGGCTACAGAATGAGGCTGTGAATTTGAAAGAGTAGCATTTGTGATTATTAATGACATTTGCAGAACTTAGAAATACTGAAATAATTTGGAGGATGGCTTTGCATCGTGATGATATCCAGACGCTAACTATAAACATCTCTTGGCTGTTTGCTTGAGCATGGAAATGGAAACAAGTATTAGATAGTTTGTGCTTCAGGAGAGTCTTGACCATCCGTCTCTTTAAACACGTATTTTTCACTTGCCACATAAAAGTAGCCTTACATAACTTATAGCTTATCCTTATTCCATGATGTTAAATGTAGGAGAGTTAGGAAAAAAAACCTGTTCAGTACAGCATATCACATGATTTAAAAACAAAACAAACAAAAAGCAAAAAACAACCCCAGCACTTGGATGTGCAGCCTATGCATTGTGAACCTATACCCAAGGAACATTAGGCAACCAGGAACTGAAACAAATGCCAACGAAAACGCTCAGATTTAATTAGTTTATATATTAGATGGTCCTTGGAGGATACAGGAACAAGTGAATGAAGTTGGTAAATGCTTAGTTGTTTCACAAAAAAATAAACATCTGATTTGCTTCTGAGGTGCTACTGCTGTACTAATGCTGATTGCATAATAGGCACTTTAATCAGTTCTTGCTAAACACTGTTCTCTTGGCACTGCATTTGTAGCGCTTTTAGCAAAATAGCAAAAGTGCAGCACAAAATAGATTGTGAGGAGTTCTTAGCCCAGCTGCCCCTTCGACAGTACAGGAAACATAGCAGGACCTTGCATTGCTTTATGGAGTGTAGGTAAGTCATAAAGACACTGCTTTTTTTCTTGTTATGCAGTCAAAATATGTGTAATGATATTTTAACGCACTTTCAAAGCACTCCTTTCATAGGAAGAGCAACTGCTCATGGGTTTGGTGTTGGAGAAATTAAGTCTTGGAATCACACTTGAGCTCTAAAGTTCCCAAATCCTCTTCCATGTTCTTTCAAGTTGCACCAGTAATTGCTTTGCAGGGATTTAGTTGAAGATTCAGTCCTCAGACAGTGTCTATCTTGCAGCTATGCAAATAAAGCAAAGGTCTTGGAGAAGAAAACGTAGTATTACACACTGGTAGAAGGAGCTGTAAATCTGTTACGAAAGCCATAAAGTTGAGTTTCTTCAATAAAATGCCAGTGACCAATGAGTGAGATAGATTAATTCTCTAAGATGCTAAAGGTGGGCTGAGGTTTGAAAGAATTTAGTCCCTGTTTGTTACTGCTCTTCTAAGCACTTCAGGAGAAGCTTGTGCTTTATCTGTCCTCTTTGTTACAATCGTAGGTGTGTGGGCAGTAACAAGTAAAATTCCAAGGTATTCCAGTCACGCTATATGTTGATTTTATTGCCAGATTAAACAGAACTGAAAAACAAACCAGTGCACTCGCATATGGGATGAATAGCTGCTTGCTTCAGACCTCCTTTTCCAGGCGCCCAGCTGCAGGTCGGGGATGGTGCAGCAACTTCCCTGAGAGTTCTTGGGTTCCTTCCTCACTTGTGCTCAGCCTTTGTTTTACTGCTACTTTTTTGCTTCCCAATTAGAATATTTTTAGCCTCCAGCTTGCTATATTAAAATGTCCTTGTCAAGGAGGAATCCAGGTAGAACTGGTTTTGTTTACTTTCTAATTCTTCTCTTGAGAAATTCTGCATGGAGGAGGGCTTGTCTCCTTTGTGGCACTCTCATTCATGCCCTTCCTTCACATCCTCTCTTCCCTAACTATTTGTTTACAGTGTCCCAACTGTAGTAATCAGGCATCTGATTAAATTTGCATTTTTCTGTATTTAAATGGAAGAGTGAAGAAAGAGAAAGTGCTCTCTGGCCTAAGCATTTAAGCAAAATAGAGATATATGAATATATATATAAGTTTTTAAAAGACGAGGCCTCAGAGATTTGACTATCTTGGAGAAGGGAAAAGTAGAGAAAGTATAATGACTTTAAGAAAACTGGGATTGTGCATACAGAAAACTTCTAAGTTATAATTAGGAGGATTTGCCTTTAGCAATGTGTAAGATAAAGTACAACTGATTGAATCTGTCATCTAAATATTTAGTAATAGATGTGTAGTTCATAAATGGGCCCAGTTGCTTTGTGAAAAAGAGTTTATACCTGGTGAAATATATAAATGCTGTATTTTAGGTTTCCCTGGAGAACTTTTGCTCTCTTTCATGTATGACTGATCCTATCATGTAAGAAACGGAGTAGTTTATTCTCACAGTTCACAGACATGAAGAAACCTTGCAAGTGCAGGAGACGATAAAGTGTGCAGGAGAAGAATAAGATATTCTTAATGGAGAACCCTAATCGGTGTTTAAAAACTGCCTAATGCATTACAGAAGATAGTGGCTTAGCAGATAGACAGCCATAAGGACCATGTATGAAAATGCAAATGCATACTATAATTAAGTGAAAGTCAAAGCTAGGACAAAATTCTGTAGAGTGTAGTAAACCTTATTTTTCAGGAAGCGTTGTATGGAATACTTGGAAAAATCATACACTTGGATAAGTAGTAGAAAGATTTCCTCTTTAATTTAAACTTTTAATTTAAATAGCTGTGAACAAAACAAATAAAGAAAAATCCTAAGACAAAAAAGGTTAATTTTGGGTTGTTTGTACACTTACCTCCTCTGACCTTTTGGCCTGAGAAGCTTACAAGCTGCTGTGGTGGGAAGACAGAAGTGTTTTGGCAGTTTTAGCAGTGAAACTAGTAACTGTCAAGGCAATTTGGTGCTGCTGTGCCATAGGTGAAGAGTGGCAATCTATACTGGCAAGTAATTTGGTGCTATAGATGCTAGTCACTAAATCAGAGTTTTTTTGAGATGCAAGGATATGGGAACCATTTTATGTGGTTTAGCTGAAACAAGTTCAGCTTATATTTAGTCTTTTTCTGTGGGTTACCTGTCTCTACTCCACACTTAATCTGAAGTTTTCCAAAGGAGAAGCAGTGGCGTTTGTGAGAACCTGTGTGCTGGTGCGCTTCCGAAGCGGAGCTCCAGGCTGGTTTTCCTCCTTAGGTACAAAATCTGTGCCGAGAGCAAATTAATGCTTGATAAATGGGGGCAATGAGGGGATTCACTTTGCACTGCTCTTTTGAACCAAGTTACTGGCATAGCTATAGCTATTAATAACAATTAGGGAGAACACTAGAATACATTGTCGAGGAGCAGTAATATTCTGAAACGATATAGCTCTGACATAGATGCATGTTTGTAGAAAGGGTATGTTTTTGTTTGAACTATTTGGCTAGAAAGGTGTAGATGGATTTTTTCAAGCTGTGGGTAAAGGGGAGATGAAGATGATAGGTCAGTATGAAGTATGGTGTGTGTGGTGTATGTATTATGGGTATCATTAATTTCATTGTGAGAATGTGATTACGTTTTTAGGGCTGAGTAGGAAACCTCACAGGGAAAATGGAAAGTTTGTTTAGACAGTGAAATTAAATACTCTTATTTGTACAGGGCTCTGTATTGAGTGGGAAGGGCAAAGATGAGGTCTTAAAAGTTTGAGGCCAAATATAATATAGGGTGAAGGAATTTGCTTTCCTTCTCTATGACTCTATTGCCCCTTTGTGATATAATTTGAGAGACTTGAAACCTTAACCTTATCCCCTGGATGTTCCTGTGAGGTGGGTTAGTCCCATAAGCCTCGTTTTGCAGCTGTGCTCCCCGAGACAGAGTTGTCTGTCCATCAAAAAGTCTATATAGAGAAAGGCATTATATCTGAATTTCTTACATTCTGGCATATATTCTAAATTATGTTCTAGTTCATTACCTAGTTAGCGGTTTATCGTGTCTTGAAATATGCAAATGGAAGTTAATATAAAGCAGGGCTGCACAAAATTAAGTGTAATTGAGAAATTAGTCCTTAAAAGGCAAGCCTTATCAGTATGTCTGCAAACAGTGTTGATGGCAGTGATGCCTATCTGTACAACTATGTTTTTGAAATAAATGCTTGATAATAGGGGCAAAGCCAATAGCTTTTTTTTTTTTTTTCTCTCCTGCAAAAACATCTGTAAAGAGGAGGAAAGAGAGTGAAGATGAGTGAAGTAGAATACATTAAACTTGAAAGAGGAATATAAATCACAGGAAATTAGAATTAAAACAAGAATTGACCAGGAGAGGGGGAACTGTGCAATTGGGCCAGCTGGGATGTCTACCTCTATAGAGATTAATACCTCACTATGTATGGAGACTTTGATCTGGAAATGAGATTAAAACAAGAACTGACCAGAGCCAGGAGATGAGCCATTGCACCTTCACGGAGGTGTCCACCCCCACAGAGATTAATATCGCACAGAATAAGGAAAATGTGATTTGGAAAGAGGATAAACCTGCATTCTCCGTATTGAGGGGGTGATCTTGTAGCACCTGCATTGCAAATAGTGCTGACTTTCTTTCAGAGACTAATGCTTTGTTGCCAAGCAGATTCTTCTAAGGCCATTCAAACTTTAGCAGGCTTAGCAACAAAACCTGCTCTTGAGTATTTTATGAATGTTGCAAAGAAGCCACAGCAGCTTTCCTCTTCTTGTATGTAATCCTCTTTTGTACAGTAAGTTATAAACAGATCAGGTTTCTGCTTAAGCAATGAAAGATCAATGTCATTATTGACATATCAAACAGTTCTTTGTGCCTATGTCATTTTGACAGCTCCTGAAAGCATAGAGCACTTCAAAGTTACATCTTCCTTGGGGAGGACAGCAGTGAAAACTTCCCACAGTCTTTGTTTATCTGTTAGACAACTGCGTAATACAAATCTACTTTAAAAGTTAGGTAGGTACATGCATATGCTTAGTTCTGTTTCAACTTTATTCTGGTTCTGACTAGCATGAATGTGTTCCTGTGACTCTTCTCTTTAAATGCTTGCAGAAACTGAATTACAGCCGTCTCTTACTCAAAACTAGAGTGTTCTTGTTCATATTATCATGCGTGAGTTTGGTGAGAAATACATCTCGGGTAAAAACTTGGGTTTTTTCTCTCTTTTTTTTTTTTTTTTTTTTTTTTTTTTTTCCCAGTCCAAAACTCCAAAAAATAGTGGCATCTTTGAATTCTCCCAGTGCACATTTTCACTGAAGAAGTTAGTATATCAAGCTAGTGATTTCAAAGTAAAATTCTAGATGAGATATAGCCAGTTGCACTTTGGGGAAATTTGAGGATGAAAAACAAAAATCAAATCTCGCCCCCTTCCCTCCTCCCCACCTCCAATATTTAGGCTGCAAAGCTGTCAGGTTCGTAGCTTCATTTTTGCTAGAAATCATGCTGCTTTTGTTATTAAAGTATCTTAACTCTCCAAGGCATGCATTTTACCATTATCCGGGGCTCTCAATACAAGAGCATAATTGTAGTTCATATTATATTAACAATATCTACTCTACTGCCTGCTGCTGCCTTTTCATTTTCAATGCCAACTTTGTAATAGAGGCTGACCAGTGCCCCTAACCATTTCTGAGAGGCACAGTCTGTTGTGGGAATGGCACGACTTCGCTTGGTGGACTGCGACATCCCTTTTTTCCATGGGAACTTCGGCATGTGGAATCTTGTTGGAAACCAGAATATTTTGGGGTGGGTCGTGTTATTTCAACTGGTGTCATGAAGGGCATCTGGACAGGACTGGTCTTGGCAGGAGGAGTAACCAGTGCTGGGTAAGGGCTGGATAGCGGTTGAGCGCGAGCCCTGCTGGAAAGCACCTGGCATGGACACTTGGCTGAGCATGGGCCAGGTTTCATTGTGAATAAAGCAAGCTACATACTGGGTCACGCTGGAAGAAGCGGGTTCAGCAAATCAGGAGGAGATGTTATCTCCTTCCATTGAGCTCTGGTGAGATGCATCTGGACTATTTGCTCTGTTCTTTGGGGTTCTTCTCCTTCCCTACCCATGTCCACCAGGGAAATGGAGAAACTGGAGAGTGTGGACAGGAGGAGGAGTTGGAGAGAGGAGAGCTGCTGTAGACCAGGGGCCTGGGTGGCCTTACCCACAGGAAGGAGCTGAAGGGAGCTGGGCTGGTTTAGTCTTTTCAGGATGAAGGCAGAAGAGATAATCTAAAGAGACTTTACCATAACCTGAAGGGCAATTACAAAGATGACCAAGCCCATCTCTTTTTGATAAGAACAAATGATATTGCCTGGGGAAATGGCCACAAATTGCAGCTTGGGAGGTTCAGATTGCCTTGTGTGGAGGGTTATGGAGCAGGAAACAGGCTGCCCCCTTCTCTGAGGTTTCCAGACCGCAGACAAAGCCACAGTCACCTGTGATTTGTGTTGGTGATAACCCTGCTCTGAGAGGGGGTTTGGCCTAGATGACCACGTGTGCTTTGCAACCAATGTTTATTTGATTCTAGCAAGAAGGGTGTAGACTATGGTTTCTGGGGGTATGAAGACAGGTTCAAAATGGTCCAACCTAGAAGAATGGCTGTTTGATCTCTGCTCCTACCTCAGAGTCTCAGAGAGACTCTGTTCATGATGCTCTTTACTGTTTCTTTCAATTGTCTCTTATTTATTTTTTTCCTCTCAAATGAAAGGGTATATTCTCCCTGCTAGCCTGGTGTCAGAGGGCTTTCTAAAAGTTCGTGTTTGAAATGGAGCATAGGTTTCCAGAAATGCCCACACTCCTTCCATTTGTTTTCCCAAAAACTGTGAATTGGGCAAGATTTCTGTTTTTTTAAGTACTGCTGATTCATTCACAAATTGAAATTATACTGGAAGTTAAGCATGAAGACAGCTAGAGTTTGTAAGTGACCTGCCTGCTTGTCTTCTTTAGTTTTCTTTTTTGCTTTATCCTTTGCACGTTTTTCCATAAAACCTCCAATGCTGCGCAGAAAGGTATCTTTCAGTTGTGCCCAGTGGCATGTTTTCAGGTGAAACCCATCACATTATTTAAAGAGGCAGTCAAGGCTGCCGTTCCAACAGTGAGGGTTTCTTATGTGAAGTTTTCTCACCAGTGGAGCGGATGGCGTTAGATAAACTGGATGCTGTCAGATCCAGCCTCAGTAATTTATATGACCTTTATTCAAAGCATGGGTGAAGGTGGCTTGTCTGTCTAGTGACAATAAAGGGAGATAATTCAAATTAAAAATAAATTTAAAACAGTTTAGTTAAATCATGTTAAACTTTTGTAAGGGCTGCTCTCTTTCAGTATTAAAATGACTTTGATTCAGTTTAGTGTAATTCACCTTAGGAGTGAATTAGGGTAAACTGGATTAAAGTAGGCGTAATTCTGAGAGTGGCCACCTAAGTTTTCCAAAGTGAAACAAATGACTTCAGAGTCAATCCAGACTAATTTTCATTGTGTCCAGTGTGTCATCCTAGGACATATGCATTTTGCACTGGGACCATTTTAATCTTAGTGCAAGAGTATCCCTTATATTCAAAGGGACAAGGAAGGGGAGGATCTTCTGTTCACAAACAGAAGTCTCTTGAAGTCTCAAGTCCCTGTTTATTTATTTATTTATTTATTTTTAAATGTTGTGCCTCTGTTTTATCCTTCTCTACTGGCAAGCCTCTGAAGGCCCTGCTGAGCCTTCTTCCCTGGTGAATTGGGAGGTACATTTTTAATATTCTCTGAATAGGTTACATCAGCAGAAGGAACTGGTGGGTACCTTTAGGTTATTCAGATATGAGAGTATAAGCGCATTATTGATTTGTGCGTTATTATTTTTTTACATGACTTGGTGGGCTTTATCTTCTGCCTTAAAAAGAGCTCAGGCAGATAGTTAAGGTCTCTGAGGGCTCTGATGATTTGTTTTGGGGCTATTTAGATAGCAGTTATCCTTAGCTCTCCGCTCCGGTAAGCTGCAATAGAGGCTGTAAGCGAGCCAGGATGGCAGACTGGGAAGCGTGTCTGCTCCTTGTCGCTCCCTTGCAGCCTTTCTCGTGCCCAAGCTGATGATGGTCAAAGATAACGTGCTGGGCTGCAAGCAGCCTAGCACGGGGCTCTGAATCACGGTGTCGCTTGGCGTTTGCTCAGCCAAGGGGGGAATTAACTCATTTTGCTGCTTTGAACAAGTCCGGCGGGAGCTGGAGTGCTAAGTGCACTGTATAGGCGCCTTCTGAACGGGATTAATTTAAGTCTGCTTGAAGCCGGGTGCTCTAAAGTTATTACGGGAAGCAGTTTTGTGGTGAAACGCAAAAAAAAAAAAAAAAAACCAAAAACCATCAAAACCAAAGCCCAAGTTGCTGCTTACCAAAGAAAACATTCTCCCATCTTGCAAACCTTCAAAGCCAACCAAGTTAGAGAATACCACCTTTGTGTGATGCATTTGGTGTGATGTGTATTAATTAATATCTGGGAAGCCAGCTTTGTTCATATTGACAAAACTCATTGTGTTAACATGTACAGAGTATTTGGTATTTGGGAAGGAAGTTTGTATCTGTTTATTATAATCTATCTGATATGTTATTACATTAATTAAATCATTTTGGTGATGTTAGAATTTGCAACTGAAGCAGCTTGTGTTCCAAGTGCGGGCTTTAGAAGAAAACCCCTTTCATTGTAAGTGTAAACCTCCAACATACATTTAGTGTGTTTTAAGGCAGTGACATCTTGTTCCATTGCCGGGCGGTTGAGTGGCTCGTACAGACAGAGGCTCACTCTCCTTCTCCTTTTCTACATGGTTTCATAGCAATGGCTGCCAGTTATTTCACTTTTTTTTTTTTTTTTTTCCCCTCAGAAGAATTCCTCTTTTGTCTGTTCTACAACGCAAAAATACTATTCTTGTACCAAAACCATGAGCTGCTCTTAGAATAAGTAGAACTCCAGTATTTTGGACACAAATTTTTACACAATTCTGCAGTAAATAAACAATTTAGTGTGGGTTCACTATAATGATTTAATGTCAGAGAAAGTAATTTGACTAGTTATTTTATTGTACTTCAGTTAGATAAATAACAGATTAAGAGTACTTTTTTTTGCTTAGCAAACTGGCAACCAAAGCACAGCTTGTTAGTGACTTCTGTGGAGAAGGTGCTTTCTGCTACGACATGTTCATTACATGTGAAAATCACTTTGTGTTGTTAAGACTGCATGTAATATCATATTTAGTGTTTATGGAGGAATAGAAAGATTCTGCCTTGATAAATATCGGGAACTTCATCTCCTCTTTAGCTGTTTCATACGTGGCAGAATCCACCTCCCGCTGATTGCTGGTGCGCAGCTCCCATAGAAGTGTTAGCACGGCTGACCTGGATTTGTTTGAGAGGTTTGGTACAGTCGGAATCACTGCTGGTGATTCCTGGCCATTCCCAATTGAATTGGGAATGCAATTGAAGTGCAGCAATGGCACTTGAATAAGTTTACCCTTTTAACACTTCTTAAATAACAAGAAAAATGCAGCATTAATGAAGATGAAGAAAGACTGAAGAGCCCACAAGCAATGGAAGCACTGAAGCAAGAAGATCCTGTTTAGTAAGTTTTCTTTACTATTAAAAAAAAAAGGCGTTAATGCCAGCAATGCTCAAATTCAGATCAGATATGGCACAGTGCTACATGAGAGGGATTTTTTTTTTAATGATGCCAGTATTTTTTTTTTTTTTTAAAACATAGAATTAAATCCTATTTTTAAATACTGACAATGCTACATCTCATTGAATGTATTCAGAACTTCTTTTACAGAATTTCTGGGAAAATACATTAATTTTCATAGGTGTTTCTTATCACTTCTCAACTAGCTCTGCTTAAAGAAGTTAAGCAACCCTTTTCAGAACATGCGATGGGACTAACCAAAGCAGTCAGAATAAATTTTGTGCTTTCCAGTTAAAACTTCTCTTCACATTCCTGAAGAAATCTATCCCATTTTTGGCTTACTATTTTGAATGAAACAGAAATTCACAAACGTTCAAGACTGTGTTTATAAAACAATTTTGAACGCGCTGTGTAGGATTCCAACTCACTAGTGGGAACTGGTTTGTTTAGAAAGATGTCAAAACTAATTAAACGAAATGAAATTCTGTGTGGTTTTATGTATTTGAGAGTGTTCTGGGTGGGATCCTGGAACTTTTCCTTCGTAGCAGTAATATGTGCTGCCTGAATGAGTTGATTAACACCGCTGGCAGCACAAGTAGCGAGAAAAACCCGAGGAGAAATTACATTCAAGTGTGTAGCCAGCTGCAATATGATACCAGTCTTTAAATTCCTCGAGCCAGATTAGCGTGATCTGGTTTATTCTTACAAACAGGGGCCTTGGGGCTTTCTTGGTTGTCAAGCAGTACGCTGAAGTCGCAGCTCCCCGGCGAGCCACGTGTGTTCTGTGGATGGCTGCGCGCTGCCGGCCGGGCGAGGAGGGAGCAGTGCAAAGGTCTCTGCTCTCTGGCAAGGCTGACGTAACATCTGACCGTGGAGAGGGGCAATTTTAAAGAGCGTTTGGCGCTGTTGGGTGAAAAAATAAAAATAAAGGCAAAAAAGTCTGCTTGCATTTGAAAAGATTTATACTTTCCTTCCCCTTTTTGTTTCCAGGAACACTTTAATTAAACAAGAATTCTTTTAGACGCTGCCTATTTTAAGCTGCAAGTGATTGTTATACCTGTTTTCACTTAAGCCGTAGTTTCCTCTTTCTACAGCAAGTCTGTGAAATAAACATGACTCCCCTCTCCTTTCATATGAGGCAAGACCCATTCTAAAAGTCAATGACGAAGTTGCGTATATGGATACATATGTAACAGGGTTATTTTTCTAATTTTCAATATGTTTAATTAGACTGCTTAACTAACGCAAACAGAAAGGAAACCAGCAGACAAAGCATGAGTCAACTGCAAAAGCTGGTTTTCCTGCTGGCAGGTTGGAAGGGCTCCGTTGGAGGGCTGTGATTTGTGCATCTCTGGCGGGGAGCTGCAGGCTCTATGTGGTCGTGCAGACACTGGTCTGTCTGATCTCGCGTGAAGCTTGCAGAAGGTGTCATAGACCTTTAAGCGGCCCTTAACCAGAAAGACCAGTGGGTACGGGGCAGTAAAATCGCTGCTTTTGGCTGTCCCCTTTCTGCTCATCCTGCCATGGGTCGCTCACAACTCCCCTGTGAAGGTTTTGGAAAAAAAGGGGGAAGAGGCAGGCGGAGGCCTCTGACTTCTGAGCCGCAGAGCTCAGTATTTCTCATGGCACCTTGAGGCTGTCATGGGATCTAGTTTGGGCTCAACTTTTACATATAGATTTTGTGCTCTGGAAAGGAGGTGTTTATGATAATGGTGTCTCGGAGCCTACTCCACTGCTATGAATGGAATGTGGAAGGGAGGTTATTTTTAGCTTTTCCTTGTGCTTGAGTAGACTTTGACTATTGTCTAAATAACTTCAAAATCTTAATAGCGCGTCTGGCTTAGAAAACAAACTGCTTTACCTTTCTGTGTTCTCAGTAGCTATCTGAGGGATGAGTGATGAAGGGAGCAGAGAAAACATCTTTTCCTCAGTGTTAGTCAGCATCTGAAACCACATCCCGGGTAGAGCTGTTAGAGCTGATTCAGTCTAATGGCCAGCTCCATTTCCATTCTCTCCGCTGTGTGCCTGTGGTAATCCAGGTAGGTAAACTACCCCAGCACGCTGTGGGGTTTGGTGGTGTTTTGGTTTGTTTGCAGGGAAAGGGGATAAGGTGAGATAAAGATAAAGATAAGGTGAGAAATCAGATCTTTGACTGCTTTAAGTCACCTGCTCCTGGCTTGCCGGTTCAGCCTGATAATCCAGCTGGAAAGCCTTGCCCATGGGCATGGCACCGGGATGAGGGGTGGGAGGAAGGCCCCAATGGGGCAAAAGAGAGGGGATGAAGGGCCAAGGAAACTTTGTAAACCTCAGAAACCTCAGAGACTTTGTAAACCTCTGCCGTGAAATGCCCCCAAGCTCCTGTGTTAGCTCCCCCGTGGCCTTTCTAACACTTGATTAATACCTGGCTCGAGCGTCTCAAAAAGGCTGTAATGCTCCCTTAAAGGATTTTGCATGCTTGCAGCTGTGATGTTCCTTTTGATTAAAGGTGATTAAAAGTAATCAAATCTATATCCCTTTCTTGACTCAAAACGTTTGTTTTCCCGTCTGTAAATTATTTAGTAGTAGTTAGGCAGTTGGTGACTTTCCTTGGGCAGCATGTGGAAGCCTTTTCATAAGCATGAGCACAATATAGTTAGTATGTCAGCACGCTGGGTGCTTTTTTCCTACTGCAGTTTTTTTTTCCCCTTCACTAGCCCTTCCTTGTTAAGCAAATAGGGAGGCAGCCTGTTGCTGATGTTATTAATCCCATGGAAAGGGGAGGCTAATAAAATAGTTTGAAAGAAACATTTTTAGTTTTTACTCAAGATTAACTGTGAAATCCCTTTTGATGGCATCAGTCCCGTCTGAAGGTTTCTACCATGATATTTATCCAGCAGTTTGACACTAGAGTGTGATTTTGATCAAAGCAGATTTGTGGGTTATTACGTGTTGGTTAGTACTTTCTTTTTCGTAAACCACTGAAAGTGCTGCCTGTTCTAGATACATCATTCTAATTATATCTCTCCACTGTAATTACATATGTAGTATTATTAGGTGGCATTAAAGATGCAAATGATCAACACTTATTATCTGCAAATTATTCTTTTTACTGTGGTTCCGTGGCTCTGTTTTCTGAATCCTTGGTCCTATCAATGCTGTGCAGGGTATAGTCTGCTTTTGCTAATCACAATTTAATTTTATGGGTTCTTTGTACCTTTTGCTGTGGATGCAAACGAGATTGTAATTATAACACTTTGAGCAGACCTATATTTTTCCAGGAGAGAGTGAAGAGGGATAATGTTATGTGATTAAAAACTCTGGAGTTTATTAGCTGCGTAATGCCAAAACCCCCACATTTCTCCAATTGTAGAATTTGCATCTGTGACACTGGTTTGTTTTTGAAGAAGTTCAACGCAGATAAGTGATGCTAATTAAGGTAATTCTGATAGTCCTTCTAACAGGAATATGTACTTAGGAAGGCTTTGTGTGCTACCTTTGGTGTTATCAGCAGCAGTGTTATCCATTAACATGCTACTACATTTGTATTTAGTAAAGTTGTTATAAAAACCAAAAAAAATTCCACCACTAATGGCTGATGTGACCCTTATAATTTACTTTATAGAAGATTAGTCAGGAAATAACTTTTCTTATACTTGGTCCTGGCCTTGGGGATGTAAACACATGTTTGTATTTGGTTTTGACCGGCCGCTCCTGGAAAAACTTTATTGCTATTATCTCGGACTTATTTCTTTCTGGCTTAAGCACTTTTATGTTAGTGTTTTATGCTCCTATGCCTAAGCTCGAATTCTGACTTTGGGATTCAAGGAATTTGAGAAAAGAATCCATGTATAGAAAAGCACCCTGTGATCTTGGAAACAGGGAAAGAGGAGATAAAGTGCATACTTGACCCTCTACCCCCCAAAGCCCCTTTTTTACTTCCTTCCATGGTACTGTGGCTATAAGTAAAGCAACAGTGAGAAGACGTTGTATTATCGTTCTATATTGTGCGTGTTGGCCAGAGTCTGCATGGTGTTGACCCACTCTCCAAGCTGAGTCGTTACCTCCGTTTTGCAGTTGTGAGAAATTGAGGGGGTCTCCGGGAAGTGAGGAGTTTAGTTCAGGGAGTTTGCTGTGCTCGGAAGAAGAGTTTGGATTCAGGATAATGCCTCGATTTGAACACACAAGGAAAGCTGAGTAGTTGTCATCTCTGTGCTAATTAGAACATGCAGCTATGTTAGAAAAGAGTTTCCAAGAAAATGGGGTCCCTGCCAGGAGACTTTATAACCTTTGGCAAGATGAGTGCGGAGGGGTTGGAAAGCAGGCAAGGTCAGTGTCTTCACAGACAGCAGCGAGCATTTTATATATGACACATTAAACTAATATTTTACTACAAAGTTGCTGCAAGAGCTAAAATTGTAGACTGTCCTTATCCTCCACAGTTGTTGAAAGCTCAGAATTACTTCTAGGCCTCATGTTTGATTTCTTTATTTTTATTTTTATTTTTTCATTCTTTCCCACTCTTAAGTAAGGCAATATTTGAAGTCTTCTGGGACATCTTGGCATATATGCTGGCATTTCCTCACCTTTCCTGTTTAATTAATTTTCGTTACTCATTAAATTATATAGATCCTTTTGTTCAAGTCTTGGAGGGAAGATGAGACCAGTAGGATTTGTTTAAATATAATATAATATTCCTGTGGCCGTCAATATAATAACTGAATGCTTTGTGAAAGCTAAGAAATTTAATGTTGTAACCTTCCTGTTTTTCAATAAGGTTTGTGGCATTTAATACCTTCTCTCAGTGTTGGTAAATGAGGAACAGAAAGCACATCAGAGAGAAAAAGAAATAAATGTTGATCACATTTTGTGTTATACAAATGCATTGTGAAATCTTGCATGTCACCAATGCAAAATACCTGTGTTAGGGGTAGTAGAAAACACAAAATCACAGATGTTTATAAACTATGATTGCAAACAACCTTTTGGGCTTTAGAAGAATGGCAAATTGCTCTTTCTGGAAAAGTAGTTACTTTGAATTACCTAGTTCTATCCTTTATCTGTGGAGAAAAACATTTGAGAATGTGCTCCTTGTGTTCCTCTTGACTTTGGCTTTGAACTCATCCATTTGATTTCTGATTTTTTGCAAATAAAAAACTTTCAACTTTCCAATGTAAAACTTTCAAGTTCCCAACACCTGTAACTTATGAGTAGTACTAGGAGAGCTGAGAAGGTTCTATTGCCCTTTGCACTGTGATCAGTGACTAGCAAATAGAGCAAAAGCACAACACAGCAAAACCTAAATTAGGTTTTTAGTGTTGTGTTTTGGCAAACATTTCAACTTTTAACCACTTTAAACTTTTGAATGCTTAAGACAACTAAAGCAATTTGTGCAGGAAATTGTATGTGTACTCTTTCCCATTTCTATAGCATTGTAAATGTGGATGGCTCTTTGCTACACAGATCAGCTTGCTTTTCTCCTAAGGGGTTATGAGCTGAGAAGTCAGGCAAGCTGGGGATCAGTCATTTAAATAAAGGAGGCTTTTTTTTTAAAAAAAAAAAAAAAAAAAAAATGGTCAGGAGAAAAAGGTAGAATCTGTATCTGAGTTAAGCCATGAAAACTGATTTTTATTTTAATTTTTAATATATTTTAATATATTTTAAATAGTTATAAACCCCTACCCGTCCACTGTAAGTAGCAATTTTTTTGAGAAATAGGGAAGCTAGACATACCACAGGTTATGAATCAGTAATTTATGTCTGACGTGCATGCACATACGGATGGAATAACATAAATTAGTAGAGGAGATGAAAGCACCATTTTTCATTGTGGATGGCTCTAGAGGAGAGCATGGATTTGGTAAATGTTTTAGTCGAGGTCGGAGTTAGTGAAGTAGCGATTTAAAAGAAACAGTGTCATCTTTTGGAGGACGCCTAAAGTGGGGTTTGTCTTCCATCCCTATTTGATTAGGGCTTGCTTGTGTTCCTTGCAGTCCCCCTTGCCCCCCCTCCCCCAGCAAGCATTCCAAGGATAGTCCAGAAATACTCTTGGGTAAAATCAACTTCAAGGCTTCGGAACGCTTGTTGTAAGGACGAGATTAGATTTGTTTGGACAGCAGTGTGGAGTTGAGCTGCTCGTAGCGTGGTGTCACGCAAGCGCATGTCAACTGCTCTAACAAGTGGAGGGGGCCACATTTTACAGAAGATGCGATGTTATAAAATCTGTTCATATAGAGCACTCTATGGAGGGGGGAGAGGAGAAAATATCATAAAGGTTCAGATGCTTTTAAGCTTCGTTTATAAATTCCAAAAGTGTTTCTTGTAAGAATAGCGATTGACTGTTAAGGTGAGGGGGGAAAAAAAAGAAAAAGGAAAAAAAAACCCGACTAAGGCTCTTCTTTGTAATTATTGTAAACTAATTACAAATGCAACATTAATTTCCAATTTAACCATGCAATAAATATGTTTTGCCAGATGTTTAAATGGCGTGATTTTACAGGTGTTGCACATATGGATTCTGTCTTCCTTTTGTTGACGTACAGTCTTGGCTGGTAGCTCCAAGTTCGGTTAGGTACAACCAAAAGAAACACGTCAAATATGCCCTTTGCTGGTTTTTGAAAATGTGGCAATTTCTATCCCGGAGCTCTCATTACCCTTGAAATACAAGGCTTCATCTGTGCAGCAACTCGCTTTAGAGGTGTATCAGTCAGGCTTGTTTGCAGAAGCACATTCCTTTTGCAAATAATCAGTGACCAACTACAAGGAAATGAAACGATTAAAACAAAGTGGAGAAGGAGCTTGAACTGAGGACTTTCAAATGCTTTGCTGCTTCTTGCTTGGTAGAAAATCACTTTGTTTGTTTGTTTTCTTCCCTCTAGTCACTCGACTGTGGGCCTGAGGGAGGAATTTGTGTTTTTTGTTTCCAAAACTTTTTGCTATCTTCCAACTACCTTTCGTGCTTTGCTTGCCTCAGAGATGTTTAAATTTATTCCAAATCAGCTCATGTTGCTATAAAGTTGACTGAGACTTGTAGGTGGTTTGGATAGTTGTCACTCCTATGACCATTGACTATCAAGAGATATAACTAATGTAATCCACAAAGGCCATTTGGGGGGATTCCAGGAAATGCAGTGGCTCCAATAGAAACTTGTAGAGCTGAAGCTCTTGCCCTTGCTTTGGAGCAGGAATTTTGTAGGTAGTTGGTGTTACATGCAAGAAACTGCTTTCTCCTTTCCCAATTCAGTAGAAATGAGTAGTGCCTGGAAGAGATATTTTAAAAAATTTTTTTACAGTCTTGTGCTTTGCTGTCTTGTTGCACTTCCAGTTGTCTTTAGCTTGTCAGACCTTAGATTCTTAAGCTCTGTGAAGCCTCAGTAGTATTGTATTACCACTTGTTTGGATTAAATCCTTTTCCCCCCTTGTGAAGGAAGTTAGGAAAGCTTAAGAAAGTATCCTTCACAACTGGGGACGGTGTGGTGTGGTCTTTCATATATTTATTTATCTTTCGTATCCACCCTGTATTTTTTTCTTTCCCACATTTCAAGTGAAAAACCTCTGAAATTATTTAGGTTTAAATTTGTGTATGCTTTAATAGGTCTCTCTGTGGCCAGGAGGTGGCAGTAAAAAACATATACAAAAACTGTAAAATAAAACAAAGAAATCCAGGTAGTCCATTTTCCCTGTCTTTACACAATCTGTGGCCTGCAAGTTTCAAATATGTTTGCCTGTCTTTGTAATCCTGAGTATTTGTTCACTTGCTTCAGTTCTTGAGATAAGCTAACTAAAATGCTGTGTATATGGAAGTTAATGTTTTTCTTTAAGGTTTTACCCAGACTAGAAAGGAATGGGGTAAATGCACCTTAGCAAAGTGGGTGTTCTTTTAAAGGTGGAGTATGCGACAGAGGCAGCAAATGATTTATTTAAGGTTGCACAAGCTTTTCTGTTCTGAGTTTCGTATCTGCTACCTGCAAAACTGGAATGCTTTTGGTTCCCTTTTACCAGCCCTCTTCTCTTTCCAGAGGTTTGCAGAAATAACTAAAAGTTGGAGGTGGTGTGTTGCTGGAAAGATTTTAAATTTATGGAAAACATGTTAGTTTCAGCCAATTTTTCAGCCAAAACAAAAACAGACAAACAAAAAACAGTCAGGAAGGGTCACATAGCTTCTCCTCTCTGCTTTCCGAGTCTCTCCTTTTTCCTCTCCGTTTTTTTTTTCCAGCTACCAGGGCCAATCCCAGGCTAGTGAGCTGCCGAGGTGCCTGGCAGGCTCTCCCCACTGAAACACACCGGATGCAGGTGGAGGTGAATGGGACACTCCTATTACTCAGCTCAAAAGCCCATCCCTTTGGGAAAACAACAAAATCCTCAAACCCCCCTCCTTATCCCCTCGGTTACTCTGTGGGAGCCGGATTCTGCGGCGCCTCCAGGGAAGGGAAGCCAAGCGTGGCCGTGTCTGGCGCAAGCCCCTTCCTGCTTTGGGAAGTCCCTGGGGAAGTGCCAGCCTCTCTGCCACGTCGGAAAGGGCTGCTCCTTGGCGGCTGGGTTGTGAAGGGGCCGCTCCAGGCCCCAGCGCAGCAGCAGGGAGAGGCTCCCATGTGTGGGAAGGCACCTGCAGCACCACGAGCTGCCCCTGTTCGGAAGGACAGTGTAGTGAGAGCAGGTCAAAACTACTTGAAATCAAGTCGGCAGGGAGACTTCAGTGCTAATTTCAGCTGTTTTGAATGGCATGCCTGGTGCTTAACTCTTGGGATTTTGAAAATTATTTCCAAATCACAGTCATGATTTACAGCAGTCATTATTTAATAATTTTAATGCCTTGTGTCTGTCACCTTCACCTAGTGTTGAATGATTTATCTGCAGGACAGCACGGCAGTTTGATTTTTATTTTATTTTATTTTATTTTATTTTATTTTTTTCCTCCCCTCCCCTCAGCTAGTCGCCCTCTCCTGCCTCTTTCCCTCCATTTTGAAGTTTTGGAATGCTCTGGAAAGCTGGCCTGGAAAATTGATTTGCTGTTTGTGTTAGTTTAATACTTAACGCTTGCTGTTTGTCCGTTGCGCAGTCAGCTGTGGAATGCTCTGCTGCAGCCGGGCCTGGGGCTTTTGATATGCGAAATACAGGGAGAAATATCAAAGCTTCTGCTTGTTGTCGTGTTCTTTTTTTTTTTTTTTTTTTTTAATGGTATTTGTGGTAACTCTTTTAGGAGACTGTCAGTAAAATGGCTAAAAACTAGAGACGAGCACCTGTTCTGGGAAGTTTGGGAGGCATACAAAGTATAAGTTACTTTAAGAAGATCTGTGGGTCAAAGAGTCTCTGAAGCAGTCTTAGATCAATTGAAGTTTGTAGCAAGTGTAGAAGCAAAGACCTTAAGGGCAAAAATAGCAATAGAGAGGTCTCGCCAGTAAATAAGGTCATGTTGATGGGTTAAGGACTATCACTGGGGGTTGTTAACAAAATGAAAGGGTTGTCCAGGTAGATATTGGAGAGTTTTGGCTGGAAATTAATAGTGGTGTTGGGTCCAAGCTCTGAGACCGATCTTTTTGAAAATCCCTGTGTGGAAGGGGGAGTGGACACGGATACTGCAGTAAGCAACAGTTTGTTTCATTGGTGTCCGCTGCAGACAGAATGCAAAGGCTTTGTCTCTGTGCTCCTGAGACTGGTGTTTTCCAGTTTACACTGGGGTTGCTTGTCACCCTGCACATGCAAGAGACTGTGAATGAAAAAGTGGTAGTGCTGAGGCAGGACTGGATGCAAATCAAGGCATATATGGACTTTGGAAGACAGTTTTTGTGACCTTTCCTGTGCCTGGGGGGTGACAGATTGGAGTTACTCCCGCAGTGTTTCTGAATCTAGTTGGTGTGCGTGTGTGTAAATATATATGTATCGTAGTAATAATAATAATACCTCAAAAGCAAGAGGCTGCTTGAGTGTGCCTGCCAGAATGTCTCAGTCCACAAATTGCCACCTCAGCGTTGTCTAGCCAAGCTCTACTGCCAGGAGAAAAACAGGTTTCGTCTGGGAGCAATTAGAAGGTAGTTAACAAGGAGTGTGCAGCTCAAAACCAGACCTTGAGGGTAAAGTCCATCGTAAAAAGATTTTTCAAAGTCTGTCAGAAGGGATGAGATAAAAAGATACCATCTCAATAGAGGCATTCGGAGCAATTAATCAAAGGAAGTAGATGTCATGAGGAGTGAGCAGTGGCTTCTGCGGAGAGATTTCACAGACAAATGAAGAGCCTGAGCTGCGGGATGAGGGGAGTGCTGCGTCGCCCTCCAAGCGAGGGGCTTGTTTCCTTCAGATGATATCAAAATTCATTCTGGCCTCACACAGCAGAGGAGCTGCTAAACTGAAGGAGGCCGACCTCGCCGGTCTTAGTCATATTTGCGTGCCAGCTTGCAATTTAAAAACAAAGGCCCCAAAGCCCCTCAAAACAAAACAACTACAAACTTCAGTGGTGAATTTGGACGTTTGTTGGCTGCAGACTGACAGCACAGAGCACTAGGAGTGAAATATTTGGCAGGTTTTTGTTTACCTTGATTTGGAATATGCTCTGATACTTTTTGATAATCATGCCTCTTTAGTATTTTAGTTATTTTCTCCTACAAGTATTCAGGGTATCTTCATGCATTCAGGAGCTCTATTTGAGTATCACACAGGATAAACGTTTTTTGGAGGATTCATGGTACACTGTGACTGTTGCCTTGTGTGAATTACGAATTGCCACAGTCTTTTTTCACTGTTAGGCAGGCCTGGAGTCTTATCCTGCAAGTTGAGTGTTAGAAAAAATTTTCTTGCAAACCTGGGGAAATTGTAGTGGCTAATGGAGTCTGAAATCCATAGGGCAGTTCAGTGTGTAGCAGCAGAGTGAGCGAGCAAGAGCAGAGGGACACTGAGATGCTTTCAAGACTGGGGCAGGATTTCGGTGTGGGTTTTGCGGTGCTTGGATCTGGTCCATCCGGAGTCATCAGTGGTGTCCTCAAGGCTGTGGAAAACATGTGGCACAGATTTTAATGAGATGGTAGATGAGGCAAAATTGTGTCTGGAATCAATTGTGGGGACTTGGTAGACCTATAACACAGGCATCTACTAGAGAAGGAAATGGACAGTAGTTGGAGAACACAGTGTTTTCCTGTGGTGCATGGGACCAAGGAAAAAGCCTTTTCAGCCCTCAGAGGAAACGGGCATAAATGTTAGGTTTATAAGTACAGAGTCTTTATAGATAGTTCTAACTGTAGGAATTCAGCTACATGAAAGCAGTGAGAAGAGGCATCTTCTGATGGCATCTGGTGGCAACACAGGAATGGAAATTGGCACCTCTGAGCATAAAGTTCTGGTGTAGGGTGGTGCAGGACAGTCCTAGAAGAGTTACCATTAGTTTATTGGTCACATAATGTCCAGATTCTTATTATTTCAACTGCTGTTAGAGTAGAGGAATTAAATTCAATATTCTTGAAGGAATATTTTCCATACATCTAAAAGTAATCCCTACTAGGATGAATCTAGATTTGAGCTTTTAGTACTTCAAGTTGGATTTTATCTTGGACTACCTACTGTCGTCTTGGCCCAGGATACAGAGGGCATGATATGTTTAAATCTGCAATGCAGTCAGACTAGTTATTATATTATGCAGTTGGTCATGTTGCATATTTTGTGTCCATGACAGTGTCAGCACTGGCAATGCATCTTTCAAAGAATTTAAATTTCTCAAATGCTTATTGTGAATAACATAATATATGAACAGAACAGACTACCAAAATAACTTAATCAGTAGCTGATAACGTGTCACTATAAGAATAAGTTCTTGAGATTCTTCTACTAGAAGAAGATTCTTGCTGTGGAAAACATGGGAGGAAAAATATGGTGTTAAGTAGCCAAACAAGATAAAGTTGTGATCCTGTTGCTGTACTTTGGTCCACTATATAAATCAATTGATTTTGATAACAAATGAACCACCATTTTTCAGATTCAACTCTGAGTGACTATGTATGCACCAAAGATAAGCTTTAAGAATTGTCAGCAAGGCCTCTCCTCCTTCCCCCCACTTACAGAAAAGAGTTGTCATTTTCAACTGTTTTTCAGACCAGGGAAATACAAAAAAAAATTAGGATAATCTTATTAGTATTTGAAAAGGAAGAAGTAACTCCTTTTTTTATTTTTTTAAAGATCATTACATTTTATATTTATACATATGTTACAATTTAGTATAATAGTGTAGAGTTTAGGAGTTTTTCTTTTTTTAAGAGTTTTTTAGATAGTGCTCTGTCAGCTAATTAGTGGAAACCAACAACTCTTATTTGCTTTCAGTAAATAAGACCATCATATGCTGAACAGTACAGCAAACTGTGCTACAGAGCAGTGGACCTTCGCTCGTGAATTACAGGAGATGTACTGCTTTTGTCAGTTCTGAATATATGGAAATATTGGGTCATTCTTCATTAAGCTATATGTAGCCTGAAATTGAAAGGTTCTTATTAGATAGTTCATATAGCAGTTGTCTTGGTACTTCATAGAGGACACTTTCAATAATGGCTGTTAGCCATTTTAAAAGATGTGGGAATAATGGGTAGAAAATTTGAATGACTGCGTACTGCTTTTTTGTTATTTTTACAATGAGCTAATGTTATGAAGTCTTACATGATCTGGTTATTATTTGTGCACTAGAACAAAGCATATAAAACTTGCTTCTTGTGTTACCTGAGAGGGGAAACAAGTGATTAAATCACAAATATAACTATTCTGTCAGGCTATGTTTTCAAGATAAAATAAAAAGGGGGAAGAAGGCTCATCAGTAAAATCAATCGTCTTTGATAAAACTGGTGTCACAGTTTGATACCAGTAAACAAAAATGCTGTAACCTCATTCAATCACTTCCTCAGAACAATTTTTATATTAGATGCATTATTGAAGGGCAGCAACCTGATATAGATCTAGATATGGATTTTTAGAGTGATATTGGGAGACTCATTAAAATGTTCATGTAGCCTTCAAAAGTCTTGAGAAATGGCTTAACGTTCAGATATTTTATCCACATACTATTAATTTATCATATGCTTTCCTACCTTGAATACATCAGGCAAAGTTTTCTTTGAAATGTATTAGAGTAGGCTACAGTAATCTGTGATTTATAGATTAAGCTTAAATTGCTGCTGATTTTTAAATTGCACCTCTAAACAATTTTTTAAAAATAAATTGAAATGCATAGATATTTATATTTGTAGCACTATCTTCTACATCTTTGCAATCTTCAAGTATATACATGATCAACCAGGAGAAAAGGTGTTTTCATAATATACCCTTTATACTAAACCATTTTTTTCACCTTTCTGATTATAATTTCTGTCTTTTAGAAAGATTTGTCTGGTAGCTGTTACGTTAATATACAAGAGTAATGGCTTGCACGCAGCTTGCTATCAGCACTTTGACCATGATGAAGCAGTGGACATTCTCTAGGAAAGAACTTAAACAGTTTCATGTTTCATATTCAAAACAGCTTTAAACTGGGTTGAGATTTTTAAATAGTTGCTCTGAATGTTACTTAATTATGTTAATCATGGAAATAGCTGCAATATAGATAACTATGAAACTATCCTAATAGCAACCTTATCAATAGCTAAAGGTTAACATACTATGTAGTTTACAGGTTTTATCTTTTTCCAAACGTGTATCTGTTGATCTGATTTTTGTCTTTTTGCAGTGTGTCTTGCTTCTGCTGGACTGTGTATGGGGTCTGTCCAGCTGAGTGGGTGTAGGCACTGATGGAAAGAGAATAACGCATTTCCTACCAGTTATTCATAGCACTCACACAATAATATATTTGTTTTATGAAACATGCTTCTAATTATATTTAACTTTCTTCTATTTCTGGATATAGTGCTTAGAACATTTCAGACAAGCTTAGAACCATATTTCTTCCCTGAATCTTGTGTAACATAACCCTTTAATATTGGCAGAGTATTTTCCAGTGAAATTGAAATACCCAGGGAAATTGCCTGATAGAATTCATTTAAGGATGAATGTACAGTTAGCTTTCTTTATGAAAAATCATCAGGATATCAGCTCAAAAAAAAAAAATATATCCACATCCGTGATTCATGTGTCTAAAATAAAAAGGACATAGCAAGGAAATAAATGTGAAATATTGTTGGCTGTCCTCTCAAATGCAGAGTTTTCTATTTTGTTTTCTTGGCCCTTTGTTAGCTCTCTTCGTTTAAACTAAAAGCTTGGGAGCTAAGTAAAGTAGTCTTTCAGGAGGCCAATAGCCTTAACCTTTCCTGAAAGGTTAAAAACTTCCATGGAAGAAGATGTATCATTACACATAAGACATTTACTTAAAGGAAATTTCTAGTGGAATGCTCAGGCAGACTGAAGTCCACATGTTCTTAGTGAATTAAGATAAAGGCAGAGTAATTTGGCTACTGCTCATCATAGTTAGGTGGTTTGTTCATACTTAAACTTTTTTCTGCTTTAAAACTCCTCTGCTTATACTTAAACTGTCTTACACTCTCTATGAAATTAAATGCATTTGCTAAATTTTTTTTTTTTTAAAAAAAAGCAACAGCAAGCAAAACAGAGTACTCACTTTTTTTCTTCCTTTTTTTTTTAATAGATGAGGAAATTTGGGAAATGTGGGGTAAGTGACTATATAATGCTCATAAAAGGGCGAGAGATGGCATGGCTAGGTCTTGACCCTACAGAAGTGTGTTGAAGTTGCATCGCCTTCCTCTCTAAATCTTCCTGGAGATGCTTCTACTTCTAGTCATTATGTACTGGAAGGTTATACTAGTTTGTCTGCCCCTGTATGACCTGTGTTTTTCTCTTACCCACCAAGGCCCTTTGTGCAGGAGTGAGCCTGTATGGCTGTAGAAGGAAAGATTTAAGCCATCTGTAACCAGGTCTTTCTTCCTTAGCTTTATAGCAGCAACAAAGACAGCAACAAAATGATATCAATTTCAGATGATATCTTGTGAGAATGGCAAGCTTGCTAGGGAAATGGTGGCCTTTTCATAGAAAAAAATCTGAATAATGGGATCTATTCTTGCCATGCAATGAAAATCTGTCATCTGCACATATTGCCTATTGCTGCCAAAAGAGGAAGTTGCAGTTGTGTGTCCTGCTCATTCATCATCTCCATGACGTTGATGGAAAGAAGAGAGTTTCAGGGCAGGGGCCACATTTTTGATCATAGTAACTGTATGTCTGCTGGCTTTAGCAGGGCAGCCTATATAGATCTCAACAGGCTTGAACATCTGTCAAAGTTATTCAAATTTAACCACTAATATATGAGAAGATAGGTTGGGAGAGTACCTATCTGCTAGTTTTGTTTGCTTAGTTAGAAAGATTTGATAAAATGGCGTATGCTGGACTGAGTGGTTACAGACCTCTTCAAAAGAGAGGTGCCCTTATCAGCTATTTGTATAACAGTAAGAGAATATAGGAGAACTGTAAGTGCTGGTGATTTTTTTCCTGAAGCTCTTAAATAAAAAGGGATTTAAGCTGTGATCTCAGACAGAAGCTAAAAAGGAAATTGTTAGTACTTTTCTGATAAAATGAATAATAAAATTACTCAGCTCTGTAGTCACTGTTAAGTTTAACCTATGCTATTTCCATTTGAGTATTTTGTGCTCAAGGTGAATGACTATTGCAGACCGCAAGTGGAGAGTGTAGGGATTTTCATCATTTATTCATAGCTTGTGAGTGCATTGTTGAGGTGTTTATAACATGTTATCTAAAATCATTGGATTACATTTCAGCTTGTTGGGGGAGCTCAGTGGAATTTGGGTGCTGTTTGTAACAAGTTGAAGAGCCCAGACAAACTCCTTTGGAGGAAGAAGCCCATTCTTGTATGGGCTGCTCTTGTTTCATTTTTGTCACCCAGTTTCCAAGGAGAATTGCAGTGTGATGCTTAGCTTGACAGCTGGTTATGCGCTCATGCAGGATTGCAGTCTGTTAGTGAAGCTACTTTTTTTACTTGTAATTTGCAGTTTTGGAGCAGGGAAAGACTACCTTGTAGAAATTTGAGATTAATATTTCAATAGACAAAAGACAAAGGAAGTTGACAAGGCTCTTGCAAATTCTATTTTCTGAGAAATTTCCTTATGAAAAGCTCATTTCTATGATCCAGGTAATGGGTAGCAGGCTTTTGACTTTATAATCATAATTTCTTGTTTCAGTAGTCCAAAAGTCATTAACACATGACTCTTCCATTAGCTGTGTGGAAAATGAGATGATGCAAGATGCTGGCTTGATTAATGCAATTTTATGTTTATTTGCAGAAGAAAATGAGAGGAAGGATTCACAAAGGGTGGCTGAGTCATTCTTCTTGGTTTTTCTTCACAAGGAACTGTAGATCACACATGGAGCTTTCCTCTTCTTGTTCCCATATTGGTTTAGACCTTCAGAAATAAATGGATGAATCTTACTGTCACTCTTACAACTGGGAATATTAAATCATAATTAAAAATCCTACTTGAATAAGCAAAACTGGATACTAGTTGTTAATGCTGTGTACAATCTTAGAGAGAACACATGTCTTAGATCAAAACAGTATTGATTGAATATCTTAGTTTTTCTTTTTTTATAAGCTGCTTATTATGCATTATTAAAATTCTCTTTTTTTCTGATTTCCCATTTTCCAACTAAGGAGGAAGAAATAATGATATATATGCTCCCAAAAATATCAATCAGAATGTAATTAGGGAAAAAAAATTTTTGAAGAAGAAAGATCTTAGCTGTAGAGTGGCTTCTTAACTTTTCTCTTTGTTTGTTTTAAACTCTCCTATATAAATAAAAATGTAGGTGTTTGAATACATTGTCACAGATTAAGGTAAGGAATGAACTCGAAGCACAGCAATGAGTGTAGCAACTATGTGCTCAGTGTATGCTGTGGGAAACATGAAATGACCGTAATTCTTACTGACATATGTAGATAAGGATTTATTGGATAGTCAAGGGAGCAAGTTCAGAAGCAACAAGGACCATTTTTCCTTGTAATATAGTGTGTGGCTGAAAAGGAGCTACTGAATGATGAGGAACAGTGGCAAGAGGGTAGGAGAGGAAGCCCGGGCAGGGCATCTGCCTTGGATGATGTCTGATTCTGTGCAGGGGGGAGTAGCAGTAGCTCTTCTACTGTGAAATGGAGGGCATGTTTGGTAATATTGATGTAAGAACAGTGGGCTACTTCCAAAATCAAATACCAAACTGCCCTGCATCTGTTATCCTCCCCAAGGAAAAGGTTTGAGACAAAGATTTGTAAGAAGAAGCTAATCTGGATAATGCATCTCTGAAATTGCTAAGGGTGTTTTGACAATGCGCAGACAAAAATTGAGATAGTTGAATGTGTAGGATCAGTGAAGCAGTGTCAGAAAGAAGTTTCTTCTGACTGTCTTCTTGTATACAGTGTTCAGGTGTGGGATGATTTTAGAGTAAAAGATGATTGTTTGGGGGGGGAGAGGAGGTGGGTTACAAACCAGAGTGATCTTTAACGCACACATTTTTTTTAATCTGTCTTTTATCTGATCAGCTTGTTTATATGTATGGGTGAGCTCTACAGGAGCACTAGCGATGCTGCTCCCTTCCAGGTTGGACGAGGCAAGGTGCAAAGAGCTAGATGTGGGTGAGAGCAGAAGGAGATGGGGGGTAGCTTTAAAAAATTCTTTCTCATGAGCAACCTTTAATGTGTTTGGAAAAACTCAGAATTGTAATGCCTTGATGCAGCTGCTCCTGTGGTGTGGACGCAGGCTTCTTGGAACTTGCTTTAAATCAGCCTTACTTCTATAGTGTAAATTCACAAGTTTTTGTCACACTTGTCACATTATTTTTTCACCAGCTTACTAGAGGATGACATTGTGTTTGCTTCTCGGAAAAGGCTGCACTCTACATTCTGCCTCCCCTACACCGTGTTCTCCCTTCCCCCCACCTTCAACTCTACAGGAACTTTTTGTATCCGTTTGTGAAAAGAGTTCTACTGAAAGACTCAGCAATGTGGCAGTAAAAAGATGCTGAATAAAAACTTGCTGTTGAATTGTGTGGAATTTTACTTTTTTGTGCAGGATCTTGAAAAAGCAGCAAGACTTGCACTCTTTTGATTGCAGAGTATTTTTCTTTTCTACTTACTGGTTCATTGTGAGACTTTGATGCTTTACAGTCTTCACGTACAGCTGAAATATTTAGAGTTTGAGTTCTGTTTTAAATCATTTCAGATTTTGATGGATGCTGGCTTTCAAAATTAAAATATGCAAGATAGGACTGTATCTGATACAATAGTGCTCTTTGCAAAGAAGATGATGAAATATGAAATAGGTGCTTTGCTCTCCATGTATACTTGCTTAATCAGACGGGATGACTCTGCCAAATGTTTCAAGGGAGTCATTTTTCAAATTTTGACTTTTGCTGGGTTTGAGGAAAACGGTCTGTGTTGTTACCCTTTCTACTTAAGGCACAGATCAGCTGTTTGCAAGCTGACACCAGAACCTCCTGAGCTCCACACCAGAGCTCCTATCTATAGGAACTCGTGGAGGGTAAATGCCAGCACTTTTCAGCACTTGGTCAACAGGAGGTAAATGACAGTTTGAAGGAAGACTGGTTTTATGGGCACAAAAAGCAGTGCTGGTGGTTTTCACACTATGTGTAACAGAAGGCATTTAATTACGTTGTGAGCTTGCAGTGAGTTTTTTCTCAATTTGTTTCTCATTGAGCCATAAATACCTTAGTTCGTGTAAAACCAAAGCTGGTTTTGTTTATACTTTAAGGAGCTGCAGTTCATGGGACAAGGAAGCTGCCCTGGCTCAGTTGTGTCTGAAGGAGAACGTTGTTGGAGGGGAGACAGGAAGATTTGTGCTTTTGTCTTTAAAATTATCAGTGTTTGGATACTTAGTTTATACCAACCGTATCTTGGGATATAAGTATTCTGTGTAGGTTGTTTTTGCGCACTGGTAGATAGCACAGATAGGAAAGACTGTCTGTTGCAACAACCTCTCTCTTAAACATATAGAAATGTTATTTTACTAGAGAATTTAATTTTTTTTATTTACGTGTTAAGTATAAAGTTATTTGTTACAAATTTAGATGACAGAAAATAGGAGGCCGATTAGTAGAATTTCTTTGACATTATTCAACGTATTTGTTTTGGCAACATATATCGTCTCTCAGGGATTATTGAGCAAACTTTTCAAGCCTGTTGTATCAAAGTAACCTTGAAAAAGAAAATATTCTAATAAATGTCCCTTCAGAACTGGCAAATACAAATAATGCACTTTCTGTCCTTCACTTCAGGTTAATGGATTACCTAGTTATTAGAGTTACCTAGTGACTTACCATGACTTGCCATGACCATGAGTGGGCAGGGAACATGTTAGTGACAACTATCGTTGCCTGTGAAATCACCCTTTGTCCAGGCTGGGGCTGATGCTTGGTACTTTTCCATCAGCTGAGAGGGCAGATAGAGCTGTCATGGTGCTGAATGCTGGGTTGTACATTTTACCTCCATAGCTGGGAAGTGTCTCAAGGAACAGAAGCAAATGCTGTGCCACCCAAACTGTCTTGTCTGATACATATCCTGACCCTCATGATTAGGAGTCCCTACTGCTGAACCTGAGCTGACCTATTTCTCAATAGTTCCACTGAGCTGCAGCTATATTAACATTTTCTCTATGGGCAGGGCTTTTGTAAAGGACTTCCAAGTCATTAGATGAATCTGGTTATTGTCAACCATATGTTGAACTGTCAAGCACTCAACATTACTTGATGGAAGTGGTTTATCACTTGTTTTTTTTCTTACTTCCCTTTTAAGTAGATTTGTGAATAAACAGATCAGGAGAAATGTATTAATGAAAACGCTTCTAATTTCTTTATGCAATTTTAAGAATATCTGCAAACTTTGTTTTTAGATAAGACACGATAAGCAAAGCTCCAAGAAGAATACTTTAATAATTTGTTTAGGTTTTGTTTCACTCCATTCCAACCACTGTAATGTAGAAGACATTTACTTTTGATGAGACCTGAAAGCAGAGATATCAAACACTCTCACTTTACCTTTGTCTTTGCATCTCTCTTTGCTTCCTTCTTGTTGTGTGTGACTTGGGGCTTTGCTGCTCTGTAGATTAAATCCAAATATCTTCTTGAGCAGTCTCTGTAAGGTCAAGTGTTCTCTTATATCTGCCTCGCTCGTGTCCAACTTCCCTGTGTTATTTTCTTTCTATAATTGTGATATGCAGCAGGAAGAAGAATCCATAAAATAACTGTTAATAAAACTATGTGTCTGAGAAATGCAAAGTGATGTTAAATGTCGAAGGAGTTTCCTTTCACCTTTGGCGTAGTCTTAAAGGTTATCAGTAACAGGTAGTAATTTCTGATGGAAACAATTTCTGGGTTGGAAAGTGTCTCTGCAGCAGTGGTTTCCTACAAATGTTAAAGTGCTCCTCAAGGTGGAGGGAAATACCAAGAGTCCAGATGCATTCAAGGTTGAGTTTTCAAAGTTTTAATTTAATTTTAACTTAAGTTTAAGTCAAGGTTAGGTTCAAAGTTTTCTAACTTTTAAAGCTGTAGAAGAAAATTTGTAGGAATTGCAAGGAAGCAGTGAAATGTTCTCCCCTGTCTTCAGTTTTGCTGGTTTAAAAGGCTGCTTTTGTAATAACTGCTGCTTACTGGGGATGAGCACCTTCTTGCGTCTTCTCCCTCCTTCCGTTCTTGTGTTCAGCCTTTGCATTTAAAATCAGCTGGGATGGCAGTTTCCATAGTAAATCTCTGCTAATAATATTAACCTCTTCTCATCCTTTTCTCCTTGGGGGGTCTGAGCAGATTCCCCCGACTATCAGAAGGGGTGAGGAGTGATGGGCTCCAGCGGAAAGGTGCAAGCTCTCAAATCAGATGGTGCAAGGCCTTGCATGTGCTGCAATGTCCCCCTCAGGTTGAATCTGTGATGCTTCCCAGACCTATTTCTAGTTGGGTCTAGCTAAATAAGACATTTGAAGTGGCAACTTTCTTTTTTTCAGGTTAGGTTTATTTTGGGGATTGGAAAGAAACAAAAGAAAGGAGTAGCGGCTGTGGCTTGAGGGAAGGAAGGTGAAGGGAGGTCATGGCTCTTGTGAAGGTGTCTATGGGCCTGTGCAATGCCCATGCAGGCTCTCCCTGTCTGCGGGGACATTGCAGGCTGTGAGCTGCGTGTAGACCTGGTTGGAGAGATGACGTGCATTTGCTTTGGGGATGCAAAAGGGGTTAGGGACTGTTCTCCTCCAGAGGCTGGAGAAGTATGTATACCTTTAACACAAAGCCAGCCATCTTCTGTTCCAAGGGAAGGCTCCAGCTTTAGGTTTGGGGATCTCTCTGAGCGCTGTGGAGAGCCGGCTTACACGACACGACAAGTGCTACAGACTCGCATAGACCCTTCCTGCCCTTCTGTGAACGGCCTCGTGATTGATGCGTTTCCCGGGCCGATCCCGACAACTGGCACTGTAGTGCTGAGGTGAGGTAGAGGGAAGCTGTCGGGTTGCCTCAATCCCGGGAAGCCCAACAGCGGAGCTGTGGCGAGGGCAGAGCCAACACGAGTAACGGCAGCCGGTTTCCCTTCCTCCTGCCCGGCCTCTCTCTGGGAGGCAGAAGGAGTCGGAGGGCAGCACGAGGCAGTTCCGTGAGGGAAAGTTACGGAGTTAATGTGCTCTGTCCTAGTGTTACTGTGCTGGGGCTAAACAGATGGTGTAATTAGCCTACAGCGGTGAAGAGCTGTTCTGCTGTTAGGATGAAAGGAAGTAGTTGTGGGTGGTGGAAAAGGAGTGTGGTTTTTCTTAATTGGCAGAGCCTAGAATATATTTACACAAATTCATGCATTCATACAAATGCATGAAATGTATAGTTATAATGGTTGATTTCAAGTTGCAATCCTTTTCTCTTTGTGTTTTTCTTTATTTAGTAGCTCTTCAGGGAAAAATATTTTGTTGAGCTGTCTTTCAACGTTTTTAGCAAGCACATCTGGAAGAGTGAAGGAATCAAGCCCAGGCCTTCTCCTTGGCTGCTGGGGATGGTGTTGCCTTGCAGCAGTGGTGGGCAGGGAAATAACGCTTTGCTTTGCTGCTTCACAGCCTCTGTGACCAGCTCTCAGTGAATTGACATTGACTCCTGTCCTGGGTTCTAAACTCACTCACTTTTCACTTCTGTTTCTGCCCCCCTTAACTTTTGAGTAGAATATTTAAATAAAAGAAAAAAAAAGGGGAAAAAAAGGTCAGGAGTTAACAAACAGGAGTAACAAACAAGTTAATGGGAACAAATGAGATGAAAATTTCATCTAACTTAAAAAATGTGTATGAGGAGGATGAAAGAATGGCAATAGTAAGAGAGGGGAAAAAAAAGTCATATGAGGAGAAAATGCAGCCACATTTGGTCAAGGTTCAGCATTGTTTTTGCTTCTAAGTTGACAGAATCACTTTCTTACTTGTTAAATAGGTGTTAAGCAAGGCATTGCTTTTCAAGACCAGATGCCCATTTGATTCTAGTTCAGTGATGTCCTGATGTAGTCAACTCTCATTTTTGGATGTTCTGGTAAAAAGGCCTCTCAAATATCTTATAAAAAGCATAGCATAGCTGAGTTGAAAGTGTAACAAAAGCCAGTGCTTTAGATAATTTCTTACATACACATATATTTCTGTGTATGTGTGTATATGTATGAAAATATATGAATATTTTCCATGTAAGAGACTCTTCTTTATTCTAGCTGTGATAGCTTCGGCTGGTCTTCAGGGATTTTTGGTTTCTTCTGTTTGTTCTTAGGAATCTGTGCCCTGTTTTATCCACTTGAATCTCAATATGATTTTTCTTTTTCCTCCCAGTCCTTTTTCCCCTGCAGTATTTGTACCTTAAAATTTTGTTTCAGAAGTGTCTACTGGAATTATTTTTTATTCAGCTTGTAACCTAAATGACATCAGAAGATAGTCCACTAAATGTTTATAAACCTCCTTCTCTGAAGACTGTACATATGTGTTTTCTTACATGGAAAAAATCAAAAGGGGAGGAATGAAAATATAAATGAATGTGAAAGCTTTTTTATCCTAATTGGTATTTAGATGTAGATGAAAACTATTACAGTAGCAAAAAATACAGCTTTTGAAGGAGAGTCTTTTAAAAAAGATTAGTCATTCCATTTATAGTGATTGAGAAACATGGTACTAAAAATGATTTTCATGATGTCATTGCACTTTTATTTTTCCTTTGTCTTTTCCCCAAATCATGAATATTATCCAGGTTTGCAATGTGTAGGAGTGCGAGAGTTTAATGCTTTCTTTTGGTATATAACCATTATTACAGAACTTGCCACTCATAAAAATGTGAAATGGACAAGTGTGTGTGGATGAAACCTCTTGGCATGATTTACTGCACTATCTTCAGCTAGTTCTGAGTATTGACAAATGGGTAAGGCTTGAGCTATAGCCCATTTCTCTAGTCTAATGTCATCTGTCTATTTTCCTTGTTTTGATGCTATCCTGCAGACAGGTAACTTGCTTCTGGGCAACAGTGACTCGGATGGCCAGCCCCCCAGAGTGGACTATGAAGCCTGCTCTGGTGAGGTATTTGAGAGCACTTGAGGATAATGAAAGAAGAATGCAAAATTTGCCACTGTTATACTGACTCATACTTCTCAAAGAAAGTCTGTAGAATTAAACCATAAGGAGAGAGGAAGGAAAAAGGAATGGGAAGGCTGTTCTTGGAAAGTTTGTTGTGCTCAGAGATGGGGATGTAGCATAGTTCAATGATGCTTTTTGAAAGCTCGCTTAAATCCAAATTTTGAAAGAAGATTTCATGCCGTTGTTAAGACTTAGGGAGCAAGTTTTTGAGGATATTTATTTTGATAAGCATGCTGGAAGGTTTAAATGGACTTTTATCGCTTTTTTTTTTTGGCGGATATTAGAAAGATGGTGAAAGATGGAGACAGAGCTGCTTAAGTGTCTTCCTACTAGTTCGGGTACTCTAGCAAGGGTTCTCCTGGCAGATGGGGAGTCTAATCTTTTCTCAGAGCCGCTATTGCAGCACCCTATCTCTTAAGTCTGCAGTTGTGTAACCACAGACCAAACTCAGAGTAGGTGTTTTTTGTGTTAAATGAGGTCTAGATGAATATTTATCAAAAAGTAAGGCAAAAATTTTTGTACTGCCACTTTAGCTACTGAATTTTGTAGCCTACTGGCTTGATGTGTGTTATTTACTTTTAAACAAAGATTTTTTTTTTTCAATATGAATACATTTTTTTCATCTAAAGTCTTACCTTGAATCTATTTTTAGTAACAAAAATAATGCAATTTTAAAGCAGTATTTTAATGAGTTGGAATTATTCTATATTGAAACGGTGGAAAAAAAACCTTTTTCCTCGAAGGTATATGCACTGGAGCCTAACAGATAACAGATATGCGGTAAAAGAAACTTATCCGAATGTCTCCAAAGAATGTAATTTTCTGCTGAATATATATATTCCCAAATAGTCTCCCTGATGCCCTAGAATAAACAATTTGTTTATTTGCCAGGAAAGCCAGTGTTAGCATGTTGGTACTGAAATTTACAAAAACTTATTAAGAGGAACTTCTTAGAGAAGACCAACAAATGAGGTAGTCTCTGTTACAATTCTTTGCATTTGCAACTGATCAAATTTATAATTCACTGGAACCTGTCTTTTTTTAGATCTTTTTAAAGCTCTCTGTATAATCTTTCGCCGCTCTTTTAGAAATGGAGGAATGAAGGTTCTTGTTTTACTTATTTTTTTGACTTTTGTAATTTTGTCTTGTCAATTCAACCATTCCAAACTATATTTAGAAGATCTGAACACGAATCTTGAAGACTGAGAAAGATGGGAAGAAATAGGAAGGAAAAAAACAAAACAATAACTACAAATTATATATATCAACTATCCCAAAGAATTTAGGGCAGGTGAGGTATGCAGTATCTTGCCTCCTTACCAGTAAGAGCTAGTGCAGAGAGCAACTGTAGTCATGTTTTATTGAGGGGACATAAAGATTACTCCTCTAGAAAACTGAAGCTGCACCAATGGCTAAATTAAATACTTAAATAAAATGTTATTACAAAGTACCTACTCTAGTGTGCAAAACTTTTACTCTCAGTAAGGACACATGAAATCAAGTCAGATCCCCTATTTTGCCTAGAGGACTGGAAATCAGAACACACCTTTCTGATAACGGTAGATCTTTTTGGTATGAAACCAAATAGAAATGCAATCAAGGAAACTTTATAGTTACTAGAGAAAGATAAGTATTTAATCTTTATTTTATCTTATTTTATCTTTTATTTTCTATGTAATTATTTTATTTTTAATTTAATTTAGCATAAAGACTTTGAACCTAGAAGGGGGGGAAAAAAAAATCCACACAAATTTTCAAGGTTGAAGCACTATCCTGAGCTTGGTCTCTTCTGCTCTCTATTTCTCCATAGTGGCACAAATATGAAACCAGCTATCAGTGTTTGTGGAACAGGTACTGAGGTTGTCATTTGAAAAAGACAAGTTGCTTTATGCATAATGCCTTGTAACATGGGTTTTGTGATACTGAAGGACAATTCCCACGTCAGTCAAATTTATTTCTGTCTTTAAATAAAGAGATTGTGCTATGAAAATAAATAGACTCTTAGTGGCAAGAACTCTACCCTGGAAAACTCTCCCTGGGAAACTTGCATATACGGCAGGTAAAGAGTGTATATTCTTTCTGTAGTTTGTGTTTTCACTTAAGTTATGTGTGCAAGTTAGTTTGTAACAAATGTGTTACTAGTTACTGTTTCGATATAGCTTAGTTAGAGCTTCGGTTTGGAACCTATTGAGTCTTTTTCGCTTGCCGTTCGAACATGACGATAATGTAATTATGCTGCCATTTTTGCAGTTAAAGATACTTGCTGTTACAGGAGAAAAGTGCAATAGCAGTGTCCATCGTAAGTTTGTCTAAAAGCTAGAAAACACCAGATGACTGTGATCTTGAATTGAGGTTTGAAAATTTTTCCAAGGACCAAATGGTATGAGCCATTAGAATAACCCTAATTTTAAAACATGTAATTCCCTTTAAAATGTTTTCTGTCTAAAAACCAATTTACATTTTCCGAAGGAAAAAAATTCTTCCCATCTACTGCTTCTCTCCTATAGCCAGATCTGAGATTTAAGTTCTCTGAAGCAAACAAACAAGCAAAAGCAGTAGACCAGATCAGTTATTTAACATAGTATGCTGATGCCAATCTACCATCCTTGATGTAGACACTTTTTTTTTTTTTGCCGTTTAGATATAATATAACCTTTCAATGCAGCATCTGGCCCATTTTAAAAATAGATGATAGACCAGCTGTGGGGTGAAGAACTTATCTACTCCTCATGGTTGCCAAACATTTCACTTGAAATAATGGTGAAAATAATGTAGTCCATCTTTGGGACTTTCCTGATGCATTGATAGCAACTGGGAGGGAGGTCTGTGTGAGATACGTTCTTCTGGAGGCTTTGAAGAAAGGAAAGAAAGACAATGATCCTTTGGGCAAAATATTGGGAATGTGGGGAGCTGAGGGAACATATTTCATGAGATGATGAAAAAGAGGATGACTCGTAGATAAGGGTGTCTGGGAAAAGAGAATGAAAAGGATGAATCAGGAAGAAAAAGACCAGCCATGAGGTTTAAGAGTATGAAAAGGATTCCAAGGGAGTTTGGCCTGGGAGGGAGAAGGAAAAATATAACAGAACATGTGTATAGCATTGATTTTACCAGCAGAAACCATGAAAGAAAGCTCTACACTTGTAAGTACTTGGGTGAAGTATCATCCTGTCTTTCTAACACAGAAAAATGAACTTCAGCTTCTGTTGTTTTTGCTAATTCTGCATTCAGATTTCAGTCATCTCTAGTGACTGGCAGGATGTCAGAATTTCCTTAGGAACTTTTAACAGTGAATTCACAGTGACTTGTAAATAGATATACCTATTTATGGACTTTTTAAAACATTCTTACGTCTTGACAAAGGGAAATTTGTCATTTAAATTAATGTGTGTTAGCTTCAGGCTGAACAAACAATGAAGTGCTTTAACCTTGTATGTTCTTATTTGATACTAAAAAGCTTTCATGATCTTAATTTAGACAAGTGTTTAATGCTTGAGCTAAGACCTTTTTAAAGTTGTGGAAGTGTCTGTACAGATTTAATCAAGATTTTTGTTTGTGGTAGTCCACTCCATTCTGCACAGAAAGCTGAAGCTATCGAATCTGGAATGGACCTGTGGAGGTTTCAACCCACTCTGCTCAAGCAGAGTCCCTGGAATGGTTTGCCCAGGATTGCATCTAGACGGATTTGAAAGATCTCCGGAGAAGGAGACTCCACAGTCTCTCTGGGCAACCTGTTCCTGTGCTGTCACCCTCAGAATAAAGAAGATTTCTTTCATGTTCAGATGGAACTTCTAGAGCTTCACTTTGTACCTGTTACCTCTCATCCTACTGCTGGGCACCACTAAGAAGAGGCTGACCCCATTTTCTTGATATTGTCCCTGCAGGTACTTACGCACATTGATAAGAACCACTCCCTGCTCCCTCAGTTTTCTCCAGGCTGAACAGTCCCAGCTCCTTGTTCATCCATGCAGGTCTCCTGCTTTCTTTGCTGGACTTATTGCTCACTGGCATGGGCCACTCTTGAGCTTACAGGAGGTCATCCTTGAGTATCATCAGCTTTTTTGGACCCCTCTTCTTTCTAGGATCCTATCCAAGGGGGTTCTCCCAAGCAGGTCCCTGAAGAAGCCAAAGTTCGCACTCCTGAAATGTAGGGTTGCTGTCCTACTTATTGCTCTGTTTTCTCCTCACAGGATCCTGAACTCCACCATTCGGCAGTTGCTGCAACCAGTGCTGCCCCCAGCCTTTACACCTCCCACTACCCTCCCTTGTTTGTTACTATAAGGTCCAGCAGTGCAACTCTCCATTCGGCTCCTCCATTCGTATTGGAAGGCACCCTCAGTGCCCTCCAGAAACCTCCCTAATTGCTTGTGGCCACTGTGGTGCCCTCCAGCAGATAAGGCCCCTATGAGGACCAGGGCCTGTGAAGATGAGACTTCCAGCTGTGTCTGTGGGAGTTGGTAGCAAATCCCTTCTATTAGATAACCTTTAGTTAATCATTATTCACTAAGTTCTCTCTCTTTCCAAATGTTTTGGCTTAGGTAAGTCTGATAGGTGGATAGAGTAAGTTAGTAAGCTGTGTTTGAATGACTGTTTAGTTTACAGTGATTACTTTGCTATTCTTAGCTAGAGACAGATTTATGTGAAATTGGTCTCAAAGCATTGCAAAGCATTCACAACATTACACATGCTCACATTGTCAACGCAGTTTGCACTGTTCATGTTGTCTATTATATCATCTTGTATTTTGCAAAATTAAATGCATTCTCTTTTTTTCACTGTACGGTAAAAAATTATTTTTAAGATTTATATTCCATCAGTTAATTTTCTTATTAACAGAGGTGAGACACTGAGTGAAGTGGCAAGAGATACAGCAATGCAAGGTGGTATTTAATTCAGCTCAACAAATAAGAGAATTTTTAATTATAAATACATTGGTACTTCCTTGGCAATTCTTAGGACTTAAAAAAATGAAATCAAATGAACAAAACAATCAATCAAACAAAATCCCCACTCCCTTAATTTTGAAGCTCCGAAAATTGTCCAAGCACAGCAGTGCTGTCTTGAAATCTATTAGTTGCTGTTAGAATAAGAGGTGAGACCACCCTATTGGTGATTCTTCCTCCCCCTCTCATTACTGTGGCAAAATGGAAGCAAAAAAGTGTTCCATACGATTCATAATTGCTTTTAGTAAAGATCTTTTCAGATAACATTTCACTACATTTTAAATTGAGCTTAACAGCTAAAAGTTCTCTATGCAGTTCAGTTATTTTCTGGCATATTTTCAGAACACTTTGCAGAAGCAGAGGAGAAAATGTTGCTAAATATTTCTAGCTAAAATTGGCTCGTACTGACTGCTCTGCATCTTAAACCAATATGCATATGAATGCAAGGGAGAAGTAGTGTTTATGGTATAGAAATGGACTTCTTTAAGTGACCATAATTTCAGTGACTTTTAACCACTTTAGCCTTGTTTTTGTTGTGATTTAACAATGGAAAATGTATTTTCCTACTGGTCAAGGCAAGGATATTTCTTCAGTTCCCTAAATGCTTCTTACTGATGTTGTGTGCTGAGTTTGCTCGGTTTGGGGAAGCAATATGGTCATCTGAGCTCTCTGGTCACCGTAAGAACTGGAACATGACATTTGCCTGGGATATTTGTACATCAACACGTTCGCGTGTTTTTTTAGAGGTTAGGAAGGAGTGGGATTGGCCTAGCAAGTTGGTGTCCTTAAGAGTAACTAAGAGGTTGTGGCTGCCTCTTTCCTTTTATGATGGTAGAAGCTTATCTCTGCTCCCGGAGTTTATTGCCAGGAATTTGATAGCCTCCTTCCAGACAAACTTTAGACAAGGAATATTTCTTAGAAGCAGGAAAACCATGGAACAGAGCTGTGCATGCAAGGAATGGGGCAATGACTGCATTATGTCAAACTGAAAGGCCTGGCTTGTCCAAATGTTACCGTTCACAGTTATTGAAGGCGATTGCTCAGCAAAGAGTAAGAGCAAAGAGTCAAGAGTGAGAAGAGAGATTCTTCCTTCTCTCCTTCCCCCAATATTTTCCTGGATTCTGATTATTTTCAGTTCATGGCTCTCTGGAATTATATGTGGTTTCTATGGATTTAGAAACCTTCTGAGAATTTCTTCTTAGTGAACTTGTTGAATTTCCCTGGTGCATGTGTAGTAATCCTTTAATGGTCATGGCATACTTAGGAGTTTTACGGGCCACTTGATGTGGTTCAGAGCACCTTCTCTGTTTATAGGCCTGACATCACTGCCTTAAACTGATGTCTTCTAGCTCTTGTCTAAGCGAGGGTATATACTTTGGTGTTGCCCTTGTTTTTTGTAGATAGAGAACTGAAACTGCACATGATATTTCAGACATGGGCAGATGAGTGCACTAAAGAGAGGTCGATGGCCCAATACCCTGGATGCCTTTCTTTCTTTTTCTTTCTTTTACGCCTCTTCAAAAATGTCCAAAATCTCCTCAGTTATTGTCAGTGGGGTGACAGTAGCTGTGACAACCATGACTTTAGGCTCATTCATGTTCTTGTACATGAAACCTTTTATGGATATTCAAGACAAGAAGTTGCTGAACTGAACAACTGCAAAAAGACTTTGGGGTACATCTTTTTCAGCTCAACTGTAGACTAAGAGGAATGCTCTACACTATTTCCTTATAAACACCAGAAATTATTTGCTTGTAGTGCTCCTTATATACCTTATTCCTTCTTTCTTCTAGTTTTACTGTCTAATTTTGATTCAGGTCAGGTAGAATTGTGAAGAATGGTATTGATATCAGCTGTCAAAGTAGATTTCCAGTGCAGCTGGCTCTTGGACAGGTAATGAGCTGACCAAGGAGCTGACCCTCTTGTACTGTGCAGCTCAACCTGTGGATACTTTCAGTGAAGACATAAAAAGGGTCATTCACTTTCCTTCCTTAACCAAGAACCATTTACGGTACACAAGGTACTACCCCTGCTCTGAATAAACACATTTAGTCAGCTGGAAGTGTGGAGTCTTTCACCTCTGTGCCATTGTCTAAGTGGTGGATGAAAAGAGGATTGACGGCTGCTTTAGGAGATGCAGAGTTTTAAAGAGGCCTTCCATATGTGCAAATAATGTCTTTTCTTTCTGAAGATTTATTGAAGAACAATAAGTAGCTATTTTACCACTTTACTACATGAAACAGTTCTATTTTAGTGGAAGAGAGTGGGCAAGAGAGCAAGGCCATTCATGGAAAAGCACAGCATCAGCAGTGAGCACAGACACTTCTGTCATCACAGATGCTGAGGAAGTCAGTTCAGAGCACAAGATGGAATCTAAATCAAGGCATGAAAACAGGTAAGTATCTTGTGATTAAAAAAAGTGGTAATGATTGGATTGTGTTTAGAAATGACTGGTAACAGAAAATGGCCTGTTTTTCCATGGAACTTTTGAAGACGCTTAAAAGTTGTAGTGATTTTTGTCTTACCTCTGTTGAGAGTTTAAATTTTAATGTCTGTGAACCTCCACATGCAGGTGGTTTATGTTGCAGCACATGCAATTGTATGTTTCCTTTCAGCAGCTTGTATTCAGTCAAAATATTTCAGGGAAGTACTGAGTTTAAAATTACATGGCTCTCTCCAAACCAGTGAGGAAACCTTTTACACATGCTGCTACCAGAGGATGAATTTTAGTTTTATTCTCTAGCTCTGTCCGCCTCTTCTGAATAGCACAGCTGGGAGATAAGTGGGGAGAGGACAAACGAGGACAAAGAGGACGGGCGATTGGGTCATATCAGTTCACATTGGAAGCAGGAGCTGCAAGAACTCTCTCCTGGAAAAGCTTTTGCAGGACTCTTTGTAAAAGCAGTGACAATGGAAGCCTCTCTTGTCTGAGATCTAGAGTCCTCGCTGTCATAATGGGGAGCAGCTTCTGTGATGCCTTGGAAACTGATTCCCTAGGGTAGGGTTTCTTCTGTTTTTCTCCTGCTTCTCTGTCATTGTCCGGTAGGAACTGGGTTATCCTTCTGTAGGTGGTGCTGGTTCAAACAGCAGCTGTTCTGGTGCTGTAACGAGGCTGTCCCCTAACGAGGCTGGCTGTGCGGGAGGTGCCAGAGCACTCTGGGTTTTCCTGTGATAAAGTCATGGCACTACCAGCTTTTTTATTGTTCTTTGATCTTTATCTAATTCATTTTGGGTGTCTCCATTGTATTCTGAATGACTCTCTGTTCAGCTCAGTGCTGGGATTGCCCAGCTGCAGCTCAAGTAGTGCATGTTGTGACACTGGGAAGGTAAGATTATTAAATTGTGAAGATGCAGCTAAATGGCTGCCTGCTCTTCCCCACCTCCCCATTTTTTTTTTTCTCTTTGCACATTTTTTTGAAATATGAAACCCAAAGAAAGGATCAGCAGGGTGGATGCTTATGGAGCAGTGAGATGTAGGATATCAAGAAGGACCTATTCAGATGAGGTCACAGTTTACAACGCAGTCCACAGTAGGCTGAATCTTTGCTTATGGCTATGTGGTTTCCCAGCCTTGAATTAAACGTGAGTACATAGCCAACCCCTCCGTTCACAGCACAGCGACTTCTGCATAGAGCATCTTATAAGGAGAACACACGGAGTAAGAGCTCAGCAAAGAGGGAGGCTGCGAAGTCGCTGCTCCCCTCTGCTTGTCTATTTGGGACTCTTTGCATAGTTTTATCCAAAACGTGTAAAGTTTTTACAGAACTTTGTTTAGAAAGCATTTATGTTGCATAATCTTTCTAATGTGGAATGGCTATACCTGAAATAAGACTTTGTATAATAGTGTCTGTGACAGATTGAGTAGATTTGTAAACTTTTAAGTCATTTTGGGTCACTTCAAAATTTTTCCTCCAGCTCTCTGCAACTCTGACACAGTTTGTCTGTAGGACATACATTCCTGTGTGTTAGGCAAAGCAAGACCTCTCCTTAGGATCTTACTGTGAGAGGTCTTGCATTTGGTTCCTTGCAAGCTGCACCAGGTATCACAGTTGATGGGAAGAAGGGAAAAAGTAGCTTCAGGGTCGTGAAATACTGCAGATTTCAAATTTGTAATTTAGTTTAATTGAAGTGTAACTACATTTAAGTAGATGGGCTGCCAATTTATTTTTCTGTCCCAGACATCCCAGCCTTCTGCTATTTGTTGTCTGTATTAAAGCCTTCTCAGCACTTGAGTTTGACAGCTTGCACGTGACTAGCATAGTGCCACATTCTGTGGTTATGAGCTCTAATTATAGGTGATACATATATAAAATATTGTATATGTATTCAGTAATTTGGGTTTGGGGTTTTGCCGAACTAAGTGTGGTTGACAAAGCATGTGTGGACCTGAATTTTGATTTCCCTATGCCTATTTTGATAGAGAAATAAAAAGATTCATTGAGAATAAGAAATGGCATTTTTAAAACAAAGGTGATTTTCTAGGTAAAGAAAGAAAAGGATATTTTGATGTACTTACTATATAAAAAGTAAAAGTTCCTTTTAGGTATTTTAAGGTCCTCAAGAATATTCTCTTGTTGCAGTTTGAGAGTCTTCACTCCTGGCTGATTTTGAATTGAAAGTATATGCTCAAATATATCAGAAACAGAAGTGGAAAATAAGTCTTGTTAGCTTCATAATCAAAACTACTGAAATAGTGAAAAATATCTATGCTGCCTGTGTTATAAAACTTTCTAATTAACAGACTTGGAATTATGATGAACTTTTAGGATTATTTTAAATTTGTTGTCTTCTCTGAAAATGCCACATTTGATCTGGATTTACACTGGTGATATTAGCTTGTTAAAAGTGTTGTTTCTTCCTGTAGAGAAATAAGGATGCCTTAGATAAGCTTAATTTGTGACACTTATTTTTTTTTAAACTCAATGTTTTAAAACAATTCCAATTTTATGCAGGCTGAAAGGTTCTGTATTCTGTTTTCTTTCCCTTCTTCCCTCTTCCCACACTTGCAGTTCATGACCTTGTTCTGTGTTATCTGAGAAGCCACAGACAACTCCTCTTGGTATTTAGTATTCTTTCCCTTCATTTCTTCCTGTTCTCTCCTAATAGGTATCTTTTCTTTTTCCTCTATATTCCTTTCTCAAATTTCTTCTTTTTGTCTGCTTCACCCTTGGTCTCAGAGTAGCAGCTCTATAGTTCTTCCGCTCATTTTAAAGAAGTCATATAATATATTAAGTGCTTAATTATGTTGTCATTTAAGATTTCTTTTGCAACAAAAATCATATATTTTTTTTATATTTGGAAAAACTCCCCAGGCGACTTCCTCTTACATGGTGTCGTAGAAGTATAGCTCATATGTAATCCATATCCCTCTTCTTAAAGAATGGTGTCCTGGTATCTGTGTGTGTGTGTGTGTATATATATAAAGGTGGATTATGTCCATCTTTTACAGGCCAAAGATGAAGCACATGCATAGTGAAATGAACCTGTAGTTCCTATTTCAGTTTAGGAAAGGCTTGTACATACCTTTGAGTAATCAGTTTATCATGATTACATGTGGTGAGAGAACATGGCAATAGCTCGCTCTGCCCTTCTGTGATCTGCTTATTGGGATTGTGACAGCAGGTGCACAGAGTTGTCCTAGTCTGATCTAGAGTTGGAAATATTTATCTTAATTTCATTCTGAGCTGTAATGACAGTGTTGTTGCTGTTCTTTTTTGTTTGTTTTCTGTGTGTTATTCATGAGGACTGAACTAACTGGAAAAGGTGGTCTCGAAGCTTCTTGCACACTGAAGATAAATCACTTTGATATCCTTTACTTAGACAAATTAAGCATGATATTTTTCTAACCATGCTTCTAGTTCAGCTTTGCTTTTAGCAGCAGGGGATCATCTTGGGATTCGCTTTTTCTTTCCATGAGAGTTAACTTTCCATTAAGTTGAGAATTGCGGAGCAATTATTCTTGTCTGCTTTTTTTATTTATATAATACATTCCCCTTATATTTTTCTTTTTGTTAGGATTTCTTTGCTGCAGATATGTGCTGGATAACACCTTTTGTCAGGGCTTTCTTTGTTAGTCTATTGAAAAGAAAAAATACAGTCTATGAGGGCAAGATCTTGTATAAAATTTGGGAAGATTTCCATTCATTCTATGGGAGTACAAGGTAGACTTTACCCGATAGCAGTTAAATTGTTTAGAGACAACTGGATGATTTAGCTGCTCTTTTTTTTTTTTTTTTTTTTTTTTCCTAATTAGTGTTTAGAGTAAAATATTAAAAACTGTATGTTGATAATTCATCCACAAAAACTGACCCTTTCTAGGGCCGGTTCCCTGCCTTGCACCAGGGAGCTGGAAGTGGTGACTCATGGGGCCGTGGGGACGAGGTGCAGCAGAGCTACTCCAGGGAAGCTGTGCAACAGATCCTATTTGATGGTTTAGGTGTCCTTTAGGTCCTGAATCATGCTGGTGTCATGGTATCAATAGCTAATGATGCTTAGTGCAAGAAACAGTCTTAGCCAAAATGTTGATGTTTATTGGCTTTCCTTGATTTGTTCATGCCAATTCTTATCTATAATATAGCATGCATAAAGACACAAAAATCTGTCATGGTTGCAGAACATCTGTACAGGCTGCTTTTGAGCACTTCTTGATAAGACGCTCTGAAATGCTGGTTGACTGCTTAAAATGCCTGCAAATGACTTCTGTAACCTTAAGATGTTTTATAAAACTTGTCTTAATTGCCTGAAGACAGTGCAGGGCTTTGCAAAGTAGCTGCATCTGGGGTTCATGCACATCTTGGGTTTGATATACAAGTTGGCATGAAGTGTGAGAGAACAGTGGGCAGGAATCATTATATACTAAGGGTATGTGATAAACTATACCCTGAATAAACAGCACACTAGTATTCTCACCCTGTATTGATGCTGACTTGAATTTGAATGCCTTCCACAATAAATCTTTTTTTTTTTTTTTTTTTTTCCATTTAGCCATTAGAGTAACAAATCGTTATTTAATGGATGGTGTATTAATGGACTTCACACCCTAATTACTGAAATTAGTGACTCACAAATGCAGTAGTCAATCAATGAATGAACAAGTGCGGCGGATCTGGAACCCTCTTCCTCCCCTCTTGCTGGACTGCCTCCCTTGTGCAGAATGCAGCTCCTCACACGCCTGTGTTCTGGAGGCTACACTCATACCTGTAGCGCCATTCAGCTGTACTGACTGTAAGTTCTCTGCCAGTGAACTCAGCACTCTTAGTCAGTTGTTACCTTTATTACTCTTTTGATGCTAAGGAGAGAGTTTGGGTGTGTATAATACAGATCTTTTGCTTGCACACACCCTTACACGCACGCACAACCACAATTTTTCAGCATCCTTCAGGGGTCCAACTTTGCCATGTGTTGGTTCTTGGCAAACACTGGTCATTTGGCTCTGGATTTGCCTGTTTTTGTCTTGTAGCAAGTTGTCCGTGCTCTTTTTCGTTACTTCGAACTAGAATAAGAAGCACCACTTGCCAGTAGTAAGAACTGGTAGAACCTTGTTTTTGCCTGGCTCTATATTGCTGAAGCAGTGGTCTCAAATACGGTATAAGACACTGAACACTTTCTTTCCTTGTCCCTTCATGTCATTCTTAAAGTTGTTAGGAGTCACTGCTGAAAGATTTGGGGAAAATCCAGGTCTGATAGGCTTGACTTGGATTTGTACTGGCTCTAGTGCAAGACTGGATTTAAAATAGTTCAGTAAGGCAATATAATGCCTTCAAAATACATCCATTTTCATCCCTTCCTCGGGAATTGATCTAAATGTGCTCAATAGCCCTTCAACGAGCCATAGATTGTAACCCAGGCTATGCTGTGTGTGTAACCCTACCTCTCCCTTTGGCTACTTTATCACAGAGCTGCCACAACGTGGCTCTTTCAACATAGCTTCCAGTCAGCTATTTTGAAGCCTTAGAGAAAGCCAGTACCAAGAGATGCTGATAAGAAGGCCAGCTTTGCACAAACATTAGTGACAGATAGGAGTGCATTTGTACCCTTTCAGGCAACCTGTCTCCTTGAGACACTCCAGTCTGCTCTGAACAGGAGGCAGAAAAATGACCCTTGAAACTTAACTTTCTTCTTTCTTTTTTTTTTTTCTTTTTTTTTTTTTTTTTTTTTTCTAACTATAAAGTTGACTTTTTAGCTGGGCATTTGTTTCACAAGGCAGCTTCAAAGATTATGCTAGTCTCAGAATTTTTTTTCTTTTTGCCAATATTTGGTTCTTCTGTGTGCTTGGAATCTGTGCTCTAAAATGATTGCATTTGCCAGTTTCTGTAGCTTGGATTAGATATTGAAGAACAAATGTCATCATGCAATAAAAACATGATGCATATAGCTACTCGCCCTAAAACTGTGCAAGAGAGAAAATTCAGTATTGTAGTAATTAGCTATGTTTTGTCACCTCAAAATGAAGAATTTGTGTGTATGTGAAATAAGCAGAATTGTAAAAAAGAATTGAAACTGTTCTAAAAGCTAGTCTTTGGTTTAATGCTTTGTTAAAATAGCTATAAAATCAGATTTTAGTATTTCATAAGTAAAAAATAGCATTAATATAATGTGAAACATAGATATAAAGTTTATTTATATGCATATGTATAACAAGGAGATTTATTACTGAAGAATCTTGTGGGAGGAGTTTAACTTGTATAGCTAGATACTGAGCATCCTTTGTCCTGGAATCAGAGTTTGGCAATACTCTGTATAAAATATAAAACTAAATAAAAGTCTGTTGTGATTCCAGGTTGATATTTGCATTCGTGAGCATCTTAACATGGGTGATAACTCCTGCTGCAGTGGATAAGTCTAGAATTTATGCTTGCTTAACAATCATGTTGTCATATGATCATTTGACTCCCTCTTCTCTGGATGCTTCTGTAAATAAGTCTTGTGATAGGAGGAAGTCTCATAAGAGCAGCGATGGGTCAGATGTGGAAAACCCAAATTGTGCCCAGTTACAATGTAAAGATTTGACTTGTGACGACAGTTATTGTTTTGGAACGGTATGTAACCTCCATAGGTTAATTTTGTTTGTATTCTTGCCTTTGTCTGGATTTCTTTTGCTGGATCCTTGCACTTATCGGAAGGATGCTCAATCTACTTACAAGTGAAAATGACAAGGGGGAGGGCTCCTTCATCCAGGAAGATCAGAATTACCTAGTGGAAGGGATTGCAATTAAATGTAGTGGAAAACTTCAAACACATCATGTAATTACAGAGATGGAGATGGTGGACCTTGATTATGAACTGATGTAATAATTAAGTATTTTCAGAGTGTTTTGATAGAATAAAAATTCTGTATAAGCTAACTCTTTGTGTCTTTTCTGCAGCCTTTCAGCTATGTCTTGTCTATTGTACCCTACACCACTGCGAAATTTGAGGAGCAGCTGGAAAAGCAGCCTTTGCTCTGCTTAGAAACAGAGGCCTTTGCTTTGCCCTGAAAAAATCTGCTATGAGACTTGTATTTGACAGCTCTTTGGACAGGAGAGTGTTGACTGTGCGGGTTCCACTTTAGCCACTCTTTCTTAGGTGCTGCAATTCTGGATATGTTATTTAAGAAATACCAGAAACAGCATGGGAAGGCAGCTTTCAAAAATCATAGTGAAGTTCAGAAAAAATATGCTTCATACTTTTCTGTTGCCAGATGGGCGTTATTAATCACTTAGTTGAATTCTTTCATGGAAAGAGCTGTCGCTCATATCCTTTCTCTCCTGCCCTCCTTTTTTGGCTTATTTCTTTCTGCTCAAAGTGTTCAGGTGATTTTAATTCTTACAGTCTCATCGGATTTTTTTGTTGATGATCATTAGGATCTCTTTCCTCTTCCTTTTTGTAAAGCTATAGCCAGGGCTGGGTTTTGTAACCTCTGGCTGATGCCAGGAGAAGGAGCAGCTTGTATGTCACTTTTTCCATTTGTTCCCAGGGCATTTAAATTGGATCATTTTGCCTTTGGGGTTGTATACATTGAGAATTTTCTAACCGGTTTTAAAACTGGTTGGAGCAGTAATGTACATCATGTGCTTCCTCCCTTCTTCTTCTTTTTATTTTTTCTCCAAATAATGCTGCTTTGTCGAACCTGTTTACTGTGGAAATAATTAAGTAAATATGCCCCCAAACTGTCCTGCTATTGCACTGCCTATTGCTTATGAAGCTTATTAGAAAACTTCTTGTTTTACTTGGAGCCCTTCACATGCAACTATACATTTAAAACAGCTTTGCATATATACATTTTTCTTGTTTCATACAGCACACTGTTGTCAAGCACGCCTTCTTAAAGGTCAGGATGATTTGTAGGTGTGAAAAAGATCTTTCCCACAAATTTAAGAGTGGTAATTTGAGGAACATTGCGGAATGTAGAAGATGTAGTCTATTTGATGCATTTAGCTACTGCTAAATTTAGTCTTACTTGTCTTAAATTGTGTATTAATTTTAGGTCAGATGACAAAATCTGTTCTGACAAAAAATTTATTCATAAATCTGCTTGTATTTAGCTCATATTAGAATACTCAGAATATGGGATATCAGGATTTAGTTATCCCCACTTTTCTTCCATATTATGGTGGCCTTTTTCTTAGATGCGAATCATTTTCTTCAGTCTCTGAAGCAATAAACTGCAGAGGAATGTTTTACGACTTGGAGCAGGATACCTGAACTCTTTTGAGTCCCCTGCTGAAAGGGAAAGGATAAAATATCAAGTCCTGATACTGAGGAAGTGTTGTGTTTTTTTGTTGGCATTTTTCCTTAATGTTTTTTAAGAGAACAGATCGTCTGGGATTGATCTTATTACTTGGGACTGGCCACCACGTTAATATCATTACGAAGCTTTTCCCTGGCTCATGGCATCGCTGGGCTCCAAGTCTGCTTTGAAGCCTGGACAACAAGGGTCCTTGTCTGCTCAGAGTAGATACACTTGGGTATGGTGTTTGATGAACTTGACCTGATGTTTTGTGGTTGCATCAAGTAACCTACCCCGGAGAAGAGCCTGGAGGGAGGCACTTGGCCTCCATGCGTGTGGCTTCAGTGCCAGCTGCAACTTTGCCCCTCTGAGAAGCAGTCAATAAGGAGCTCACTCGGAGAATCAGGATTGTGCTTGTGTTTGGTGCCCAGGAGGCAGTAGCTGGGACAGTTGTATGACGATGGCCGCATGTCTCTGAGTATTAGAGAAGGGAATGCTTTATGTTTGTGCCTGTTGGAGAAAGGTTTCTCCAAAATGCTGCTCCAAACATGCACATTTAGTTTGTAGGGCAGAATAAGCCTCAGGGACTAGAGGTCTCCATTTCGGATTTTTGTGCTGATTGTAGAGTAAGTTGTCAATGGAAAATGATAATTATTAGCATATCGACTCACAAGATGAAAGGCAACCACAAAGGCTAGTTTTGGAAAAAGAAAATCGGGTTGAAGACATTTCTACAGTTTTGCAGTCAAAGCTTTGTGTTCTACTGTCGTTAAGCACATTATGCAGGACAGATTCAGAAAGTAGTAGAAATGTGTAGCCACTTTGCTTCCTATTTTAATTCTTTCCTGTCTCTGTTTAGCAAGGGAGGGAGAAATGTTAAGTGTGGAATAAATTGGCTTTGAATCCCTATTAAGGAGTCTATCATATGATGGCCATTGTGATTTTTTTTTTTTTTTTTTAAACTACTATTGCTTTGACTTATCAGGTTATAAAAGGATGGGTAATAAAGTAAGGGCTTATATTGATGCTTAAGTATGTAGCGTAAGTTGCAGGTTCCCAGCTTGTTCCAGAAATTTTTTATACTTTCTATGTGATATCCAAGCATGATAAGTGTCGCTAGAATATAGAGTAGTTTTATGTAATTCTAGAAAATTAGAAAATTTAAAAATATTTTTGGCCCGGTTTTTGTACCATCTTAAAGCTGACAACGTGCTGCACTTTTCTCAGCTAGCAGACTGTGAAGCTGTAGCAAGTCACTGATGCACAACCACCAAAGCGTGGCAGTGACCATCGTCTCCGGAGGTTGAATGTTCCAACCCACCAGAAAAGCTGGTTAGCGACAGCAGCGGCCCCAAAAGAGCTGCTGCAGTTGTGGAGGGCGGTGAAGCCGATGGCGGGTCACAGGTTTGGAGATGAGTGGAGGCAAGAACTCAGGTTGATTGTGAATTGTTAATCGGGCTAATGCTATTGCTTGTTGGGAAGCAGGCACCCTGTGGCACCTCTTTCTTGGGAGAGATTTTGAAAAGAAGTGAACCTATAAGGTTTTTTTATTTAATTTTTTTAAAGTGCTATAATAGTGAAGAATGATAATGTGTAGTATGGGAAGAGACTATGGAGACTGGAACTGTTCTAGTTTTTAATGCTCATGAAAATACAATGGAGCACAAGGAAGTGACCTAGAGTAAGGGGAAAGGTGAAATGTTTCAAGCCTTTTGCTGTTGAGACAAAGCTGAAAGGGGGAGAACAAGGGAAAGGCTGAGAGGTGGCATGTGTCAGAGTTACAAAAAGTCGCACTCGGTGCCCCTGGGTGTATCATGTATTGCTGAGTACATTAGCTGTAAGTGTATTTGCCAATGTTTTGATTAATCCCAATATCGTACATTTAATTAACAAGTCTAATGCAGAAATTTCCCTACTATTCCATCCTCTATTTATATTAGCATGATAATTAAAGTTTTTTTTTTTTCTTTCTGCAGAACAGTACGTAAAGTCTTCTCTGTGTAAATCAGTCAGTCTCAAGTTGACTAAAGCGTTTTATTCCTTATGTAATTGGCATCTCTAGGCAGTGTCTTTGCACTAAGTAGCTGAAACTTGCTCCCTCAGTTGAAATTTTGACAGAGTATCTTGGGTAATTTGTCACTGAGTCATTAACAGTGATTCCAAATACAAAATACTCTTTATTGTTTTTTATTTTCTGGATTTGCATTCTCTTTTATATATATTGACGGCTTATATAAAGAGAATTCTGGATTCTTTTGGATTCTTTTTTGCTAGATTTTTTTTAAAGGGTGTAACATCTAATTCGTGTTCACTAGTATATTGCCCGTTAACATTTGAATATTCATTCTTCAGTTCTCTTTGCTTCCTTGCCTTCTTTACATGTCATTAATTTGAAACAGGATGCTACTGATAGAGATCCTCCTTTGCTACCTCCATTCTTATTTTAAGAGCCTGGGTTGAGAGAGGCTGCTGCTTTAAAAACCTAGTGTGTGTGAATAGCCCTTTGCGCACAACCTCATTGCCTCAGCAAAAATCTGTGTTAAAAAGTTCTTGTAAATTTTACATCCGTTTATACTTACCTTTTCCTACTGTGAGTGTTTAATCCTGAGCAACATCTAAAGCTTACTTCACATTGCTTTTACATATTTCAGCCCCAGGTGGTAGGAGAACGCTGAGGGAGACATCTGTCCTAGCGCGTTACAGCAGTATTATTTGTGTGGTTTTCCTTTGCTTTTTATTCCTCTTCAGCTGACATCTTCTCTTTCTCAGATTTTTTTACATCAGCAGCCATGTTCAAGGCTCCTTGCCATAGGCTAAGCAGCATGTTTGTCCAAAACGACGAAGACTGCTTCAATATTAGAGTGTCAGTGGCTGCGTCTTGTAGAAACATAAAAGAATTTAATTTTCACAATGAAAGAACATTGTGAAAGTGCATTTGGAAGAGTTCTACAGCAGAAGTATTTACCGCAAATCGTAACTACTTTGTGACAGTAAACTGATGAGTTTTGATCCTCGGTGAGGTGGCACTTGTTTGGACTGCATAATCCCTGGGCATCTTAATAATTTATCTTCTATTGCTCACTATATAGAGCTGGATGATAATGCCATTTGCAATTCCTTAATAACAGGCACTTTAAAGGATTTTTTTTTCTCTTCTCCCATGCATGCTGTTTGTCTTGCACGGAAGTGCTTAAAAGCAAAAGTTTGACCATAACTTTCTTAATTGCAATTTGTGGGATGATTAGATGGAAAAATCAGAAAACTTAGGACATTATTATTATTATTTTAATAGAAACCACTCTTTCTGAATAGTGCAAACTGAACCCTCCAAAAAAGAAAAAAAAGAAAAAGGAAAGAAGTTCTTCTCTCTCCTACTGTTCAAGGTCTGCAGCTACAAACATGAATCGCCTCTTTAGAGGCAAGGAAATGAAGCCTTCAAGCAATTAGTCTGGAATATGAGTTGGTACCAGGAGATCTAAAGGTGACCTGAAAATGTTGATTGAATAAACATCCTCTTAATTCTTTTACAGCTGTGCAATTTGGAAACAACTAAAATTAGATCCTGCTTTGCTTACTTTCTGAAGTTGTAGTTCTTTGTTTTGCTGCAACTAAAAGCGTGAAAGAAATGATCGAATGTATCAAAGGATGAAGATGTCTGCACTTTCCTGAGGGGAGGAAAATGCACAACTTTCTGAACACTCACTGCACTAACATTTTAAATAAAATACTTCTACTCTAATGAAAAATAGCCCTCTCTCTTCTCTCCTGCCATCTTACCTGTTTCAAAATGCCTTTCAATACTTTATAAATGTGTGTTTGTTTTTGGTGGTATTACACAAGTATATTCATTTGCATTTCCCCTTGCTCTATTCAAAGATAAAGATGACCAAAGGGGTCAGAAAGGCTGGGAATCTGACCTGCTTCCCCAGCCTCAGGAAAGGTGAAGCGTCTTAAAGACCAGAGTGTCCTAGCTGCATCCCCTGTCCTGCTATCCTCTATCTGCTGTTGTGAAATAACTTTGGTAGAATTGTTGTTGCTTTAAGAATCAGAGTCAGTGAAGCCTGTTTTCTTTGTTTGTTTATCATCATTAAATTGCATAATTGCAATATGATCGGAAAGTTGCATGTTTTTTAAATTACTTAAGAGCACTTATCTACCCTAATGTTTTGTTTATGAAGTATAATGGTGGATGAGAGCAGATTTCCTTTTATAATATGAGTATGCTTTTTTAAATTTTTATTTTTAAAATGTTCTCTGGCAGTCAAAGAACTTTATTTTTTGCATTCCGTACTAACTAGCAATCTAATACTTTTCATTTGCAACACTTCCTCTTCCTTGGGATTTTACAGTCCTCTATAGTTTATGGATTGAATTTGGGAAAAGCAGTTATGGTTTCAGGTGTCTAAGGTAGATGGATTATGACAAGAGGTAAAAATTCTGGTAATTAAGGTTAAAATTTCATTACTAGAGTAACTAGTACAGAAATCAAGTCACAGCCGTTCTGGGAAAGGAATGTCTTGGGTCAGCTCTCTGATCACACAACCTCTCTGGGCTGTGGGAGGCTGCCGCTTGCTGCGTCAGGGTGGGGAGCCGCCGTCCCTGCCTTGCAGCTGAGCCCAGCATGGCCCCTCTGCACCCAAATGGCTGCCTGAGACTCCAGCAGAAATGGCCCATGAGGATCCCAAAGTGACCAGCAAACAAGAACCTGGTTGCTGAAGGCCGCTTTGGCCTCTAGTGGCGTGTCCAGTTTTTCCTCCCAGTTGAGTGAGTTGCCTCTGACGAGCAGCAACGTGACAAAGCCAACAGCTAGAAATCTGGGTGCAATAAGTCGTATGAGCTTTCAATCTTCGCAACTATTTTAGCTAATGTATTTTTGAAGCGAGCACACGGCAGAACGATATGACTCAGCAGTGGCAGCTGGGCTAGAGGTGCCATCTGTACTCTGAAATGACACTCGTGGTGGTGCGGAGTTGCGTGATAGCTAGCTATGGGTAGGGTAGGTGGGCCCAGGGCGGGTGGGGGATGTTCAGCTGGTGAGTAGCACAGATCAAGAACAGATGTCCGGATAGCACGAGTGTTCCTTAGGTAGATCCAGTGCTCCTGACGTGTGTGCAATTGTGGTGAGTTTTGAGCAGGGCGGTGGGGGAAGTTGCATCCAATTTCAGCTGATAGCTGTGGTAAATGAGAGACCTGCTGAGAGAGAGCAGATGTGGGTTGTTTTGGTAGAGGAGTTTTTTTGGAACCACTCAGCAACCAAGGCCCAAAAGCATTGCTAGAGATGGAAAACGTGCCAACTGCAGTACAAGTCAGCAATAATTGCCAGTCTGGATTTCCTGGTACCCTATGGGTTAGAAAAGGATTAAGATTAGATACCCAAGCAGATGTCATTGGCATAGATAACTGCAACTTACATAGTTAAAGGTAACATTGCTTGGTACTTTAAAAAATTGGAGCACTACACCTCATATAGACTCTCAAGGCCTATTCAGTTGAGATGTTCCTGTAGGTGCTGTAAACTGTGGCTTGTTATGGGCATGTTCCACAATTGGAACAAATTACTTAGTGATTATTTTCTACAGCTTTATTAGTAGACTGGCTCGATATACTTAATGAGTAGAACAACAGGGCATCAGTGATGAACATTTGCCAGTAAATATTTGTGAAATGATGTGTCAAATTGAGAAGTTCAACCAAAAATCTGTGCATAAAAACTATCTGTCTTGGCTACTGTATGAGATTGATTATTTGAGCACCTTACAACAAATTCTGAGCGGGGATTTGGCTGTACACTGTAACCAATTTTTACTCTGTTTTAAAGGATGTTATTTCTGTCACCAGAAGATGATTTTTTAACTTTGTAAAAGGTTTTACCTTTTTAAAGGTCATGGACAAGCAAATACTTGGTGTGTAGGACCAAGATGATATTGATGTGGCTCAGTGCCCCTCAGTGAATACTGCGTGTGCATTTCCTGCTAGATCACAGTGTATTTGTAGACTCATTGAAAACAAATGCACGTGGTCCAAGCCAACTTGGTCTCCCTTTCTCCTTTCTCCTTTCTCCTTTCTCCTTTCTCCTTTCTCCTTTCTCCTTTCTCCTTTCTCCTTTCTCCTT
>PTEX01000033.1:655137-788772 GCA_003342815.1 Eudromia elegans
CCTTTCTCCTTTCTCCTTTCTCCTTTCTCCTTTCTCCTTTCTCCTTTCTCCTTTCTCCTTTCTCCTTTCTCCTTCAGTCTCTTGTTTCTTCACCTGCTCGGGGGTACAAGCAGCACAAGACAGTATGTCAGACTGATCCCTTGATTTGGTCCTACTCATCTTTAGCAAAGGTAGCATTTCATGCTTGGTCCCAGAGACGGCATTAGGGCAGCTGTAGCTGGACTCCCTCCATAAGGAGTCATTGCAACTTGTTAACTCACTACTACTGCCGTGCCTTTGGCAGGTGGGCTGCTCTGACTTCAAGCAGATGTTGTTGATGATTTAAAGGAGCGAGACTAATTTTTTCACTGGAAACCTGGGCAGCGGAAAGCAGTACACTTGGCCAGCCGAATGGTGTGCTTGCTGATGCTTGGCCCTTGATGCTCCAATGCCTCGCTCTATGCGCGTCTGCCCATCTAACTCTGGACAACAAAATTCTGCTGCTCTGTTCCTAGGCTCTTGTTTGACCCCTCCAGTCTTGTGCCTACACCTGTTTGCTTTAACTGGCTAAAACTGAGGAAATAAATCCAGGGACAACAAAAATGTACAGTTTTCATACAGTTGCTGCTGCTAGTTTTGTTGTGTTGAATTGGCTGGCTTTCTGTAAGTGGGCATAAACAGTGAATGGCTGCAAAAATATGTTACTTATGTTAAAATGGAGAGAGGAAGTGAAAGTGGAATGTAGTCAAAGTGATGGGCAGTAAAAGAAGTCTTTTTTGTAGTACTGTGAATAGATAAGTGGGGGAGATGCAGTTGTCAAGGGCCTAGAGGGTATGAAGTGATTGGGTTAAACAGAGATGAAATCTGAAAGACAGTTGCAGAAAAAGTATATTTCAAGGATGCCTATTACGTTTCAAAAAATCAGACATACCTGGAGAGAAGGGCATACAGAGGCCTAAATGTAGATGTGAATGATGGATGGCAATGTCTGCGAAGCTTGAGAAAAGAGGTGCTGGCCTGGGATCAAGATTGGCAGAGTAAAAGGCTTGTCATAGCTATGTTGAACTGCTCGTGATGATGTCAGAAAGACAGTTTGAAATGTAGTTTACGTGGATGGAGAGCACTTTGGAGCAGAGGTTGGTTGAAATGTGTTGTATGGAGAGCACTTTGGAGCAGGGGTTCATTGAAATGTGTTGTATGGAGTAATGCTTGCAAATGTGTCTTTTTGTTGGTGAAGAGATGCCCTAAGATGAGCTGTGGCTGAGATAACTGTCAGTCTGTCTTTGTCCTTTTTAAGGGCCCACAGACATTCAGAATTACAGGACAAAAATCAGAAAGGAAAAAAAAAAAAAAGACACAATCTTGTGTCACCAGTGGGTGAGGAGAATTTGTACTTCAAATTAAAGCAGCAGTTTTCAATTGTCTGTACCACTCATTCCTCATTCCTTGTGAAAGTGTGGTTGACCAGCTGGTGTGGGTTGTGTGAACAAAACTCCTCTCTTCCCATCGCACCATCCTCTATGTTTATGGGATGGGCTGTAATATGACAAAAGATGAGGGAGAACCCCACACTTCTGGTCCCATCTGGAGGCTCTTGTTTTATTACAAATTATGCATATCCCTCTGGTAGTGAAGTGTTTCAATTTAAAACCAGCAAAATTTTATTATACTTGTTGCTTTATTCATTGCATCCACATTATGGGTTGGTTATTAAATATTGATTTTTATATTGTATTAAAAATTTTAATGCTTTTCTTGTTTTGTGCTCCTTGTGAAACATTTTCTTCTGACTGTATTGGTGTTTCTCATGAAGTATTTTCTTCTTTTTGTATTGGTCTGCATTGTGTTCTGTATTTTAACCTTAAAATAATAGCTCAAAAATACAGAGCTTGTTTTTTAAGCTATAGTATTTAATTTTTAGGCAATTTGTAGATTTCTTTCATCTTTAGTGCTGAAAAATAAGAAATATAGTGGCCACTGAAATAATATACATTTATTCTCTTGAGTCAAAAAAAATAAACGTGAAGCTCTTCAGACTTTTTTTTTCCCCTCCCTCAAAGAGGCTGTCATTGTCTGAGAAGTAATATGACTTCTAATTCCCTCTTCATCTTCAGATACTTTTGGAAATTTATCCAGCAGCCTCACCTCCTTCCTTTCCCTAGCAGGTTGCCTCTTTTTAAGTAAAGGCATGCCATAAAGCAAAGACTTTCATATGCCCTTCCTTGTGAATACGCAGGCAAAAGACATCTGGAAAGATGATGTGACTATATAGGTATATAATATTTGCATGAATTTTGGTTGGATGTGAGAATGCTTTCTCTAGTTTGAGAAGTGGCGCTGGTAAGAAGAGCCAGTTCTGATGCTTTTTATGTAGGAATGGAGGGTACAGAAGGTTCTTTTGTTTTCTTAATAGTGAATCATATGGAAGACTTAAAATACAGTGTCCTTTTCAGAGTGTGGCTGGTGTTATGATTGCAGTCTCAGCTACCAAGTTGTCAGTGAAAAAGAAAGTTACTAAGGGATGATGCATATACCTACATGGTTGATAATTACTGAGCAAAATATGTGTGTACCTTTTAGCTTTATCTCACGGAGTCAGAGCTGCATCAATATCACTAACTCATTCTCAGAACCATCTCTAACCACCCATTCACTTACTCCCTGTCCTGGGGACTGGGAGCCATCTGACTGATGGCTGTCAAGGATTGCAGGTGACAAGACAGTGTGATGGAGAGTTACTAGTAGAAACCGTCAGATATTCGGCTACTTAAAACAGTGTGTATTCAGGGCATAAATCTCCTTCTATTCAACATAGTGTCCTTCTGTCCCTCTCTCCTGAATTAGTTGCTGCATTTTCCTTCTAACATAATTCTCATCATAAAATCAAATCCTTATGCCTTACTTTTTTATAAAAGGGGAATTTACAATAGCATGAGTTGGACCAAAAATTGATTTAGCCCAGTATTTTTTCTCCAAATGCCAGTGATTCAAAAAAAAAAGGGTGGTGGTGGAGGAGGAGGTTGAATAAGAACAGGGCAAATCTGAAGATATGCTTTCCCAAAATATTGTCTCAACTCCAATATGTGTCATGTTATTTTTCTGAACCAAAGATACTCTGTCTGTATTTAGTAACTTTCAGATTATACCAGCCTCTCCTTGACTTTCTATTATCTTCAAGTAGTTAAATGATCCTGTGGCAGGGAGTCCTACAACTTAAAACTGCAGTATTTGGCCTTGATCCCCAGCAACTTAGTTTGTAGCCCATGTTTTTGTACAGAAAAAGGTGGCTGATCTGTGTTCTCTCCACAAGTTTGTATTACTGCAAAGAAATGTTCTTTTAGTTTAGCAGTGATTGTGTGTGTGAAGAAAATCTTTTGATCTCAGGATTACATGTTACCTTCTCTCTCATTCATTTGCCTGAGTTTTATGATTCACTGACTGCATAATTCTTCATGTACCTTGATGTCATTTCTTGAAAGATTTCTTCTGAGAGGTCCTTGTCATCCTCCTCATATGACTCTGGATTTATTCCATGACTGAACTCTTCAATCATCTCTCCTCCTTCTTGGGCCTGCCTCCTTCTACAGCTTCAGAAATGACCTTCTGTAATAGCTGGTGGTATTATTTTCAATACCAGAATACCAGAATTCTTCAATTTCTTTGTGCTTAATTTTCTCTCTCCTTTTGCATGACTATTCATGATTTTATGCTTAATCCTGTCAAAACAGAATTTTTCTGTTTTTAATGATAATAAAACTCATGCATAATATGTTGCTCAGGTATTGATGTTTTTTAACAGTTATAATTCTCTACCTGAACCTCCTTGTTTGTCTGGGCATACCTCCAGAAGTCCTATTTTAGCTTTTCACAGAGAAAAGCCAGTAAAAGGACCATAAGCATCTCCCTGTCCAACCCTGCCACATATTGCCTATGTGTCCAGCCCTCCTCCATGGGCAGTGATCTTCCTGTGCTAGTGCTCACTTCCTGCTAGGGAATCCTCTGCTTTCTTATAATCCAGTGTGGCGTCTTTGCTCTTGTGTTCTGCCTGCTTTTTCTATCATCTGTGCAACTCACTCGCCCTTCCCTTTTGCTCATTGGCTTGTTTTGCTCCTGCAGTGATGCCGTATTGACTCAGGATAGTTTCTCCTTTCTTAGAAAAGACGTTTTCCTGTGTTTGAGTGGCTGCTCCTACTGTCCAGCTGGAAACTCTTTTTGATTGGCTGAGGCAAATTTCTTATGCCTCTGTCAACTCTTGATGCATAATATTTTTAGAACAATTTTTAAAGAAAGTATTTTTCCCTGTTACCTTATTTTAAGACTACCCTGACAAATTTTTACTGGAGTGGCTGGTGTGGTTAGGCTTTCTTTTCCTTTTTAACAGCTGACCTGAACAGTCGCCAACTAAAAGTTTACTTGGAAAGATTTTCTGTCTCCCAAGTCCTTGTTTCAGCTTTTGTCTTGCAGAGCAGAACACACAGTAACCCAGCACTCTGAATCTGCAGGGAATTTTGTGATTCTAATGTAACAGATGCAGGGCTCTCTTCAGTCGGCACTCCTACTGAGTTTAATCGCATTCTTATCCATTAACTTTTAACAGTGTATTGTGAGAAGATTTAGGAGGAATGCTGGAGACTGTGATATCTGCATAACATTTTTCCATAAATAAGCACTAATAACTGGAAGAAAAGGTTATTTATTTATTTATTTAGAAGTAGCAATGTAACACCACTTATCCATATATAATCAAAGTGATTAATTTCATTTTGGACCTCTCAGTTGTGTCCTCCCTGAAGTCACAGGATTTGCTTGCTGGCTTTTTAATGACTATAGGTATAGTCATGACAATGTTTATTAACATAAAGTACATGATTTGTTTTCCCACTTATTTATATTCAAATGATGCGACTGCTTGTCACCAGTGCAACTGGTCAGGAGTCTGCTCATTGCGCAGCAGGAATGCTAAAATTTGTAGTCTTTGAGCCAAAATATGCAATGGCTTTAGTGTTTTGCAGATATTAATGCTTTTTTGTTATTCCATGACATAATGATTTCTATTGAGCTTCTTTGTAGTTTTATGAATATGTTTTGAACTGAAACAGAACTTCTCTTGATAACTTTACTTAAATAAAGTGTTCTGCATATGCGTGGCTAGTTGCTGTCTGTTGCCTCACCCACGCTAGGTAAAGATGAAGAAAACTTGAAAAAGTCATTGAGCAGCTGTAAACTAGCTGGTTTTGCCTCTCTGCTCAAGAGACAAAACCTAAAGGGATAATCACTAAAGGGAGGAAAACTTCCCTTGAGAATTGGAGGAAATTTAAGACACTTCTGTTTAGGTTAGATTTTTTTGTAACTGAAAGACAGATGGTTTGATAGAGACTGATCTCTCTGCAGATTTTTCATTTTTCCATCCTATTCACTGCTGGTAAAGCATGGAAAGTTGTCCTGCTGCCTAGCACTACAAAGGTGTTAGAAACAAAGAAGTGCTTCCTAGCCCCAGCCCCACCATGGAGGGAAGGATTGTGACTTAAGAGAATAAATCTAATGAATGGCAAGGCCAGGCAGACCACATCTAGTTGTGAATCTGCAGTATCTCCCCAAATGGAGGATTAGATTAAACACTAGCAGTAACAGTGAAATCTTTTCCTAGGATGGCAGAAAAGGATGTCTTAATGAGGCGTCCTGTGGTCTTCATAATTTGGGGTTATTGGGTTTCAAGTCCATGTCTTATTTATGAAATAAGACACTATATTAATCGGAAGTTAAGTATGGAATACAGATTTAATATGACAAAAGGATCTACAGATGGGGATTTGGATGATGACTTTTTTTGGTCAAGTCTATTGCTTATTTTAGTGAGGAATGAGAGTTCCTCATTCAAGCTTATAGGTTAAGATGAAGCTTAAAACATACTGATAATGTGAACCAAGCCAGAAAATTTGAAAAACAAAACAGCACTGTTGATAATTGAGTTTATTTGACATTTACTGGTCTTAACTGTAATCAATTATATTTTGGGTAATGAATTCTGGAACTGTGAAATAAGATAATTTTGCAAAAAAGAAAATTACTGTGAGTATCTAGCATGATTCCTCTCTGTAGTGAAGGATAATCTCTGTTTTTGCTTAAGCACTGCTGCTTTCATGGTGACATTTTAATTAAAACAGTACCTCTGAACTTCTGCCTTTTTAGATGCCCTAGGTTAATTTAGGTTATTTTAGTGTATCGTTTCAGTAGGTAGTATTGAACATAAACACTTTAATATAAGTCATTATATTTTGTCTCCAGTAGCATTAATGGCAATTTATAGTATATTCTTATTAAGTATCTGAATGCTCTGTAATATAGATGCTTTAAAATAGTTATAACAGAAAGAAATAATGCATTGCCTTTGAAAGATAAAGACAGCCTGTGCTATGAGGCATGCTGTGATACACGCAGGTAAATTAATATGGTAGGTGGGTGATTTTAAAAGCAGCCCCTTTTCATGGATGTGTGTCTGCCAGAAGACCTGATATAGCACTTTTATCCTCTTCAAACCACAAATTTGCCAATCAGTGTGAGGAGAAAAATCTTCTCAGGACTTATATCTGACGTGCCAGATAAACATAATTTCGTACTGGGTTCTTACTGTGGAGCTATCTATATTGGTAGATTTAGAGCTAGTCATTACGCTTTTACAGCAGGTGGTGGAGAAAAATAAAAGCGTGCTGTTGAATAAAAAGAGCAGATTGTTCCAACTAGTCATTTGAACTGGATGAGAAGAGAGTATTTCATTTGTGGTGTGACACCTTTAGACATATGAGCCCCCAGGAAGCAATTTAGAACTGATTCCTTTATCAGGGAAAAGTTATGGTGGAGAAAGTTTGTTGTGCGACCCGAGTACAACTGTTTTTGTTCGTACTTAAATTTTCTCTCACCTCAATGATCTGCCGATCTGTTTATTTTTATTGGATGAATTTCAGGAGTATGAATGGAATTTAAGATACTAGCAGGGTGTGTGTGTATATATATATACACATATATATATATGTAACACAGATATATAGTATCTGAGGCAGTCAAATGCAATAATACCTCTCAAAAATAGAATATAAAGATACCTTATTTCTAATACCATTCTATATATTTCATTTTTATGGCAGAAAAAAATCCTTTACACCGCTGATGGACTTGAGGAATGTCTTTCATTTCTATAGCCTAATTGTTTTAAAAAGACAAACAAACAAACCAAAGCCAATCAAGTGCTCCCGTTTTCCTACCCTAACACCAGAAAATGCAGTTTTCATTTTACTGCTATTGGTTTTCTGAGTATACTTTAAAGGACATTGGAATTAAACGGTCTAATTAAATAAGAAAAGTGATTACTAGATTTTTTAGGCATTATGCAGGAATACACCTTCTTTCACCTAACAAGTAACAGATTTGTATTAAGCATTCTAGTAGACTACTAATAAAACCATTCTTAATAACTTTTTCAGGTGGGTGAAATTTTTATGTACAGAAGAAATGCCATTGGTTGCTTCCTTTTTAACTGGTAAAACTGCCATAGTTTTCTAGAAATCATATGGCTGCAGTAAGAACCCTTTTACTGTTAGATCAAAATGACTGATTCCAATTTTTAAGTCTTTTTTTTTTTTTTTTTTTTTTTTTTTTTTTTTTCCCCCTCCTCCTTCTGAACGACTGGGCAGGGAGGCCATGGTAAACCTGTACTCTTCCTCCACATATATTGGTGTGAGCTACTGATGCACGTTTGTCTTTCAGCCTGTAGCATATCCATGATTTAACTTGATGAAAGACTGGTTCAGCTCTTCTTTTCTCTATTGGTATGCAAGGACATAGGAGAAATCAAAATTGCAGGGAAGTGTCAGGATTGAGTGTTGCTGCTGAAGAAATACCACAGTAACAGCTTTTTAAGAAGTAATTTGTCTTTAAATTCAAGTGTCTTTAACCAGGTTTTTATAGCTGGTGTGTAAACCTGACTATATGATCTGTATTAAATTAAATTAATCTTATAAGTTGATTTTAAGGATTTTAAGATTAAATTTAGGTTAATCTTAATGACCTTGCCATTTAGTGGAGCCTTAATTTCTTTCTGTAGAGTTCAGTGTAGGTTATTCATCTCTCCCTTCTTATAATGAACACTTAAGATTCTGTCTTTTATAAATTAAAATGGACGTACTCAGGAATTTTTTATGAGGCTAGCATGATTTATCACATCTCTTTTAGAAGGATTTGGAAAGAGATATGCGAGTCTCCTAGATGTCTTTTGAGTTGAAGCTAGTGATACTGTGAAGCTTAAGAAAAAGTTATTAGAAACCTGATATTAGAACAGTTGATTTGATGGGTTTCTGTGCAATATAAACGTTTCCAAAATGTTTCCTCAAAAACAGAAATTACACACACCCCCCCCCCCCCAAATTACCCCCAAATGGAAAAAGTTACTCAAAATCCAGTTGGCAATTTGGCTAAATAAGCATCTGGATTCAAAACTCCTGCTTTACTGGGCTATGGGGCCTATAGCTTTGATGCAGCTGTTAAGACTTTTGCTCTTGAGCAGCTCATTTCATCTCAAAAGCTGTTGCTGCTTCCTCGTGGGCAACTGTGGACCACGCCAGCCTGGAGTTTGGTCTTGCTTTGGTTCATGCTGCTGCTATTGCTCAACATCAGCTATAGGAACATGGTTTGTGATGGGTGATGGGATGCTGGCTGGGGGTGAGGTACCTTTGACTGAGTTCTCTGAAGGAAAGTTGCAATTTAAAACCACCCCCAAAGAGATGGACAGCAAAAAGGAAGTAGTTGACTTCAGCTGCTGCATCACATGGGTAGATACTGAACATTCATTAGGGGAGTCCACTTTCTCTGAAAAATACTGACACTTTATTTTGAATAATTGCATATTGGCTGAAGTAGAGTACAAAGAAGTCCTTACCTACTGTGTATTTTTGTTAAATTTAGTTTTATATTTGAGTGGTTGTGTATACAATGTGTATACGATGTATGTGGTAATCCCTAAGTGCAATATAGACAGTGTCTATATGTATATAGTTTTGAATGAACTGGGAAAAAGATAATATTACTGCAGGTTTCTGGCACTGTCATTTCCTGTCCTTGTGTGTTCCACATGGCAAGAGGCTTATTTCTTAGTACCCTGGGTTACCCAAGTAGCCTGCAAGTAGTTGCCTCTTAAAACAGAACGGGAAATTCCAAATTCTTCATGCTTTGGAAGTAAGTCATTGGAAGTAATCTGCAAAAGATCTACAGATGCTTAGTCTGTCTCATGGTATTACGGTAGATGAAGGGCTGCAGTGGTGGTTTTCCTTCACTTACCTTGAAGTGTTCTGTGCTCCTTGCCAAGAATGGGAGGTGAAACTGCTGAGGTGAAGCACATTGGTTTAAGCAGTTCTCATACGCGGTGGATTTTGCAGCAGGTCAATAATCCAGCTTGATAAACATGGTTTGTGGGTGTGCAACACGTAGCCCTTGCTTGTTTTGTTAATGTGGAAGGGATGCGTTACCCAGAACATGCGGTGGGTTAACAGGCTCATTGTTATTACTAATCAGAACCACAATAACTAAAATTAATAGTAGGCACAAAGATGAGCAATTAAGCACATTCATCTTCCAAATGAGTCTACAAGATCCACTGGTAGTTTAAATTTATATACTGAGGGCACTTAAACCATTAAAAAGGGTAATGGGTGCCCTGCAGGCAGGTGTTTCAAAGCCATATGTCACTTTGGTGCAGTGACAGCAGACAGTGATAGCTTCCCTTTAAGGGAAACTACAATTCATTTATCAATTAAATGTCTAAAGAAATGTACATTTTTGCCATAGAATGATCATAGCAGTGTATTGCAAGTTAAATCAAAGAACAAGATTTATGTTCGAAGCCTTTCTGGCTTCAATGGATGTTAATTAGAAAAATCTCTAGGTGGTAATAGGGCGTCAGTGTTGGAACCTTGAAAGGTATACACGAATCTCCAGTGCACAAAGATTTCTCCTTTTGTGCTCTGTGATCTTTGACAGTGGCACCGATGTAGCAATCAACTTGGCACAGAACATGAAATGTGGGTTCAATGGTTTTGTTGTTGTGCCTCTGCTGTCCCAGAGTAATGTATGAGAAGGTTGTACTGAAGTGGAAATGGAGCCAAAGTAAAGTTCTGAGTCTTTTGGGTTTTGGTTTTTGATGCATGAAGTTAATGGGAAAGTTTGGAGTTTCTTTTTTTTTTTTTTTTTTTCCTTAGGATTGTCCTTATCATCTAAAACCACTAGTTAATACTTGGTCCTAGCGGTAGCCTAGAATGAATGTCTGGCAATATTTTTGGAGAAGCGGGGTTAGCTAAAACTTAGGCTTTTTTCATTTATTCAAAATGGCATTCTCAGAACTCTTACGTTTAAATTATCTCTTTTGGAATATGGCATATAACCTCAATTTGGAACAAAGTCTAAGTTTTCTGCTGAATATTTTTAGTAAGAAAGATTCTCCATTCCCCAAATATGAATACTCCATTCCCCAAATATGAATACTTTAGTTTTGTGCACAGTCTGCACCTTAGGTAAAATTTGTGTATTCATGGAGCAAGTAAAATATTGATTTGGATTTTTTTCCAAATAATAAATTTTTGATATTCAAATTTTAGAACTAATTTTGACTTTTCAAATAATTTAAAAATAACTTGATATTTGCAATATGTGTCCAGTCTTTTCCTTATTCTCGGAGCATAGACTGCTGCTTTTCCTTGTTGTCATCCTCCCCCTTTCCTACCTCTGCCACGTCTCCCTCAGGTGTAGTGTGGGCTGGTGAGACCCTCTCAGGCACACGAGAGCATTACCTTTTGCTGCAATGGAGGTGACTCATCTACAGTTAAACTTGAATTTGCTATAATAAGGATGTTTTCTTTGGTTGTGATTTTTCTTTCTTTTTCTTTTTTTTTCTTTTTATCTGAAATATTTGTCCCATATTCCGTATTTAACAAGATCAGATGGGCAAAGAAGTTGAAACAAATGTTCTCCTTCTGGAAGGATGTCTGGCTTCCTTCTTAACTATCAGAAACTTTGTTGTGGCAGTAGTCAGTTAGATTGATGGGTCCAAACTACTGAGAACAGAGAAGAAGAGAGTGCAAGCTCTATCTCCCCCACTATATCCGAGAGCTACTTATAATCTAATTCTTGAGTTCTCCCATAACTTCTTTTCTGGATTACAAGATACTGTCTATATAAAGATGAACACACTCTGTTTTCTCTTTCACTATTATTCAGCTTCTGAATAGAAGGAGCAAACCAAGGGCAGTTTACCATGAGTGGAGATAAAAGTTATACACGAGGCATCTGTATTTTCTCATGTTTGCACTGTGCTATTTCTTCCACCAGACTCTCTCCATTCCTTTGTTTCTTCTGTATTGATCTCTTGATCTCTTCCTCTGATCATCCTATTTTCTTCTCCTTTTTTCCCACACTACTCTTCGTAGCTTAAGTGAAAAATGTAATTCATTTACTGAATGAGGCACAGTAGATATTATTGTGTTACAAAGGATTTCTTTTGTTGTTGTTGTTTAACTCTAACCTTCCTCTTTCTCCCTGTCACTTCTCACTACTTTTGTTGAGAGGTTTTGTTGAGAGGTCTGTTGTTTATGTGAATCTGAAAAAGATCCTTTAATTGGAGTTCTGTTATGCTGGATTGATTTAATAAACTAAGATCATCAGATTCATTCTGCAGTAATTATTTCATTTCTGAGTAATTTTAATTATCCAAGTGCTTTTCTTTCACTGCGCAATCCTTATTCTCACAGTCAGTGTTTAAACTGCTTATGCTCTCGCTGCATCATGGTTGTTGATTTACATGTTTTCTAGTCTAGCCCATTTGTTTTTCCTGTATTTTTTCCCCTCTTGGTCTAGGTAATCTGTAGCTTTTCTTGGACCAGGTTTCACATAGGCCTCAGTGACTCAAGCTGTGATTTTGTGCTCTGATAGAAGGTACTGTTGAGAGAACTCTGCTGCAAGAAGCAGAGAGGTTTTAGAGTGTGGATGGATGAGGTGCTGGAGGATTTCAGCTTTGTGCGGGCAAGCTTGCTAATGGGGCCATAGGCTGCACGGGCCCCGTATTCATCATAGTGCTGAGGGAAACCATATCTCTTTGAGTCTTGGACCTTTGCTTTTGAATAAATATAGAATTCACAACTAACAACAAGTTTCTTTCCTAGGGGGGTGTACATTTGATGATGGCCCAGGACCCTGTGATTACCACCAGGACCTGTATGATGACTTTGACTGGGTACACGTCAGCGCTCAAGAGCCTCACTATTTGCCGCCCGAGATGCCTCAAGGTGAGACACTGCACACACACCCAAGGAAAGTGTTTCTCTTTTAAAAACCCTTGTTGTGTATAGTGTCAAAGCCATGCTCTCTGGTTTTCATTTGCAGCTTGATAATAGAGAAAATACAATTAAATAGAAAACAATAAATAAATGGCAAATCTTGGTAATTGCAAAATGTTCTTAGGAAAAATTGCCCCTTAAAGGTAGCATGATTGGGAAAGGAGAAAGGTAGTAGTAGTAATCTGGTTTTTTATTGTGTGCGGAATTCTTATTTGACTCACAATGAAATTTTACATCCTAAATGACAGCTGATGTAGTGTTTGGGTCATCAAGGTATTTATAAAACAAATGGGAGAAAAAAAAAGGTTATCCAGAAAAAAACTATACTGAACCAGCCCTCCACCCCAACAGCTCATCTTCTGAAGCTAATCAGGAAAGCTTTGATTTATGGAAATATCGCCATTGTTAATTACTATTTAGGACAGGTAATGAATAACTGAAGAGGTACAGCCTACATGACCTTGTCTGCTCACCTTTGATGAACAGCTTAATCGGTACTTCCCAGACAGCATGATATGCTGAGAAAATGAAAGCATTTGAAATTCAACTACATTTTCCAATTAATAGTACATTAAGTAATTAATCATGCAGAGGAGGAAGAAAGGTCATGGTTATTTTATTTGTATCTGAAAGGGTTTGTGGAGTGAGTGATGTGTGGAGAAGTAGTAGGAAATGTTGCCACACAGAAGCAACCTAGCCTCTTTGTCGTTTCTTCCCATTTTTTTATATGCTGTTGTGCATTATTAATGGCTGTTAGTGTGTATAATTTTACTTTTTGACTACTAATTAGCTAGTTCTTCCCTACTTAGGTGTCGCTGATATGAGTGACTGTTACCATGCCACATGCTTTGCAAGCTCCATTTAATGGGTTTATTTAATGTCTTGCTTTGTGACTCAAGTTTGCATATGGAAGAGTAAGTTTGAGCCCTAAAGCAGCTACATTTCATGATGCTGATGGTCTTGTATTAAAGAATTCAAAATAAGCTCTCCCCAAGGAAGGCGGAAATTGGTTACTTTTCAGGTCCCATTTTTCATAGTCTACATGTTTATTAAAATGGTGTGAGTTTTTTAATTACAGTGAAAGCACCATTTTGTAAAAACTTGGTATTTTCAGACTTCAGGCACTCCTTGTATAGAGGAACAGCAGTTTTAGGAATCATGTTTTGAATGCATCTAAATGGCAAGATAGCTCCTTATTGCATCTCCCAAATAGCACACCTGTCATCCTTAGGCAGTTTTCACCGTGAAATGACACAGTGCTCTCTGACGCCTCATTTCTGTTCCGTTCTGCTGCAGCCCCATTTCCCAGAGCTCACGCTTTGTTTGGGGTGGGCTTTCCTCTCCCAGGTGCAGCGTGTGTGTTCTTCTAGAGGAAATTCTGTTTGAACATTTCTGTGTAAAATCAGAGCTGCTTAATCAAATTCAGCAGAGCAAATTGATGTTTAGGAAACAGGCCAAAGCAAATACAAAATATCTTCCTCTCCTTTTAATTTTTTTATTTATTTATAATTGAGATACTCCACTTTTTGAATTGCTGTTTAAACTTTAATATTTGGTTGTTGAGATCCAGACTTGAAGTGAGCACACTGTCTTTCCTCATGGGATGCCATTAAGAAGCGCAGACTTCAGACTCTGAAGATCTATGTTGTATCCAAATACTTAAACTCTTCTGTTTGAAATACCACAGTCCTCAATTTTAAGCTAACTTTAGGAATGTACCGCTGTTCAAAAGCGAAGGCTGAATTCCTTCAGTGGGTCAAAGGAAGTGAAGCAGCAGGAGTTTTGAGCTAAAGCAGGAGGAAATACTGTGTGTAGTAATTTGCCTTGCATTTTTCTAACATTGCAGGCTCTAGCTGACTGTTCGGAAATTAGGCTAGGAAGCAGTCTGCCATTCAGGAAGAAGTTATCAAAGTAGAATAAGATGTGGTATTGAAGGTTATATGTAAAGTTAAAATAGTTCTGCTGTCATGTGGAAAAATTCTGTCTTTTTAAGCTGTTAATACAAATAAGAAATCTCTTAACAACCATGTTTTCCCATGCAGTTTGAGAGCTGTATTGACCTACCTTTTTTTTTTTCTTTTTTTTTTTTTTTAAATTTTGAGCAAAGGTGAAAGACTCTTATCTTCTCTTACTTTATTTTCTTGGAAAAATATATGCCAGGTATGATGATTAATTTAGAAATAGGCATAGAGCAGATGCTTCTAAATTGTTTGAGCTACAACTTCGATGTTAAAAACCTTTGGATTACTTATTAAAACCTTGGAAGACACTTAATGTCCAACTTTCAGTTTATAAAATTATATAAAAATGACTGTACTAGATAAAGCTATGGGACCACTGCCCATTACCAGTTGCATAAGGAAGCATATAAAAGTAGGCTGAGTCATTGAAAATAGTTCCCTAGAACACTCTTCCAGTTTCCAGCTATTTGGTGTTTAGGAATTACCTCTGCCAGAAATGATCCGTGTTTTTAACATCCTCAGTGAGTTCATATTTTGCCTGCATTGGTTTTGTCTTGCTGTGTGGAGATTCCTTCCTTGAAGACTTCTAGTATCTGCCATGCCCTGTAGCAAAGACTGCAAGTGTTTGCTGTAAATCGTGTAAAGAAGCAGCTCTTCAGACTTGCTTTGAACCTGCACATGCAGATTTTATTTCTGTTGGATACATTTTGGGCTCATAAACCCTAATGGGAAGTGAGCCAAGTTGATTCCCACTTGGCTTTCCCATGCCGTTCACTTTTCCTTTTTTGTTTTTATACTTTATAACACAATATGCCCCCTTCTCCTGTCGTCACTTGTTCTAGCCTGAATGTTCCAAATCTATTTAGTTGTTCCTTATGTTGAAGCTCTGAATTTGCATTTTGTGTGGGGCAGGGTTGGTGACCAAGTGTTCTATTTTTGTAGGCATGGTAACAAAAATGAATACCAAGTATTTACCTGATATCTTTATATGTGTGAAAAGAGACACCTTCTGCATGTTGAAGCAAACCCTTTAGAGCACGCATATGTTATCAGGTGTATAACTGATTTACATTACACAATGCAGGACGGAAATTAGGGAATGTTGTTAAGATGAAATACGGTTTTGATTATGGATTTTTTCCACTGTTATTTTAGGGGACTTTTTATTGTTTTGTACAAGTCTTTCTAAATGAATGGTATTGATCTTGTTAGCATGACTGGATATATATGAAGAGGTGACTTTATCCATATTAGTAGTATATTTACTGTTGCTTTTACTCTTAGATAAAGAATATAGCTTATTTACCCTGTTCAATTTTCCCTTTAGAAGCAGCATTACTGAGGCTATGCAAGGTCAGGGTATGAGAGCCTGTAATGGGCTGCGCAATGGGGAGCCACTTAATGAAGAACTTTTTTAATGTAAGGGCCATTACCCTCCTGGATTCAAATTCAATTTGAAGAATGTCTAAATTGTAGTGGCCAACAGGGACAGACATGCTGAGATAGACATCTTGTTCTTAATCTTTCAAATGGGGGATGTGCCTGAGCCGAGCATGTGCTATGTGCTAGGCTTTTTTTTAATATTTCTATTTTTTTGAATTAGTCTTCTAACAGTCCAATGAAAATAAATTAACAGTAGTGAGGAAATCCTCCTGCACTGATGTCTAGCATGAATAAAGGAGAATAGAGATTAAATCTCTAATATTGTACCTTAATATTAGGCTACACTGCACCAATACAGTATTTATTTTTGAAGAATATTGAAATTCATTTTGACTTTGAAGAAATTACTTTTATTTTTTTCCGATTACCCAATGTTAAAGAACAAAAGTAAATTGACTGCTGGTAAAGGGGGTGGAGGGGGAATAAACACTAATGAACCTCACAGTCCTGAGCAGTACAACTGCATCGTCTAGTCTAGGCTGCAGCCCTGGGCTCCCTAGCTCGGAACTGCGCAGCTGCTTTTGAGCGGAGAACGTGCACTAGGAAAGGCAATGCAAACCGGAGGAAGGGTTGTGATGAGTGACATCAGGCCACGCTTTCACAGTAATTTAATTTCTGTGGTTCTTGGACAGAATGTCCTTGGGTTTTGTTTCCCATTCCCATATCCTTGCCTCTCCAGTGATGTACTTGTGTTATTGTCTGCTCTCTCAGTTGCTCAGATATGTACATGTTGATGCAGTAAATTGGCTCAGGGAACTAGAGTGGACTAAAAATAACCCTGAAGAAGAGTGAAGTGTTGAGCATGGGTCTGCTCATTGTGCAGCCCTAAGAAGAGAGTAGCCGAGCTGGTGCAGCCCGTGAGCTGGCATGGGCACCGGGGATGTAGTCAGGTGTAAGGGCTGTGTAACGCTCTGAGGCTTTTGAAAGAAATACTCATCAAAATTACATCCCTGTGTCTGCATGCAGCCTTAATGTTCTTCATGCAAGTAGGGCTGATATATTTGTTATGATCTAGAAGGTCAGTTATGTGCTGTTTAAGTTCTCCCTTTCACAGAAGGGAAATGGCTTGTGTCACCTGCATGACCCCAAATGAGTTTTTTGCAGAAGACCAGCATGAGTGCTTGTGAAGTGTATAAATGAGAGAGGAGAGATAAAAGGTCATGAAATATTTGTTTTAATACAGATTTTGAATGAACATGGCTCAGGAAGGAGAGCTGGTGTGTAGAGATCATATAGCTAAGAACTCCTGTCTTTTTTACTTCACTTGAAACTGTATTTTCTCCTATAGAAAAGAAATTGGCTCAAACTGTGTGGATGTACATGGGTAAGTAAGACAAAAGCCAGCTGTGGATCATGGCAGGGGCAAGCTGGAGGTTTGGGGAGCTGTCGAAAATGAGGTCTCTGCAAGTAGCACAATAATGCTAAACATGTTACAAATTACACTCCAAAGTTAACTAATACTTGTTCTCCCTTTGACTCTACAAATATACTACAGAGCTGAATATTTTTATATACTTTCATTGAACTTGATCAGAAAAATATGTTTTGCTCTATTTTCTCAAGGACTCACCCCTTTCACAGTTACTGAATGTCTATCTGTGACAGTAGCATCTCTAACAGAAAGAAGCCTTCCTTGTTAGTGCTGTGCGATTGAGGTCTGACAAAAGAATACCTGTAAGCACCCTGATCCTATTTGCCTAGCTTGGTACAGCGTGTTAATCAATCTATTGACCAGCTCCAAGGATTCCCTGTTGCTCTCAAGCACACTTAATTTGGAATCAAGAGAGGAGAGAAGCAGTGCAGAGAAGGCTTTATGGATAAGGCAGGATATAACTGTGCTTTTGTGCAGTTAGGGAAACCTTCCCCACCTCCAGAAATGTAGACCTGGGTGGGGAGCAGGGGGAAAGATTTCTCTAGAAATGACCTTCACAAATGGGTGAAGCACACATGCTGCTTTCTCATTCATTGAAACAAATGGATTTAGTCTGGCTTTTCTTTGAATAGTGAAAAAAGGAAGACATAAAAAATAAAAATTGCGATATTTTATTTCACCTTCATGACTAGTTGCTATATCTGTTTGAATGTAGAGTAAAAGTTAGTTGTTTTTTTTCCCTTTTCTTTTAAAATTAGTGGGTTTTTTTTTCCCCAACTATACCTTTTTGTGATATAGATTACCAGGAAATTTATTTGGTCTGGAATATTTTTTTCTTTCTTGCAAGTGTCTGTCAAATGAGTGTATTTACTGGTATCAATTATGTTTTAGAATCTGTTATATCTGCTAGATCTATAAAACTCTGGGTAACTTATAACCAAATTCCAGTGGAAACTGTACACAGTTTTGGTATACATTATGGAACTATTTGTTCTCTTCCTCCTTCTTTTCCCCTTCAATATCCAAGTTTATTCATTTTGTTTGTCTCTTTCTCTGCAACTGGACTAATAAATTGAGAATTCTGTTTGCTACAGGTAGAGTTCCAGAGAAGTTGGGTAATCTTGGACAAATCTACCTTTGCTGCACTCTATCAGAACTTATCAAAATTATGTGCCAGTTGCTTTCACAACACTTAATGCTATTATATTCTTGCACTTGATGCAGGCTGGCCCTTTTGTATCCTCCTGGTATCAGTATTACCAGAGGTTCGAATGGCACTCCCCACCTTTGCGACTCCGTGGGGAAGAGGTGACCAGTCCTTGCAGCTTGTTCCCCTGTTAGTCGGAAGCCCTGGGTAGAAGTGAAGTTATTTGTTGGCTTACGTTCAGTCAGCAGCTGCTCGAGGCAGCTGTCAGAGGAATTACCTGAAGCTGCTCTCTTCATTAGCTTCATGCAGGGTGAGCTAAAGGCTTTAAAATAGTCCTGGCCCAGCCTCTCAGAGTTAAGGAGACTACCTGGTTAGCTTGGAAGGAATTCCGGATTATTTCAGATGTTAAGTGCGCAAAGCACACATGATGGCAAGCCCAAAGCACAACTCAGTAAGAGCTCTTGTTTGATATCTCACAGCTCCACATGGCCAGCCTTAGTTTTGAGTACTGTCTCTAGCTGTTGCTGTTGTGTCATGGTCTTAATCATTGCTTTCTTTCTGAATCTGTATATATACATCTAGATCTACCTATATTTGTATGTGTATGTAAGTGTGTGTGTATATATGTGTATATATATATTATTTTTTTCCTGAAGGTAACATTTTAAATATTTTAAATATTTTTATTTTCTTAGTGTGAAGTAGAGTGCGAGACCTGAGCTTACACAGCTACATTTGCTTCGAGGCTGAGACAGGGCTTGCTCACTGCTGCCCACAAAGCATGGTGTAAGCATATCTGAGGGTTTTACACCTTCTCTGCTTGGCATATTTGACTGGAGTCTTTAATGGAAAGCCCAAAGAGAGGACATATTCTATATGTGAACTTATTTTGTGTTTGCAAGTCTATATCTATTTGTTGTAAGTTTAGGGGACGTCCTCCCTTCCCTTCTTGCTACTTGGCACCTATTTCTGGCTGCTCCATTTGATTGTTCTGGAATCGCTGTAGATTGATCTGCCTGAGACCTCTATTCCTCTCCTTCTCCCCCCACCCACCCCAGGATAATTTTTAGCAGCCCAAATAAATGTCAGATTCAAGGAACTGTGTTACCACAGCCTCTGCTGTAGGAGGATGTCGAAGAAGTAAAAGAATTCTACTGCTCAGAGCACCAAAAGCAAAAAACAGGATTTGAGAATTATTTGGGGAAAGAGTCAAGGAATAACACCATGCTACATGAAAAAGAATAACGTGAGGACTAGATGGATAAGAACATACCAAAACAATGGTATTTTATCCTAAGGCAAATTAACTGATATTTCTAACCAGGCATCTTCAGATATAGAAGGTGTTAGTGACCCTTTTCCTGGGTACTTCATGGTCTGAGGGGCTGTTTTCCTTTTCCCGTGTTAAATTCTCACTTTTGTTGCATCAGGGAGAAAGCTGCTTGGGAGTGTAAGCAAAGCTGTGAGCTACTCTGAATTCACTATCCCTCCTCAGACACAGGACCTGTTATGCTGCTGGAAACTAATGTTCAAAGAAACCATGTACTCATAACCAGACCAGTGGTGACACAGAAACAGCAGAAGAAGTAATGCCTATGACAAGCTTAACAAATGAGCAAGATGAGGTAAAACCCTTTTTTTGATTTTTTTTTTTTCCTGCATAATAGCAGAAAAACAATGGGAAGCAACACTTTTTGCTCCACAATTTTTCCAAGTACAGTCTGAGATTTTACTGTCTGCTTAAATATTGATTTCTGAGCTCTAACCCTTTGCAGCTCAGTAAGTAATTTATGTCCCTTTGTGCTTTTGCTGCAAGTTGGTGATGACGCAGCATTCGTTGATGTTTGTTAGTGGTAACTAAAGCTGCAGTAATAATGAAACTATATTATTGTGCAGAACAGATTTTTGAATAAATAGAGAAGTGTGTTTTTTTTTTTTTTTTTTTTTTTTGTTAGGTCAGGGAGGAATAAGGAAGCAACTGTATTCAGAAAATGGTGAGGTTTTTTAATTTGGGCGTTTTTGTCATTAGCTTGTATAAATACCTGTTCAAATATCTGTTACCAAGCTAACTAGGACCAGTAAGACTATATATGTGTGTGTGTGCACATATATATATTTTCTAAGCCATGCCTGCTGATAATATTTTGTTCTCTTTCTTATCTTTACATATAGGTATTCCGAAAAGCAAATCCCTCCCATTGAGGGTCACACAAATATCATTTGCAAATATGTAGGCTGTAAAGAGGCTGCTGCTTAGGTGGATTTATTTGCAAAGGAATAGGGTTATGTCAATTATAAAAATAGATTCAGTTTTATCGTGGTTGGAATCATGCAATGTGGGGAATGTATTGGATGTGAATTTTGCTTGTTCATTAGCATGAATGATGCTGATGTCTTAGATAGTGACATCCAAGAATATCTTCTGTTCTTTCCATCCTCTCCTGAACTTCAAAGCGTAAGTCCCTTCTCACTCTTGTTTTAGTGCAGATTACAGAATGTTATTCAGAAATTATATCTATGAAGAACATGAACCACTAGGAAAAAAAGTTATTTTAAAAGGCAGTACAGCTTTTCATGCAAAAATGTGGTTGTTCCTGTCTAAAGGTGGGTGGATTTCGATCAGATTTAAACAGTAGCTTAAATTAGCAAGCACGAAAGCTTGAATTAGTTCGTACATTTTTAACTTTGATTCGCAATTTACATAGTGTCTATTTGGGGGGGGGGGGGGAAATGTATTTTGTATTTTCCCTTGTACCCTTTTAAAGGACTGTTGCCATTCCCCATATCTCAGACTTGTCACAGGATCAGGTGGCTTACCTACAAATAATTATTGAAGTGCTGGAAAGGGTGATGTCCCTAGCTCTCCCTTTCCTAGGGAGGTACGAGTGGGAGCATGTGCAGTAGGGAGGGCCAGAGCTTGCTTCTTTGTAAAGAGAAAGGAGAGATGTTTTACTGGGCAGTGCTTTATGTATCTGAGGAAGTGATAAGCTCTTCTCCCCTCTCCTATTTTCAGTGCATTTGTTTGCAGTTTGTTTGCCTTTTAGAATCATAGAATCATAGAATCATAGAATGGCTAGGGTTGGAAGGGACCTGTAGAGGTCATCTAGTCCAACCCCCCTGCACACGCAGGGTCCCCTAGAGCATGTGGCACAGGGTGATGTCCAGGCGGGTTTGGAAGATCTCCAGAGAAGGAGATTCCACCACCTCTCTGGGCAGCCTGTTCCAGTGCTCTGTCACCCTCACCGTTAAGAAATTCTTCCTCAAGTTCCTGTGGAACTTTTGGTGCCTCAATTTTTGGCCATTTCCCCTAGTTCTATCACTAGCCACCACTGAGAAGAGGCCAGCTCCCTCCTCCTCACTCCCTTTCTTGAGATATTTATATACATTGATCAGATCCCCTCTCAGTCTTCTCTTCTCCAGGCTGAAGAGGCCCAGCTCTCTCAGCCTTTCCTCATAGGGCAGATGTTCCAGGCCCCTAATCATCTTCATGGCCCTGCGCTGGACTCTCTCTAGCAGCTCCACGTCCCTCCTGCACTGGGGAGCCCAGAACTGCACACAGTACTCGAGGTGCGGCCTCACCAGGGCTGAGTAGAGAGGCAGAATCACCTCCCTCGACCTGCTGGAGACGCTCTGCTTAATGCACCCCAAGATCCCATTGGCCTTCTGGGCCACGAGGGCACACTGCTGCCTCATGGTCAACTTGTCGTCCACCACGACGCCCAGGTCCCTCTCTGCGGGGCTGCTCTCCAGGAGGTCGGTCCCCAGCCTGTAGGCATGTCTGGGGTTATTCCTTCTCAGGTGCAGGACCCTACACTTGCCCTTGTTGAACTTCATGAGGTTACTCGCCGCCCAGCTGTCCAGTCTGTCCAGGTCCCTCTGGATGACAGCGCAGCCCTCAGGGCTGTCAGCTATTCCTCCCAGCTTAGTATCATCAGCAAACTTGCTGAGGGAGCACTCCATCCTTTCATCTAGGTCGTTAATGAATAAATTGAACAGGACCGGACCAAGGACTGACCCCTGGGGGACACCACTATCCACAGGCCTCCAGCTGGACTCGGCACCGCTGATTACTACTCTCTGGGCCCTGTCATTCAGCCAGTTCCTAATCCACCTCACTGTCCACTCATCTAACCCACACTTCTGGAGCTTGCCCAGGAGGATGCCGTGAGGGACGGTGTCAAAAGCCTTACTGAAATCCAGATAGATCACATCCACCGCTCTGCCCTCATCTATCCATCTAGTCACCCCATCATAGAAGGCTATCAGGTTAGTCAAGCATGACCTCCCCTTGGTGAACCCATGCTGGCTACTCCTGAGCACCTTCTTCTCCTTTATGTGCCTGGAAACAGCAGTCAGGATGACCTGCTCCATTACTTTCCCAGGGACAGAGGTCAGGCTCACCGGCCTGTAGTTGCCCGGCTCCTCCTTCTTGCCTTTTTTGAAGACCGGGGTGACATTGGCTTTCCTCCAGTCCTCCGGCACCTCCCCCGTTCTCCAGGACCTTTCAAAGATGATGGAGAGCGGCTCGGCTACGACATCCGCCAGCTCACGTAGCACTCTGGGGTGCATCCCATCGGGGCCCATGGATTTGTGGGTGTTGAGTTTCCTCAGGTGCTCTCTAACCAAATCTTCCTCTACTCTGGGCAAGTMTTCCTCTCTCCAGTCCCTTCTCATTTCCCTAGTGTCAGGGACACTTAGGGGCTGCCCTTGAGAGTTGTCAGCCCTACCTAGGCTCTGTAGTTCCTGTAGTTCCTGTAGTTCTTTTGTGCAAGAGTTGAGCCCCGTAGAGCCCACAGAGCATGTGTGGGCCTGTTCCTGAAGCATCTAGTCTTTTCCGATAAGGACAGACACATGCAGGTGCTGAGGGCTTTCTGTAGGTATGTAGGTAGTGACCGTTTGCTTCAAGTAAGGTATTTCCCAAATGAGACAAACCTACTGTCTCTATTGTATCTGGGCAGGTGTCTTAAAGTGTGCCTTTATGTCCCACAGCTTGTGTGTCATGCTGAGGTCTTGTGCTATGACTATATCTCTCTGGTGAATGCAAAACATCCCTTTTATTATTTCTGATCCCTTGAACTGAAGAAAAAAATATGCATGAGCAGTGGTAGTCAGCAGAGGTCCAGAGGGGACCTGGGCCACAAACACTTCAGTGCAGGTACAAATCTGCATGCTCCAGTGGATGCAGGGTGGATGCACCCTGGGCTGCATGGACAAGAAGCTGGTTATGACCAGTTCCTTCAGGGGTTAAGGCTGCCTTGCTGTGCTACCCACAGAAGCAGGATCCACACAGCGATGCAGGATCAGAACAAGAGTTTCTAGAAAGGGTAGAGGTTCTAGATAAGTCTTGAAATCCACAGGCTGAGAAGTCTATGGTAGAAGAATATGCGCATCAGTAGAACAGTTTACAGAAGACAAAAATGCTACCAGACAGCTATGAAAACCCTAGTCTACCTTTTCACTGAACAGGTTCAATCTGTGCTACCAGACTTAGAAAAGAATCCTGGGTATCGAGACCCTACTTTGTCTGAGAAGGTAAAATTAAGAAATACTTTAGACTAATAAAAGCACAAGGGCTAGATGCCTTTCTTCCCTTTCTTCCTTTTTTTCTTTTTGTGTGTGTACTTCTGGTTTTTTCTCTTTATATCATGCAGGGAAGATGCACTTAACTCTTGGTTTGTTTCAGAGGAAGTGGCTTTTAAAGCTCTCAGTCTATTCTCCGGTTTAAAAACACAGTTTTATTAAAATGGATAAAAATACAAGTTTTATAGGTGCACTTAGAGCGTGCAATCCAGGGCACTCTCGCTAATGCTGTGTTCCAGAAGGAGCTCCGTCATCCCGGCACTCTCCCTACTATGAAGTTAGCCTGGGGATGGGCCGCCCTGGGGCTGCTCTGCTGGCCTAGGGACACGTGCACGGCACAGTGGTGCTTGGGAGACGTGCTCGATTTCATGCACCTCCTAGGCGGTGTGGAATGTGTATGCATCAAAACACGGAGTAATGGGGGTTCCTCGAGACCTTTTTCAATGCTTCAGCATTTTGCAGTTTGAAAAAGAAAAGAACAGAACCAAATAAAAACTTCCTCTATTTCTTTTGTCTGTCTAAAGAGCAGCTGTCAGGATGTAAGAACTGTTTATTGTAGTTTGGATCAAACCATTTTAATTCCCTTGAGGGAGAAAACCTAGCCATAAATAAACAGGAGTCAGACAAACTGTACTATTTTAGAGAAGGTCAACAAACAGTATGAACTAAGCTTTTTTGCTGTGCTTTTGTTTTTTTCTTAACTACTTGCCATGAACAAGAAATCAGCAAGTGCATCACTTTCAGACATAAGACTGTCTTTCTCAATAGTTTTTCTTCTTTGACACGGTCTGCTAATCCAGCCTTTACCTTCCACCTACTTCTTCCACAGTGTGTGTGTTTTGGTGATGAATTTATGGATTGCTTTGAGCTCTCCTAACTTGTGGAAAGAGAGAGAACCACAACTGAATGACATCTGCAGTGCCCGTTGGGTGTTTCTCACGTTGCTTCCTGTGCTCTTTGTGTGACTTCTGTTGGTTACAATGGCTTGGGAGCAAGTTGTTTTGGCAGTAGGTTTGGCGGGTGGGATTCTCTTACGCCTTTAGTCCTCACTGGCAGCTCTGCTTTCCAGTGAGATTAGAGTTGCAGGTAGATTTTAAACCGATAGAAGCCTGCAATTAGGCTTCATGTTCACAGGTCACGGTGAGGGAGTCTAATCCATTACCGTTACTGAAAAGGGATTATTCTGCTCTCCTTCTCTCCCTTTCCTCCCCTGTCTTCATGCTTCAGCCAGCCTTCCTCATCAGAGCTCGCTGAGGGTTGATATAACTCATTATCCCAGAGAAAATGTTGGCATTTTTCTGGATTCAGCTGGCTTAGTGAACTGAGTTGACTCATAGCAAGGTCTGTCAAGCACTAGAGCCAGCAGCACAAGAGAATGAGGGAGCTGGGAGGAGGAAAGCCGTGAAGAGGAGAGGAGAGGCGGACAGGGAGCTGCTAGGTTGTGCCATTTGCTTGTGAGCAGAAGTTTGTGCCTTCAGTTTTCTGATAAATGAAATTTGTCACCTATGAATCCAGAATTTTTCACTGCATGACTCTATTAGTGCACTTGTATTGAATCATATATGAAATCAAGAGACAAGTAGGTTCTGCTTGTTAACCTGGTAAACAATGGATTCATGTATGTGTCCTCCCCAGATATACTGTGCAGAACTAGGTAAATAACTACTTTGGAGACTTGGGCCCAGTATATTTTCCAAACTTGGAATGTCCTGATAACCTGATTTGATGCAAAACATTCTCCACTGGATTCTGTTAAATACCTTAGACAGGTGATCACCAACTAAAAAGTGATGGTTGCCTAGGAGCATGTGACTGCACAAAGTGCAGTGTCAAAGAAATGCATCTCACGCCATAAAAATGACAGTATTGCAAAGCTTAACGTAATCATGAGTAATTTTATACAAGGAACTTTTTAGACATAAAGGGTAACCTTCACAGGATCCAGAATAAACAAATTTTGCAATCAAAGGAGAGCTGAGCTAGTATTAACAGAAAAAAAATAGAATTATTATGTATATTTTTATGTAAAATTCATTTTACTTTTAATTTCACATGCATGCTTTACTTGTATAAAATGATATTCAGGTAATAGTGTAAAATTTGTATGAAAGACTTGATTGAGGAGATCAAGAATTCAGCTACAAAACAGTAGATTGCTTGTAGATAAGGATCAAAGGATAAATTCATACAGGTGATGGTGTAATGAGTGCCTGCTGTAGATCACTCAATTAAGAGGAGGTGGTAGAGGAAGTCATCTTTAGGTAGCTACAGAAAATCTTGTAATTACTTGTCCTAATACTCATGAGTCAACCACTCCAGTATCTGCTGGAAGGGCATTAGGCCTGCTTGAAAGCAATCCAGGAGGTTTCTGGAATATGTTTTGGCAGTATCTTGATGTAGGTGATAATGACACCAGAGTTCCTACAGGGAAGGAAGAACTGTTGTATGATGTAAAGGTTGACAATGGCTTCAGATGCAGTCACTCTGATACTCCTAAGATCAGAAATGAATGATAGGATAACCAGCAGAATTACAAACCTGAACTTCATAAAATCAGATTTTGACCTGCTTAGGGACCTGTTTGACAGAATTCCAAGACGAACTTCACTGGAGGGCTAAGGGGCCCATGAGAACTGGTTGATTATCAATGATGTACTTCTTGGAGCACAAGAATGGTCAATTGCAATGTGCAGCGAGTTGAGCAAGGGTAGCAGAAGGCAATAATGGAGGTATAATAAGCACCTGACTGAGCTCAAAAGCAAAAAGGAATTGCAGGAGCAAGGACTGGCTGCTTAGAGGAGTTACACACACTTTACCTGCAGATGTAGGGATGGAGTAGTGAAAGCCATAGCTCGGCTGGAGTTGTAGCTGGCAAAGGTCAACAGAAAAAGGTTTCTTGTCAGCAAGGCTAAGGAGAGACCATGTGTCCATGCTCAGTGAGGTAGGATACCTAGTGACAGGGGAAAAGTGGAGGTACTTGATGCTTTTTTTTGCCTTACTTTTCACTAGTAGGGTCCCTGAGCCTCCTAGCAGAGTCTGTGTGAATGAAGCAACACCCACTCAAGATGATGATAAGAGTCAGTGGTCACAACCACTTGAGGTTGCACAATCCTTTGGATCAGATGGGATATATCTGAGCTTGCTGTCAGGTGTGTGGCTGCTCTAGGTCATCTTCAAAAGTTCGTGACTTTAGGGGGAGATTCCTCCAGACTGGAAGAAAGGCAATATTTTACCCATGCTTGAGAAGGGAAAGAAGGAGACTCCAGGGATCTGCAAGCCGGTCAACCGCACTGTTACTGCTGAGAAAGCGATGAAGCAAATCCTTCTAGAAATAATTTGCAAATATGTGGAGGGATGAATAGGGGATAGGGAGCAGCCAACATAGGTTTATCAAGGACGAATTATGCCTGACCTGCCCCTACGTTTTTTTTTCTGAGGGTCTCCCCAGTGCAGGAGGGATGTGGAGCTGCTAGAGAGAGTCCAGCGCAGGGCCACAAAGATGATTAGGGGCCTGGAACATCTGCCCTATGAGGAAAGGCTGAGAGAGCTGGGCCTCTTCAGCCTGGAGAAGAGAAGACTGAGAGGGGATCTGATCAATGTATATAAATATCTCAAGACAGGGAGTGAGGAGGAGGGAGCTGGCCTCTTCTCAGTGGTGGCCAGTGATAGAACTAGGGGAAACGGCCAAAAATTGAGGCACCAAAAGTTCCACAGGAACTTGAGGAAGAATTTCTTAACGGTGAGGGTGACAGAGCACTGGAACAGGCTGCCCAGAGAGGTGGTGGAGTCTCCTTCTCTGGAGATCTTCCAAACCCGCCTGGACATCACCCTGTGCCACATGCTCTAGGGGACCCTGCGTGTGCAGGGGGGTTGGACTAGATGACCTCTACAGGTCCCTTCCAACCCTAGCCATTCTATGATTCTATGATTCTATGTACAGAAGAGCGGTGAATGTTGACTTTAGCTATGCCTTTGGCACAGTCTCCCATAGTTTCCTTATCACCAGACTGGTGAGATACAAGCTGTATAAGTGGATGATAAGGTGAGTGGAAAATTAGTTGGGCTGCCAGCTCAGAGCTGTGATCAGGGGTGCAAAGTCCAGCTGGTGGCAGGAAGCAGCTGGGGTCTGTCGGATCAGTACTGGGATGAATACAGTTCCGTGTCCTCAGTATGCTAGGGGACAGGGCTGCCATTTGGAAGCACTTGAACAGGTTGGAGAGAGAAGCTGCAGGAATGTCATATGGGTCAGGAAAGAGAAATGCCAAGTCCTGCGTCTTGGGAAGACGGTGCAGACCGCTGGGAAAAAGCTATTGCCGAGAAGGATGTGATGGGCACCAAGTTGACCGTGAGCCAACAGTGTGTCCTTGCAGTTAAGAAGACCAACAGCGTGCTGGGCTGCATCACAGAAATAAAATAAGTGACAAGAGACACAAATTGGAAGTTGGGAATTTTCAGTAGATATGAGGAAAAAAAGAATTACCATGGGGCTGGTCAGGTGCATATAGGATTTTTAACCTTGAAGCTGATCAAGGCTTGATCAACTTGCTTTAATTAGACATGATATGAGCAATGGCTTGGACTAGAAGGATCTTCAGTTGTCCCTTCTTGCCTAAACTATTTTGTGATTCTATGAAAGTATGTATATGAAGCTGATGATAAAAATGAGTATAAATCAAGGATTAGAAAATAACGATAATTTATTTTTTTTAAAAAAGTGAGATGAGCCAAAGATAAAATTATATGTGTGTCTGTCTGCGATAGATCAGTAGTAAGCAATGGTAATATAGAATGAGTAAGATGAAATTATTCAATCCAGAGTTTTTTGCAGGAAAAGATAGGAAACAGTGCTCCTTGTTCAGGTGGTAAAATACTTTCCTCTCCCCATGATAATAGCAATATCTAACAGGAACTTTTGAAAATTAAATATATTTTTGATCTATAGAACATTATATTTTGCATGTGGGACCCTTTAACCTTTGAATAAAACACTTGATTGAAAACTTTTCCTATTAATATTATTTTTTAAAGAGAACAAGATTTTTAGAAGACTATAAATTATTCAGAATTTTTGTATATCTTTTTTTTTCCTAAGCTGATTGATATTATACTGGCATTGTGAGAGCTAGGATTTTTTTGAAGACTAAAAATGAATGAAAATATTTTTTGCCATTAAAATGTGCCTGTGAGCTAGCTGATATGATATTGTCATCATAACAGCATCATGGGAAGAATGATGCAAATACAGACAGTATAAATGCAAATACAAAGGTGCTGGTATAACCAGATTTCTTTATGAAAATGGCATTTTTAAATAGGATAATCTTTATTTTTATGCCTTTGTATACAAGTTATGACTCAAGTGTATTTGTGGGACTGTAGCTTGAAAAGCAATGACTGAAAAGATTTTGAGGGTTGTAAACCATTTATATAGAGTATAAACTGTTGGTGAGCAGATGCTATTGTGTCTGCAGTAAGCATTTGCGCTGTGCTACTGTCTGTTCTGAAAACGATACTGACAAATAGGAAAATTAAAAAACAGAGCCGAAAGAAAGGTTAAAGCTTCTGAAAGTGTGACTTTTGGACATATTAAAGAAGCTCGATCTTTTCAGTTACTCTAAAAGAAATTTGGGCTCACGTGAGGACGGCCAGAAAGTAGCTACACCAGAGACAAGATTGAATTGATGACAGCTGTTCAATACAGCCAATGAACACATGTCTAGTAACTGGAATTAGAAGTTATATAAGTCCTCTCTAGCCCTGTTTTAAACTTCTTTTTTTTTTCCATAGTAAAGGAAGTTAATATTTAACAAAATTTTGTTAGCCTGACTTTTGTTTGGTTTTGTCTTGTTTTAGCTTTCAGTGACTTTTTTTGGTCATTTGCTTACGTATTTATCAATGTCTACCTGTGTAACTGAAAGCCTCAGAAATACATGTTCAAAGTGGAGAAATAGTTTTGTGTATATGCACTCTGAAGGTGCAGAATGAGTACGCAGGTGCAGTGTACAGCCCGAGGACAGCTCGGCCTGGCCTTGTCTCTCTTGAGAATTTATTTAGGATTTGTTTCCAGGAAGTTGCCTGGTGGAAAGGCTTTATTTTTAGTGATATGTATTGTGGTACCACTTTAGAGCCTGCAGTGGGGGGTGGCCAAAGCTTTCAGATATCAAGCTGAGAAATGAAGATGTGGCACTGTGTTTCCCTAAGCATCACTCGCCTCCCACCTCCAGAGCCCAGTACTCCTGATTTCTCTGCTGATTTCTCCTGTTTTATTTCCTTAAACCAGCCCCTGTCCATACTGCTTCCATCGCACTGCACCAGGATAGGTATTCCACACCTCAAAACCTGATTTGGTGGTGAGGTCTCCATTGATGGCCCCATGTGCTCCATCATATTTGTTGGGATGGCAGGTCCTCAGAGTGGCATTGGTACCTGACGGTATCTCATGGTGCAGCTGGTGGTAGGGCTAATGTTATGCCCCCCTGGACAGGCTCTAAGAAACAGGAATGAGATCCCATGGGGGTGCAATGTGTAATGAGATGGTGTGGCTGCTCTGTGTCCTACCACTGTGTGTGTACTTAGGGAGTACACTGATAAGGTTTTAATAAGAAACCAGCTTCCCGGCCTGTCTGAAGCTCAAACAGTGCTGTGATCTTCCTCCCGTTGGGCCCCACGTGCAAGAAGCTGGTCGGCTTGGGAGGAAGCAGTATTTTGCAGTTTCGGCCTCTATAAGCTGGAGGAGGAAACATACAATTTTCCTGCTGTCTTGACAGCTCTGGCAGGTCCGTCCTTTGGCGAGCAGGCTTTCGTTAGAACAGGAATTTGAACAGATCCCTCCAGCAGGTTGCCAGCTAATGAGTTACAAGGAGGCGAGTGAGAATCACAGTTAAGGCTTAGCAAGGCTCTTGTTCTTTCACGAATGCATCAGAAATAGCAGCTTTTTGGGGGGAGAGCAACATGTCTCAATACAGCACATAGTATTTTCTGGTTACTGTGAGCAACAAATAACGATGGTATTAAGAACAAGGGTAAGCAATGCATGGTAACCATCTTGGCTAAAATCTTCCTATTGACTCTTAAAAAGGCAACTAGGAAAAAAACTTCACTGCTTTTTTGGGTGAGTCATGCACTGGCCATTACTGGATTGCGTGGAGGCTTTCCTGCTGGGAGAAACTTTTGAGTCTGTCTGACTTTAACAAAAGCTATCAAAGCACACGGAAGATAATTGCGCATGAGTTTAAGTTTCCTGTTAACCAAGATATTTTCATTTAAATGTTTGTGTCTCTATATCAACTCTGCTCCTTTTTTTTGTTCCTTAACTGAAATCCCAATTATTAGAGTGTTTCTGGTGGCATCGCTTTTATTCCCTGGGGAAACTGTGGTTTCACTGGTACAGGATCTGACTTCACCGTGACAATGTACAAAAAGATAAAGTCGAAGCTTTACCTAATTTCTTATAACCATCTTATCTGTACAGGATGTAAGATTCACATTTAAGGATGTAAGTGGGAAATAGAGAGGCATTTCCTAGCTTCATTCAGCCTTTATTGAACTGGAAGGAGCTATGTATATGAAGTTTTTCTGCATCGCTTAAGTTTGTGGTACTAGGTGCCATAAGGAGTAAAAATAGAATTTAACAGATGGATGAAATTTGGTAATTACAGATGTCTTGTTCTTCAAATATGGAGTAGTTTTTTCTTTTACTCAGGTTTGCTCTGAGCTTTACAGAGAAATTATGTTTAAAACAGAATGTGATGAACTAGTTGTAAAATAAAACACACACACCAGAAGACCTCCAAACCTTTGTTTCTTGGAGAGAAAGAAGAAAAAGGTGCAGATGAGAATCTGATGGAATGAAACTGTATGATAATGTAAAAGTAGACTAGAGAAGGGTCATTTCCTTAAAGATCAGGATAAGGATTTACTTCCTTCCAGTTCTGTAGATATTGCCCAGGATACTGTATCGTGGAAGAAATTGTATACAAGCTGTTAAAATATAAATTTGGGGGGAAGGGGAGTGTCATTATGGCAGTCCTATTCAGCATGAACGTTCCCCCTCTACTCCTCACCCCAAATAAAATAAAATAATATAAAGGTGTATAGTTTTACTTTTCCACGATCTGTCTTCCTGCACTTAAAGGCTGAGCATGTCTTGCTAGGAATCTACTTAATTTTATTAGGTATGTAGGAGTTTCAATGAAGAAAACTGATTTACAGAACCTGAAGGGTAAGTAACGGTGGAAAATGAAAATCTATAATGTTCTCCCCCTCTAGTTTCCTTTTCCCCAAACATAATCTGTGAATGTAGGACCCAAATCTCTTAATGTCATGATTTACTTCTCTTAAAATTCTAAGGGGAATTGGGCATTTATATAGAGCAGAAAATGTAGAATTAACTAACATAAAACTGGCAGTAGTAGTCAATATCTCTTCAATACATTGATCTACTCTAGTAGACTAGACAGGAGTTTTATTGACAGGATTACAAGCTCTTGAAATGGATGTGTAGAATGTGTAAAATATTTATGAAAACCAACAAAAGAATTATAAGCTTCTACTTTAAAATCAAATTTGATAAATTATAACTGGCAAATATTTTTAGCATAGACCATTACATTTTTGTATTTTTCATTACTGAGTTCAACTCGTATATTATTCTGTCCTCAGCTACTTCGCAAGATCATAGACAAAGTGTTTCATGCTAAGTGTTAACGAAAAGTTACTTTTAATTCATGATTTACTGCAACAAAACTTTCATTCTGTAAAGTCATCAGCGTATTAGCTTTCTGTAAGATCTAAAATGCTATAGATCTTAAAGGAACAAAAAAAGAAAAAAGAAAAAACTTTGATCAAGGATCTGAACTTGAAACATATATACTAATTCTTCCCGTGTCTGGAACTGAAAGGAAAAGAGAGTTTTCTGCATTAAATAAGCAAGAGAATTTTCATGTTTTCTAAAATTTACCCTAATTTGCATACTTCTCTAATTCCTTTGTACTTGATTGAAATATATGATAAGAAGAAAAATTACTTATAATGATGAGTATCTTTGACCTTCTTTGTTAATTAAAATAGTAGCTATCTTTATTTCATTACCTAAATGATGAAAAATATTGATTTTTTTAACTTTATGATTTCTTAGACATCACTTACCTGTTTTTTTTCTCCAACTCTTCCCCCACCTCTCTCCTGAAATGCCTTAAAGTCAAGTGGCCTTATGTATGTAGGCATAAGGCCATACAGTAAAAAGACTTCCAAAGCTGCAACAAGATGGCTTTGGTATTTGCAATCTGTTTGCCTACAATAATGCATATGCCCAAGCTCTTTAGGACTGCAGTATCCCCTTCATGTCATTCTTTCCTCCAAGTACCTTCACATGTGCTAAATAAGAGTGGTGGGAATAGATGCACTGAGGAAGCCTAAGGCAACTGAACAGCCAAGCATTTTTCATACAGATTTGCACTGCATATCAAAGAAATTAATGACTCAAGTTTTAATCTTCCCTCAATTTGATGAGATGCCAACCATTTGCAGAATTCTTAATTGACCTTTGAAATATAAATCAACAGTTAGTCACCAGATTAATTCTAGTGAAAACAGCCTTGTAGACCAAAGTCTCCATGCGTGCAAGTAAAATGACCTGGAGTTGGTCAGATGATTTTTTGGCTCTTTATTTGTAGAAGACTGACTAATGATTAAGAACAGTACCTTTTGCTTTTTTATTGCTTAAAAAAAGTTCATGTTGCTGCAATATATGGCAAAATTTGGATCAACTGTGTGCTTAATTTTGGTTTTCTTGCCCCTTCATAATAAAAGAGAATAGACGTAATCAAAGAATTGTTGGCTCAGATTTTTTTCTGGTAAAATCAGTGAAGTGCCAGAATTGATTCTCGGTATTCGTAACTGTCTTTTGCTGAAAACTGTGTGTGTCTACTTGTTGAAGATAACACACAAATGTTTGTTTTAGGTTGTTCTAAGTTAAGAAATGTAGGCCAAGTCTCCTGGTGCGGGTTGCTTCATAAGATAATGGCCTATCTTCTACTTTTGAAAAAAATGAAAAACTAGATTGCCAACAAAAATAATTAGTTGGGTTTTTTTTTTTGTTTTTTTTTTTTTTTTTTTTTTTTTTTTTTTTTTTTTTTTNTCTGCCTTTAAAAGAATCTTACTTTGCTCAAGAGTTCTCTCTTGGGCTCCTGCTTAAATATGCGACTCTTCCTTGATGCTTCGTTTTTAGTCCTGGCTCTCTTTTATCTGGTGTGTTGCGTGCGTAACATCAGCACTGTCTTTCTCTGGCCACACGAGCAATCTGATGCACCAGTGAAAGAGGAAGGCCTTGAATCCGCTTTTTGCATCCTTCATAACAGTGGAGGATTTCAATAAGATTTGCTGCCTTTCTGCACAGACACGCAGTGGAGTTGGGAGCTTTTACAGCTCTGAAGGTACTGCCAAGCTCTTTTAGATTGTGTCTCTTATATGGAAGCAGATTTCGCTTTGTCCGGATCTCAAGTGGGAGCAAGACTAGAAGCTCATTGGAAAAATAATTCTGCTCTTAAATGATCCATAGCTGTTATGACTCCTCTGTTAATTTTCCCATCTGATACAGACAACATTACTCACAGTTAGGGTGACTCAGGCAAAATGTGTTCCTCTCAATGCCATTTTTTTTTTTTTATCACTATTTTAGCATGATTTTTCTGATGGATTTCTCATGTTGGCATTGGTAATTTATTTAGTTTCCTGGGGCAACATGGACAGTTTTATTACTGTTACTGCTTTTCATTATAATGAAAATCCTACAAAGTAGCATGCATGTCAATACTGGAGACTTATAGGAGAGAGGAGAGATGGGTGGGTTTGTTCGAACTTCCCTAATTCTTTGTCTAAGCTTTTTAATTTAAAGACAACTGTAAAAATAGATTATGATTTAATCTGCTCTGAGATGGTAGAGTTTTTTAGGTTGTAGAAAGTGGATATAATTTTATTTTAGTGTTTTCAGAGTTGGAAGTTTATTACTTGCCATGTTGTATTAAGTATATGCATAAATTGTAGTGCATTGTGCAGTTAACTTGCATGATATAGTAATTTCAGGTCTTTAAGCAGTTTATTAAGGAACTGAGAAATTGGAGATCTTTTGCTATCCAAGAGAAGAGAACATAATTAAAGGAGGCACAAACCCACAGTTATAAGATATATGGCACATCTGGCAGATTATGTGAGGATAATATGTTTGTTTGGCTGTGGGAATGCCTGCAATTGTATCTGCCAGTCTGACACAGTAGGAGTTTAGCTAATGAGGTTGCCTAGCAAAAAGTGCATCAGGAGGAAGTCAGGGTTAAAAATAAGCATACATATGAAGAGAGAGCAAAAGATTTAAAATGGATGTAGAACTGTTCCAAGTTGTTATGGCAACTAACATTTTAGACCCATAATTATATAATAACAATGCTGCCAATCCTAAACAGATTGTGTTTTTTTCTTATGTTTTCTCTTTATTTTTATTTTTTATTATCTTGAAATATTTCTGCAAATAATCAATATTTGAAAGGCACCTCAAATGATGATGGAAGGTCCATAATTTCTTAAATAGGATCCTTCTCCTCTCAGGTTTTGACTGTGTTTTGTCTCATAAAAACTTACTAGGCTCTGTAACTGTTGTAGGATTTGGCATAACAAATTGAGTGAACCATAATAAAACACTTTAGCATATGCTTTTACTGTTTAGAAGCTATAGTGGAGCGGTCTTAGTGTGTCATAAGCGTAGCCTGACTAAGGGCTATTCTTATCTTAGGCCTTTTATTTATTTATTTAGTCAAATGGGCTGCAGCAAGATGATGGTCCTTCTGTTTTCTGAGAACAGGGAGAAGGTGTTGAAGACAACCCGAGAAAATTAAACTGCTCAGAAAGGAAGGTTAAGTACAGCCCTTTAGCGTCCTCCTGGAAGAGCTGTGGAAGGGCATTGAGCTGTGGGACAAGGTGTCATTCTGCCCATCTCAGAAATGGTGACCTTGTCATCCCAGCTCAATTAAGTACTCTTGTGACACTTAGAGCACCGTCTGCCTGTCTAGGTGACAAGTTTTTCCAGATCATAAGCAAGTGATGCAGGTGTACTTAATTCTTCTTGCAGCTCAGATTACTCTGCTGTGCGGTGTCTTCACTCCTCTAAGCCTTCAAATTATTTCACAGGTGTGGAAGGGTTGAGCTGTACAATTTGCCTGGAAAGTCAGTGAAACTTGAATTGTTCAAGGCTTGCCTGAAATTCAAGTAGGTGCTGTAGAAGAGTGGATTATGGTTCCCCCGTATTTTTGTGAAGATTTCTGCAACTGTCACAAAACTGTTGGATTTATATTCCCACTATGGCAAGGACAAGCATTTACTTAATATTTCTGAGTCCAGATTCATAAGTCTTACTTGAAATAATATAGTCAAAACTATTTATTCTCTTTTTTTTTTTTTTTCTCTTAAGGACATATATAAAAATAATTGCTGTTGGTGTGCATTTTGTTATATAATATGAAGGTGTATGTAAAATGATTTTTTTTTTATGATTTGAAAGACAAGGAATTCAGCTCGAAAAAAGCTGACATCCTGACAGTGAGACAGAAATGGCTTTAGTTGGGAATTCAAACTCAGCTAGGTGTACCGGGGGAGTGAGGTAACACTTCATATTTTGTTTTATTAGCCTATGTAATCGTACCCTGGTGAGAAAAGCAGGAAAGACTACAAAGATTACAAATGTAATAATGCAATAAAGCTGCACAAGACAGATTTTTAGTAGCAGCTTGCTAAAAGCATTGGCGTTAATTAAAATCCCCTACTGTTTGAGGGATGTCAGAAGGTAAGAGTCTGGAGGACCTTGTTGGGGAGAATAGATGTTCAAGTGAAAAAAAAATATTTCTGATAATTCAGCTTCCCTGCGATAAGATTATTTGGACTGAGTGTGTGTCAATTATAGAGGTGATCAAGGATTTTTTTCTTGTCTGAACTATTGTTTACAGCTCTGTTTACAGCATGCACTGGCAGCAGGTTATATCAATTGTAAACAGTCAGCAGCAGGAAAGAGCAGAAACTCCAACCTGAGGTTGAAGCTGAGGGAAACAAAGTTTGTGTCCTGACCCTTGCTACTAACTCTGCAATGTGAGAGAACTGCAAGGTGATAAATATATGATGTCCTTAAAGAAACAAGCAAATAAACATCTTGGATTTAAAAAGCTAGTCATCACAATGGGAGAAAATATCAATATGATTTCCTAAGTATATGACCTGTGAGTTTTGCTATTCTATATCAAAGAGGTCATGTAAAATGAGGTAGATTCTGGAATTAAAAAGGTCTAAGATAAACTAAGTATTTAAGTACAGCAGAAAGTAGAAAGTACAGCATTTCCAATTAGTTATCACAGCTCAAGAATAAATCTCAGTTTGCTGTAAAAGTGCTTGGCAAGCAGTGAGAAAATATTGTGTCGTACTTGGGAAGGTACTGGGTGGGAAAGCAAAAAAAAATTCTTAAGCTGTTACGAGAAATTCATTCTCATGCTACATGTGGACTCTGCTCAGTGAAGAGAATAGAAAGCAACTGGTATTTTTAGTACTTTCTTTTATTCTAAATAGAGGCAAAATGGCTCTTGCTGCCGCTCCCTTGTCCTAGGCAATTCTTGGCAACGCTTGATGAATGTCACTGCCTAGATGCACATCACTGTGCCCTTGCAGCTGATTACAGGGAGGAGGCAACTGAGGGTGGTGCGTCCTTGCTAAGGCACCTCTTCTTCCACTTCCACCTGGTTTTGCTGGAATTGCTTTTGCAGATCTGTGGTTCCGTGTATGTTGCTATTAGCATTTATTCTCTCTAGTTTGCTCCGTTATTGTGAGTCTACTGGCAAGACATTACTTGGTTAAAGAGATTGTGGTCAGTGTGGTGGTGGACATGGGTTGATGGATTTTTTTATGTCCAAAGTGGCTGTATAAATCCATTGTGCTTTCATCTTTTAGCATGACTTGAACTGGATTAAGTGTTATCTGAAAGGATATCTAAAAGGATAAAGAAGAAAAATAGACAATGAAAGAGGAAGAGAGTGAGGACTTTCTGTTCCTACTTTTACTTGAAGATGGTGAATTTTGAAAAATACCTGGTAATTTGGACAAGAAAGATAAGAGAACATGCACCTTAGTGATGATATAAAATATGTGAGAGATACAGACTATATAGGAAAATGGAAAAATACTTGTCGTTTCTTGGAATACCGGAAGACAGAGAGAGAAGCTGCACAGCAAGTCACAGCAGACAGATGTTTTCACATAACAAAACATTTTGATGGACAAAAGCATAGCTGGATTTAAACAAGTGCTGGATAAAATAATGAATGATAGGGTTCTTAACACAAGAATTCTTTTATGAAGTGCCGTTCGTGGAGCTCCTGATCTGCTTGATGAAAGCTGGGAAAATGAACAAGGGAAATGATTACTCCTTTCCTTGTGCTCCTGCTTATGCATCTCAAATGGCTGTTGTCATAATTTCTATGTCCTTTTTTTAGTGTTTCATTGAAGAATGTAAGGCATGATTTCAAAAGCCTCTGTCCACTTCTTTCTCCAGCCCTATCAACGCGAAACATGGAGGGAAAGCAGCTTTTGGGGCTAATGCCTTTGTAGCGCTGGCTGACTTCAAGCTGGTTTTGGAAGCACAGTCATGGCGTGCGAGGCCACGACTAGGCCAGTACCCAGTTTTTGATTCTGCTGGGACGTGGGCCGGGTATGGAGTGGAGATGGATCAAAGGAGAAGAAAAAGCAGCTGGTGAAGCTGCTCTCTTTTAAGATGCTCTCTGCAACCTGCACTCCTTTCCAAGCAATAGGGATGGAAGTTACCTTAAACTTATGGTTGTTTTTGTAGTGTGTAGTAACAGGAATAAGAAGACCTAATTATTCTCAATCTTCTACTGACTGAGTTGGAGGAGCTTCACTGGCAGGAGACAGAGATGCACAGTGCTGCCTTTGTGGTGGCTTCATCACTGGTGTTGCTAAAATTGGAGAACAGGCTCCAAATAGTCTCTTGAAAGGAAAAGTAGCTTGTCGTGGGACTGTCGTTACTTAAATATCATCTTCTGAAGGGTGTGGGGCTTTTTGAGCTAAGGATCCTATCAGCTTGCGCAATGCCATCAGCATCTGGGACTAGGGATTCTTGCAGTGCAAACTTGAAGGGGACCTGTGGGGCTGCATTCCTACAATGAAGCAGAGCCTGTTGTATATTCTGTGATAGTAACCTACATAGTTCTGTGGTGTCTTCAAATTTGTAGAAATCTCTCTCAGCAATCAGAAAAGTATAAATCGCTGATTAGGTTCTTTATGCAGATGAGAGTATGGTTTTCAGTTTCGAACTGATTAAAATATATTTTTGTGATAGCAGGATGTAATTGAAACAATGTAATTTTTAAAATACTTTCAAGGTATTCATTCTCTCTCTCTCTCTTCCCCCCTTTCTTTCTCCCCCTCTTTTTCCCTTTTCCTTCCATTCTCTTTGGAGGAGAAAGCAAGTGAAAATGGATAAAGGCAGGAAAAGCAACAACCAATTTAATTCATTCAAGAATTGAATTTTGATTCTGATGAAAATAGTCTATGAAAAATTAAAAACAAAGTGTTGGCAAGATGGCTATCTGTAGATGGATAGGTGTGTTTTACATCCCTTTCCTCAAGACAGGGGATTTGATTTGATAGCCTCCCAGTTGGAGAAAAGGCTTTGGATGCCATTTTTCTTCCTGTGAAATAATTTGTGTTGTTGAAAATTTAGGCCATGACGGACAGGTTCTGAAATCAGCATTATAAGGGAGATGCATCTTCAACCGCAACACCATTAGTGCTTCCAGTGGAACATTCCCAGAGGAGAAGAAGCTAGTAGGCAGCTTCTAGGAAGTTGTGCACCTTTGACTTTCAAAACAGTAAAGTCTTTCTGTATTTACTGCCCATTGTTTTGCACCTGGAAAGTAAACTTAAAAACAACTAAAGAAATAATGTTGTCTTTTTTTCTTTTTTTCTCTTTTTATTCTTTTTTTTTTCTTTCTCTTTTTTTCTTTTGGGTGCCAGTATGTGATATTTCTGAAGAATATTTTTTTCATTCTTTGTATCTGTACATTGTTTTTCACCTTAGGAGACTTCTCTCTAAATTTAGGTTGTAGTTCCTCAGGTTAAGGCACAAATTTGTCTGTGTAGAAATAACTGTACTCACTAAAGATCTGTATTTTTAGTTGTAAAAATTTAGTTCTTTTTTTAAATAAATATTTTTAAACTGAGAGTTGCACAGGCTCAAGAAGCAACATGGGTTGCCTGTGGGAACCTTAGAGGGAAGAGTTAAGTGTGCAACCAGCAAGCAGAGCTGGAGCTCATCGGGGCTTAGTCTCCAGTAAGTTGATTCAGTAACACATGCTCAAGCAGCACATTGGTTTTAGAGCATACTCCATTGCGTGGTGAAGGGTTTGTCTTATTTCTGAACTGCTAAGACATATTGATGAACCAATTAGAAGTAATAAATTGTACAAAAAGTAGATGGAACAATTCACTTGTAGCTTTCATTTTGTGTGAGTGCTTGGAAAACTTGAGCATATATTCTTCCATGTCACTGGAAGTGGTCTGGATGGTGTTCATGCTGAAGAGGAAAGTTATTATTATTAACAAATTGTAAATTTTGTAAGTTTTTAGTTTGACTAATTTGGCAAAAAGTTTTTGTACAATAACAAAATAAATCTATCAGATCCTCTAGTAGATTGAATGACAAATCCCATAGCTACACAGGGTATTGTTTTGGTTTTTTTAAGCCTTCATCAGTGGCTGGTGTTATAAAATACACTAAAAGCAATTCTGACTAGTATTATTAAGAGCCCCTGTTGATGTAATCACCCCTTCCCTATCACCCTTCCTTCCTGCCAGCTTTTACTGAGAGTGCAAATTCTTCAGTGTTTTGCAGAAGGAGGAGTCAGGAATCACCCAGGAGTACAGACTTGAGAAAATTAGCTTGTGGTCTCATATTAGTAGTCTTCTATGTATTGTTTAACGGGGATGAAATATGGGAATATATTTATGTCCAATTTGTTGTGAAATCCATCTTTTCAGAGGCATTAATAATTTGACATATTTAAGGTTAAAATATATAAGACCAAATTTAGCCTCATGTTACATTTGCCCTCCTAAGTAGTGTGGTGTGTATTGATCAGCTTGTGTTAAGGAAGCACTGGGTGTGGAAACATACTGTCTCACTTGTTGAGGGAGGATTTCAGACATGCACGAGTGCCTCTGATTTGAAGCAAAAAAGCATGTTACAGGCCTTCCTTATCTGTATGTCTGAGCTCACACAGTAGATCAAAGAGTCATAATACAAGTAGACCAAAATTAATGTGAGAAGGTACATAATACAGAAGAAATTCTCCAAATTTCATTGCACTAATTCCAGAGTCTGTATAGTTTGACAAATACTGTATTTTGCTTAACCATCTGTTTCTTTTTATAAAGTTGGCAGTGTTCTTGACTGTGTTGTGGTACCTTTAAACTGCTAGCATGTTTGAGAAGCTTATGCCTTAGAAGACTATGGGTAGCATTGATAGGACTGCTAAATCATCTTTTTGGGAGCAGAATATCTTTTAGTATGTATTTGAGATGCGAGAAACAGCAAACAAGCTTGGTGTTGTTTTCAGTTCTTTGCACAGCTTTTCTACGAGGACTCGGAGAAGAACAAAGGATTTTTCAGAAAAAGAAGTGAGCCAAAGCCTAGCTGTGTGCATCCTTCCCTTTTCAGTCCTTCCTTGGAGAGACTGGAGGAGAGACTGGAGTGGTCTTGTAAAATTAAGTGTTTAAGGTTCCTTTTACCACTCCTGACATATTTGAAGCTGTTAATAGAATGGAGACTTAAGTATGTAGCTATTACAAAGACTGAAGGAGTTGATCACAGTCTTCTCTGCGTCGCTTATGCATCTACTTATGTAGAACAAAAACCTTTAAGTACTTTGTTTTTATTGCTTTTCACTTAATAGCTTCTCTACTGAAATTAAAGTAATAGGAGTGTTTTGTGTGATGCAGACATTACCCTTAAGTGCATTGAAGTCACTGAATTGATGTAATTCACCAAAGAATTATATTGCTAAATATTTGCTATCACTGCAATCCTGAATTTGAATTGGTAGCCTAAGGGTGGAAGGTTTTGCTTTCTAAACATGAGTGTGATCTGTGCATGAAAGAATGTATCTAGAAACTGTTGAAGTAATGTCTCAAGGGGATGTTGTTTTTGGGGGAGGGAAGATGCTTCCTCAGATTTAATGCACAAAACCATTTAACTAAAACTATTTCAAGAGAACTGTAGGATCGTGCATCATTGTTGTTGATTATTTAAAAAGATTTCCATGTGTGCAGTGGGTTTGGAGGGGAACCAGTTCAGCATATGGGTTTCCAAGATGCAGATGACTTTGTCTAGTTCCCCGAGGAGTCTGAATTTTTGTTTTAATGAGCTGATGGTGTACCAGTAGCCTGACCCATCCAGGGTGTCTCAGACTGTGTTCAAAAAATGTTTAAAATTCATGCTCGTCACAGAATGGCTGAGCCACAAATGGGTATCAGATCCTGACCGTGAAGATCTTCCAAATGCCTCTTGCTCTGTAACTGTGCCTTCCTCTTTGTTTTTCCTCTCCTTTCTTGCTACCTTTTCCCAAGGTTTCATGAATGTTGTATGATCTGTTCTTTTGTTTTAGTAAACTCATTGAATCACAGAAATTGGCCAGTAATTTTAACTATACCAGAACTTTAACCAATGTAATGTCTGGTAACAATCATTTAATGATTATTTACTCAGAGTGTGAAAACTCATTTTGTTTATGAGCAGGTAAGTGTAATGGAAAGCAGATCATATTTGTATTTTCTACAAGCAGTATAAATCACTCATAACATGTAACTTGGACTGAAGTTTTGCACCACTGTGTTATTCAAAGTGTAACTGTCTTGAACTTCTCCTCTTTCAGCTGCTAGAATCTTACATGTAACTCTTTACTTCCTGACATTTTGTGCCCTTCTAACAAAGTCCAGTTGTTTTGTTTTTGCTTTTATTTCAATTATGCCTTTTCTCTCATATTTTTATATTAATTTTCTTCACTACTCTTTTGTTTGGTTTTGTGATGCTTTTTTTCCCAGTATATTTGTTCTGATTTTTGGGATGATGAAAGCTATATTTATGCATTAATTTTCAGTGAATTTGCATTTATTAATTTCTCTCTCACCTTACACTTCATTGATCCTGTGCAATAATGTCCTTACCACAGGGTTGTGCAGGAACTAGCAGGATAGAGCTCAGATGTGAAGAAGTGCCTGTGTCTGTAGTTGCTCATCTCTTGGTGATGAGTGGTAATGAGTAGAAATAAAAAAAATATAAAAGCCTAAAAGAGAATTGTGTAGTATTAAATTCATCTATTATATTGTTTGGCTAACTTATAGAAATAATAACAGTATTGAAATGTCTGCCACCATAATTATATATATGTATGCATGTTGTTCTTTTGTTCCTGCCTCAACTTAATTATACAGCACCGAAAGTGTTTTGTGCAAAGCAAAGATGGTTTCTGTTGAATCTGATGGGACAATTAAGGGTTCAGAGATGCTCTGGGATTTCCACAGCTCCTTTCATTACGTTAGGTACCTCAAGTTCCTGTGTTACACAGTTTAGTTTGAAATGAAAGGCTAACAGTAGGAGTCTTGTTATATGAATTGCTATTGCGCTGAATGGAAATATTCCAGTACGCTGCCAAATACAAAGCTTTCTTCTTTCTGTCAGCATGGCATCTCTGGTTGGGTTGTGATTTATCAGTGTAGATTTCTCTTGTCTTATCAGCGTGATGTCCCTATCAGTCTAGAATAAATAATCAAAATTTTAAGGCTTTCATTGGAGGTGAAACTTCATAACCTGGGCTTCCTGGAAGATGAGAGGAATATTTTTTTATAGTCAAAGATGATAAAATAACTATCCAAATAATTTTATGTTATAGCGACAGTAAGGCACTGATCACTGAGTAGCAAGTGTGCTTGTTGACCTTTGAATTAAAGAAGGATTGTGGCAGATATTAAAATCTACGGTCTATCGATTGCTTGCTTTACCAAGAGTTACACCTACCTATATCTTTGAACTTAAGCATAGCGTGGTTTCAATAACATAATTATTTATTTTTCTTTCTTTTTCTTGACCTCACCCACCCGCCCTGGAATCTGCTGATGCACTGGATACAGTGCAGCGTCGAAGCTTTAGTATTCCCCAGCAAATGTTAATTTGTCAGAAAGTAATATATTCACAGAATATAAACTACAGAAAATAAATTATGACAATTGATTAGTTGCTGTGAGGCATGTAGAATTGAATAAGTTCTGGCAGAAGAAAGAGCATGAAATGAAAGAGATTGGAGTGATTGTCTTACACTGTAGGCATCTGGCATTAGATATGTGTAGATATTGTGTGTTTTTGATATATTTTTTCGTTAGCTTCAGTCTCCCATGTTCTTGTACACCCACAGTCTCTGAAGGTGCCTTTTGTGTAGAACTATTGAGCCTTGTAGCAGAGAGGCATTTCTCTTGATAATTCTAGCAGTATGCATCATTTTATATGCTGATTTTATCACATATTGTTCAAATTGGTTCATTAAAATTAAACATTGTTGAATACTTTCATAACCACCTGCGCCGCTTTAATTCCTGTTTTGCTAAATGCCTGAGCCATAAGTCTCACTGCAAGTCTTGCTTCTCCTTTGATATGTTACACATTACAAAAATGCTGATTATATTAAAGAGGAAAAAATGCACTTTGCTTCCAAAATAATTCTTACATCTCTGCATGTATTATTTTTATTCTGATCAAATGTCTTAATAGATTTTCAACTAAAATGATAATTAGTACCTGACACTAAAAGAAATAAATGTTATTATTAACCATATAGACTTTCAAAAATTATTTTTAGATTCAGAAGGTATTTAATGTGTTTCATTTTCCATTTTGTTCAGATGAGTGATTATAACAACCCAAGGTCTGCAATCCAGTTATTCCTTTGACTCATTATGTCTCTTTTTTACCCTTCCCCCATTATTTATGTTTCATACAATAACAAGAACTTTGGAGAAAAGAATGGGAGAAACTGAGAGTGCAGATGTATAGAGCCTAAATGGGTTTTTTTTTTTGCATTTATATTCAATGGAACCCTTTTTTTCTTCACCTCCTTTTTATCTTCAGTCATGTATTCAGCTACTTGCCACTTTATTAAAAAAAAAAGACCAAATAAAAAAAAAAATCCCCAAACCATTGATTCTTATACAGAGTCAGTCACAAGAACATTGGTAAGTAATTTCTACCGTTAGTTTCTAGTTTACCCTTGATCTAGTAACACACAGAATGAAAATAGCTGTGTGATAACAGACTCTGCATTAATAAGGACAACTGTTCTCCAGAGCTATGGCCTTTTCTGTTTGCCTAACAGAGCCTGAGTATTAAAAGGACGAACCTAAAGAAAGCCTGGTGCATTTCTCTCTCCATGAATTACCTCATTTGGTCTTGGATTCTGGTTGCCTGGCCATCATGTCCTGAATATGTTACTTTTCTCCCAAATTAGGGTGGACCATGTAGTTTTTCCAAGGTAGAGCCAGCAGCAGCTCTGAGCTCTGCCCTCGGCTCGCAGAGAGGATGCTGCTTGCGTTGAGCTCGTGTCGTACACGGTCCACTTGCGCTTCAGCAAGCCCTCTTCTGAAAGGCCAGCTTGGGCCTGCCTCTACATCCTTGACCCCTTTTCCCCAGCCCTCAGCATGTTGAGCTGGAAAAGCACCTAGGCAGCCATGGAAAAGGTAGCTTTGCAGAGCTGAGAAGGTGCACTGTGCACTTTCTTGGGACAAAAAAGTCCTGAAGAAACTGCTGTATAGTAGGTGAAAAGCTCTTTGGAAAACTGATAGTGTCTGTCTGTTCTTAATGTTTTCATTAGTGTCATGGTTGATGGAATAACAAGTATGTCATAAAAGAAATTGTTGAGGACAAGCAGGTTACGAAGACTGCCTCTCTGTGTGAGGAAAGGTGCAGAGTTGAAAATGGTTATGACACACTGGAGAACTAACCAAGGGGAAACAAAAACCACCACCACCAAAATATAATTCAGCAAAATTGGCTATGCATGCAACTTCACTCTTAGGTGGAATAATCAGCGTCATTAATACAAGGTGAAGTTGTAGATCTACACCAAGTTTTCATTATTTCTTGTGATTTACACCTTTCCCTGGGGGTGGTTAAAGCCACGTCTGGCCAGAGCATGGAAAGATAAGTTAAGGTTGTCTTTTCTACAGAAGGGACAACTGTAAGGAAATAGAAATTTTCATGAAGTAAAGCATTGCTGCGGAGAGGAGAGGGGGTAATCCATCCTTCATGTCAGCTGGTTATAGGTTAAGAGTTAATCTTAAACTGCAACAAGAGAGATTCAGCTTAGAGTTTAGCAAAAACATTAATTGAATTTTGGAGCTGACTTCTTAATAGCTATCGCTTACCAGAGTCATAAAGGTTCTGCTAACTTCTGATGCTGCTAAATTCTTTTTTTGTCCTAGAATTTCTCTCTGTGTCTAAATGACATAAGTCTTATAAGGAGTGATAACTAAATCATAAGAGCATATAAAACTTTTTTTTGGGGGGGGAACTGCTTGGTCTTGATTAACAGTTATGCTGTGCAATAACTTTATTTGATTTCATTTCATACAAATGGGCCTTTAAAAAGCCCAGATTAAAAGACTTGATACTCTACTATATCATTAATTGCCCTTCATTTTTCAGAGATGTGTCTTTATACTTGACTCTGAGTATCTTATTTAGAAATTCAGAATATTTTAAGGCAGAATCAAGATTCATAGTTGTTAACAATTTGTAAGGTTTTTTTATGTTTAAGCTAATTCCAAGTGTGAAGGAAAAATTTTAAAGGCTAAAATTATACTCTCTTCATTGATACATCCTCTTAGTTCAGTATAAATTATACATTCCCTTAGGAAGTACAAGTGCAAAAACTTTATTTAAAAGCTTAATTGCAGTTTAAAGAAAAGAAAATTAAATAGCTCCTTTAACAACTTGATACAGTAGGATCCATACTCTGTAGCTGAAGAAACCAAAATGGGGAAGTGAAATAACTTAATCACAAAAGAAATTTGCGTGAAATGAGGTTTGGAACAGGAGTTCAGTTCCTAGACTTAATAATTAAGTGTACTGTTTGATTTATGAATATTGATTTTTTTTTCGAAAAAAAAAGACTAAATGTCTGAACATGAGATCAAATTCTGGCCCCTCATCTTTGAGTGGAATTCTTCATTTTGTGTTCTTTAGAACTGTATGTTGGTGATTGCAACATTAGTTGGTATCCAATCATATCTGGTAACCTCATACAACTAGAATAAAGTTTGAAGAGCTTAGGAAGGTATATTAATATATTTTGTTGGCATTGTGAGCTTTAATGTTCAAAATAAAGGGAGATTTAAATATCATTAACATATATAGACTATTTGGAAGGAAAAAGTAGATTTCAGATTTTAATTAATTGGAAAGGGTTAGTATTAAAAGGAAAAGGTCTTTATAAACCAACATTTATTTGTTTAAAACTTTTGATAACAAAACAAAAACCATCCAAAGCCTGTTAATAGCTCTGAACTTGGTTTGCTCTAAAACAGCAATGCTAGTTTATATGCAGTCTTTCTCCTTGATGTTCTTTCCGTTGCTGAATGCCGAGCCCAATTATTTCTTTCAAAACAGTATCAAAAAATACAAGTTGGTTAGCATGAGTGATTTTTATAATGGATAGGGTTGTTTCCATCCATCACGGAAGAATTTCCCTGTAGAAGAAACACGATGTGGACTCGAGTGTCAAACCAATTGAGCCACTAATATAATTTGAGAGGCAAGGCTTATAGAGAGAGGATTCTTTTTATAAGAACAACTGACTCGGATAGAAAAAGTGATGAGCTCTCAGGCACGCTAGCCTCTGTGCTGGAGCCACAGAAAACATAAAAGCTGAGCACAGGTTGTAACCGTTACTCTCGATGTAATGTAGTAATGCTAATCAGTTTAAATATTAGGGAGAGAAGAGTAGTTGACATCTGTGAAATGGAGAGCTGTTAGCAAGAGGTGAAGCGTTAAGGAAAATTGTCACACGCCATAAAACCCATGTGACTGTGAGTTTCGGGATCGACCTAGAAATTCTAATTTTTGAACTCTAGATTTTGATTGTATTTAGTAGGCTTCCCTTGAGTATTAAGAAAAGAGTTTTAACTATGTTTTGCATATATGTACATATTTTTTTGCCCGTGCATTTTTGTATCCTTTTAATTTTCTATATGAGTTAATTTGCATAGAAAATATTTATGTATTTATTTGTTTGTTTTAAAATTTGAACTAGTTTCCATAGCCCTTAATACAGCAGATTATACATTTTATATTGCTGCATGGCATTCCTGAATACATGTTTTGATAGGTAAGATCTGTAGATTTTTACTCTTCTTTTTAGATGGTGTAGGGTTGTTCATCATGGTTTACATGAAAATACATTACGGAGCTTTCTATACTTGTTTAATAAGACCAGGCTTTGCAAGACCAACATCACAGTCAGAAATGGCAAAATAAAGAGAATTTTCAGAAGTAGCTCTTTGTAGACATGCATTTTCCTTTCTGCCTTTTCCTTTCCATCGATGTAAAGTTTAGAACTTTACCGGACGTTCAGTATTAATGTACCGTGCTTCTCACATCTCTTAAGAATTTATTATTTGTTACAAACATATTGAATAGTTAACTGCATATAGTTAATGAGGTGAAGGCTATTCCTTTGAAATAGTGAACTTCAAGGTTAATGATATATAAGCAACTAATTAAGTTCCCTAAGTAGTACTGCAGTAGTATTGATAGAGACGTGATTCTAGTTATTCTGAGCTGCAACATGAATTGCTACAAGCCAGGTGCTTCAGAGAGGAGGATAGATGACATTCTAAAGAATAGGTAACAGAAGGAGGTCCATCTTCTGGATGTGTAGATAAACATCTTCCAAGTTCTATTTTATGTGTGTTAAAAATGGTTATTGCTAGTAGTAAAATTGGTTCTTGATTCATGTTTTGCATTTAATGAAAGCCAGCACAAGTGAAAAGAAGGAAAACTGAAGGAAAGGTCTGCAGCCTGACATTGCATATGATAATGGTTAAGACTTTCTGATTTTCCTTTGACTCTTGGAGATTTTTGATGATGCTTGAGAGTTGTGTTCTCAGCAGACTGTAAATTCTTCGTTTCACTGGTCCCATAGTTGTCATCAAGTGGGAGACCAATTTAATTTCTGGCTTCAGTTTTAGTTATCATCCTGTTCAGTTAGAATTTAAATGCTACTTTAGTGCTAGAAGATAAAAATAATTATATCCAGCAAAGAAAGGGATCCTATCCCTCTCTGTTTACAACCTGGTCAATAAAGAAGAGGATGTCTCCTTCATTAGTGTTTGTAAATCTAAATGCCCATGGCTTGAGGAGCTGACCCTTCAGTTTGTGGGTCAGTAGAGGTGACAATGTGGTGTCATCATCACACTCCCGTAGGTGACTTCCTGCTGACTAATCTAGATCTGGAAATTTCTTGGTGTTTGTGCTTAGAACCTACTTTTTTTTTTTTTTTTTTTTTTTTTTTTNAGACATATATATAGACTAATGTGTTCTGCTTCTTGTGCAACCAGATCAACTATTTGGTGATGGGGAAGATAGGGACACTGTGTCACTGTCCATGGTATCTTTATATTTGTAGAGGTGAATTTTGGACAACCCAGAATGCCAGATACTGTAACTTCCATCCTAGCCCCCTGTTTATGGGTGCTGTTTTTAAAAATTCATGACTGAGTGCCTTGCTTAACTCCCAAATAAGAAGCAGCCTTGCCACATGCCTTTTGCTTACTTAAACACAGTTTCCTGTTCAGTAACACTATTCATCCTTAAGTTTGCTTGATGCACCGTATCAAATATCATTTTCTGTACGCTTTGTTGGAAGAGGCTGTTCAAGGGAGCATGTCTTAAGATAAATGTTCTTTTGTACAGACACTGCAAGATACCGCCACAAATTTCAGTTGTTAACATCTTTTCGACTCAGATCTGGGGACTACTCACAGTCTATGCATTTCTTAAAAACCCACGATAAGAAAAAACAGGGTGAAAAGTTTAAATTATCATATCTCAGAAATGGATATGTGATGATGTTTTCTTTCTCTGCATTGGTACAAAAAATCCATAGTAATTTCGTTTTTTTGTAAAAGAAAACTAGGATTTCAGAAACTTTAAATGTATGTATTTCTCATGTATATTTACAGGTAAAATAATGAAAAATATTAATAAGGGGAATGGTATCATGCCAAAAGTTATCAGGTGGGAATACTAACTCTGCAGCTAACATGGTGCTGCTTTGATTTACCTTGTCTGGCTTGGTCTTACTCTGTGTTGGCCGAGCACAATGTCTGCCTGTTGCTTCACTTCTGCGCTTGAGGAAATTCGGGGAGCCCCAGTCTTATGACCTGGTTGTAGAGAGTGCTTTTGGCATGATAAATGGGGGGCAGAACTCCTTTTCTTGTCAAATGCAATTGAAGTGCCTGGGCAGCAAAACTATTAACCTATAGGACTGCGTTTCTGTGTTTGAATGAGTACTCTTTGACTTTTTTTATATAGTATGTTTTTATAGCCGATTACCTTTTTGCTCATTTAATTATTATTGTTATGCTTATGAGGAAGCTAAAAAAGATGGGTTGCATCTCCCTAAAACCTTCCTTCTGTCTTCCCACTTTTTTTTTTTTTCTTTTTTTTTGTCTTTGCAGTAGTAAGTTCAGACATTTAACCTTGTCCTGACAGGCATTGGAGCTGTGGAGAATTGGCACTGAGCCGCGTGGTAAAGCTGCAAACAGTAACTCTGATTTTTCCCTTTTGTTTTTGACAGTTTGTAGAGAAATTGTGGCAAGACTTCACCAAAGCCTTGTGCTGTGTTAGGGGAACAGTACACCAAACGCACATAAGTTTATGGAAAGATATTTCTGATTCATAAACATTTGAAGAAATTTAGGGGACTCTTTTATTGCTCCTGTAGTAATGTTATGGCTGTAAATTTTTTTTACTGAAAGTGGCTGACTGGCAGACACGTGAGGATATAATGTTGTTGAATACTTAGAATAGTTTCTTGGGATGTATTTGAAGTGAGATTGCTGAGAGTGGAGGGTCTTTAAAGTAATTTCTAGTAATACTCCTTCTGTGGTCCAATCAAAATGGTTTCCCAGTTAAGTTGTTCACAATTTTTTATCAATGTTGGTTGTCTTGAATCTGAATATTAAGACAGGAAATCACACTTTGGAGGAAGTGCATCAAAATTAAAGAGTACAATAATGTCTATAGTTTTTCTTCATGATTCTCTTTCATATTTTTTTTCTTCTGCACTCAGTTGGAGCAGGTTATTGTCTAAAAATTTTTTTTTTATTTTTAATGTGTAAATATGTGCAAAAAAATGTGTGGGGAGTGTACATTTTCTGTGAATTAATATAAAAGCTCATGAACTTTTCTATTCTGTTTCCAGTTGCAGATCTATTTCTGAATATCAACGTCAGTTCATTGCCCATTGTCATTCAAAGGTTGTTTGATGCCTAATTGAGGACTATAAATGTTATATAGTAGTTATTAAAAAATGAAATATAAAGGTCACGTAGTCTTGAGCCCCAGAATAAAGGCCTTACATACGTGCTTAACATGAAATGAATGAGATTGCTTCTTTTGATTCTGTGGGGAAGGCTTTCTTTACACAATTCCTTTTTTTGGTGAATCTATTTAAACTTAATATTACTCCCTATTACAGTGGAAATATATCATCTTTTTTTTTTCGTCAGTAGACTGCAAAGTTGAATCCAATTCTATACCCATAAATCTAGTTGCATATGAAATTTAGAGCTTCCTAACTATTATGTTCACCTGAAGGTGACATAGTAATGTCATAATAATTGAAGGAGCACAATAGCAAGCAGAGGAGTTAGCACAGAGTACCCTCTAAATGGATATCATTTGATGGTTAGGACTTGTTTGAAGGGAAGAGGATTTACAGGAGTTGGAGACGGACTGCTGGAAATCACCAGTTTCACAAAGAAGCCTATTATTTTTCAGAAAGCAAGAATGTGGGAGAAAATAATTTTGATCAGGAAACTGATCTGCCACACTGGTACAGTACACCAGGCATATTTTATTTAAGGATACTTTTTGATCTTAGCCTGATTTCCTACCTGGGACTAACTCTTAGATGATAAGAAAGCTTGGTTTTCAGTGGGGTTAAAACTAACGTATTTCCCAATTACTTGATTACTGAATGAATTTATTCTGAAACAACCTGAAATAATCTCTGCTGGCCACTCAAGTGAGGACACCGAGGTCAGTATTTATCAAAGTAGATTATACATAGGGAATGAGAGATATACAGCTATATCTAATAATATGACCAAGTTGGAGTCTGATATCCCGCATTCCATGCTTATGTAGATGACTTTTAGAGAGTTAACACTTAAGGTGGTAATGGTAATGCTGAACATGCATCAAAATCTCCTTGCAGAGAATTTCTCCGATGCTAAATTTGAGTTCTTGACATGTCCTCGTCAAGGTTGAGGAGGCACCATGGTTTAACTGTTTCATAACTTGATGCTTCTGTTCCATGCAGGAGAGACCTGTATCGACCTTTCTGTTATAATATAAGTAATATTAGGGATTCTTAGCTGGCAAATAAATAGGAGGGACTTCAGAGAAGAAAAGTAAGAAGGAGAGGGCAGAATTTGAGGAGGATAAATGCAAAAATATGTATAAGCAGGAAAAATAAAAAGATCTGGTGCAAAGAAGGGAAAGTCTCTATACACATTTTAGAGAATGTTAACTCTGTGGATGGGGAAGACTAGTTGAGAATTACTGAGAGTCAAGCAACAGAAATGTCAAGAAAAGTTTGCTGATGAGTCATTGTGAATTTTCTAATCGTTCTTCTGCCAAAGTAGCTAAAGTTTTCTCTCTCGGGCATGGAGAGAGCAGGTAGAAGCAATGGATCTTTGACCAGATGTTAAGTGAGGACTCTGGATATTTCTCACCTCTAATATCTTACACACTCAAGGATGAAATCTTTCCCGGTAGATGGATTCTGACTTATAGGAAGAAAAAAAAGCTTAATTTTTCATATTAAGTTTCTGTTAAGTTTTTTTTTTTGTTTGTGTTTTTTTTTTTNTTTTTTTTTTTTTTTTTTTTTTTTTTAAATTTTTGGTGGGCAACTCACTTGCATTGCCTTGTTTCATGTAAAATCCTAGTGGAAATAGTGCACAAGTCAGTTGATCTTTGTATCATTTGTGCTTCCCCCTCACTCCCTTTTCTTCTCTGTAAGGGGATGTATGTGTATGTAATGTTATATTCCTGCTTGTGCTTCACCTGACAAGGCAACATGATGGTAAAAATAACAGAGCATGTAGCCACTGGAATTTAAGAAAATAGGTATTTTATGCAGTGCCCAACTGCAGCTATGTAGCAGTAGCTAACTGCTAATGTTTACCTTTTTGGCAGTGAAGACAGCCAAATTTCATTAATGAAAATGTACTACATTCTAAACATTTAGCTCTAACAGCTGCCCTAAATTCTCACTGAGCATCTCAAGTAGTTTTTGTTTAATCTCCAGGATTAATAAGCATGTGAACATCTCCCTTGCTTGTACTTAACATTTCTGCCAAGTTCAATAATGTCTTATTGCTTAAGTTTTGATCTGCTGTCCTCTCATTATTTCTCACTGTTTCTATGTTAAACATCTAGGTAATTGTTCCCTGTTGTTTAAAGTGGCTTTCTGAAGTATACTTATACTTCTTGCTTTTGTACCTTGCCAATGTTACCACTAAAAATATTCCAGGTTTTTGGTTAGCCTCACTAAGTAGCCTATTGTCTGTATTGTCATTCCTTTACTAAATGCAGTTATTAATTGAAAGCTTTTGACTCAGTAACAATATATTATTGTGGGCTTATTTTTATGCATATGATTTTATATGCAGTTATGTCTATGTCTATGTCATAATCCCTATAAAAATAAGCGCTTTCTGTCGATTTGCATGGTCAGCCGAGCATTTCAGTGCAATTCTGCTGTAGGTGAGAACACGTCACTTGGTTGCCTGAATGCCCTGGGATTTCTGTACACTCACACCTGCATGTGCACTTGAGGGTGGGCTGTCTTTGGATATGTTTTTTTCTTAGTAACAGAAGATTTTTCTTAAAAGTAACTACAGAACATGACAGCTCAATTGCCATGAGTTGCCACATCTTATTCCTGTATATTATTTGTAATGCTTAGGCAATGTTAAAATAAATTTGGGAAGAATATGTATGATCTACGGGCTGCTCTATATTAAGTAATAAAGGTGTATCTATAGATGGGTGCTAAAAAACAAAAACCTTGCAAAAAGTGTAAGTATTTTCTTATTTTCTGCATTTTTCGAGGATGTAAATTTGATGTATAGTTTGCTTTGGCATTGCTTTCTAATTTTCATGGAGCAGAGAGAGGGCTGCAGAAGGAATGAGGTTGTGCACATTCATGGGCTAGAGCCTGTGAGGAACTTTGAAAAGCGGGGAGAGGGGAGGTAGTTTGCAAAATGCTGAACAGATGCTTTGGCTCGGTGACAAATGGTTTATGAACGCTGTCTGGAGCATCTCATGAAATGCTGTAGGACTAACATATGTAGATAGATACATGCAAATTTACTCTTAAGCATTTTTAAATTCTGAAAAATGAGATTGAAAGAGTACTATTAAGCATGTTGATATACTGAAAAATGTGTGTTGTTGAAGCTTCCAAAGGCAATGGCAGAGGGTAGACAGGAACAGGATCTCAAAATTTTTGTTTTGTTTTGTTTTTTGATTTGTGATTTTTTTTTTTTTCTCCTAATAGTTTTATCCAAAATGAGCTGAAAGAAACAAGAGCTTAATAATTGTGCCAGATTTAATTCTTCTGTTCTACTGCTTCCCTCCTGACCTGCTCCTCCTCTGAATAAGTTCAAGGGCTTATCTGCTTCTCAGGCTTAGCTTTAAAAATTGTTATCATAATTTTTTTGTCACTTGTTTAAAAGCATTTGCAAGGCAAACATAGTAAAGACTAAGAGGAAGTGTAGATGACTAAAGTGTTCTTGTTGGGAAAAACTGTCTTTGAAACTTTTCCCTGAGCCTTTTCTAACCCTCAGGTAGAAAAATTGCCAACATGCAACTTCTCCTACCTTAAATGCGTTATATTTGTTGGCAAATTATGAAAATGTTATTCTGTATTGTGCTGAATAGCCAGGTGCTTCTGATGGAGATTACAAACAAGGTTTTAAGCCTGTTCTAGAAGCAAGGGTCATGATAGCTGCAGCGCTGGACATGGTTTAGAAATACTTTTTCCAACACCTGGTGTACAATTATCTAAAAATCAATTTTTTTTAGGCTGTAATTGTTAAAGGCTCCTAATAATAGCAAACCTAGATAGAATAATACAGTTCTTTTCTGTGCCTGTGAATGGATATTAATGATGAAGAGATGGTGATTAGCATCTTGTATAGTGTCAGATTCTCTGTTAAAAAAATACTTCTGGTTATCAAAGTGTTATCTGGTCTAAGTACCTGGGTGTTTATGCAGTATAGTGTGTATATATATACCAACCTTTTATCTTAAGATAAATATGAAAAAAGATGCTGGTGCTGTAGTTGTGTACAAACTGATTTCAGTCTATAGTGTTACTGCTGTCTAGAAGCCCAGCATTACTTGACTTTTTACAGTTGTATAACACACCATTGCTTTCCTGGCCAGTAACTTGGCGTGTCACATAGCTGACTTATTAATGAACAGATACACCTATGTTTTTATTTATTTATTCAAAATACTAGAATGTTCATCTTTTTTGAAGAAGATTTTGAAATTGGCAATAATGTTGGCTGCTAGTACCTCGAATCTATTTTTGACATGGTTAGTACTGTTTAGGACATATTAGAAGATTTCCGTGTTGCTTAGAAGTTAAAAGAGGAAACATCATAATATGTCATACAAACATAATAATACGTCATACAAATTCACATGTTAAAGAAGAGGTTCCATCAATAATAATAATACACTTATTCACACACACATTCTCATGGCTTTTTCATCTTCTATATGCTTGTAAATTTATTTTACAAGACTAGGCCCTTTCCAGCAATAGAAGCCTCTGTTATTCCCATCTCTCCAAAACTATTGGCAGATGGAGCAACAAACCAACTTTTCAGGACTTCTAATGTGGCTCACACCAAGTGAGTTCTTTGCTTCTATTGCTTGCATACCAAAATTCAAATCTGATTCTTGTTTTGGATAAGGTTGAGCAAGGTCTTGTAAAACACTGCCGAAAAATATGGATCTTATTATTCCATATTAGTCATTTAGTTGACATTGTTGGGGCCTGATGGGAAATTTTCTGCCTTACTGTCCTCAAAAGAGGACAGCATTGGGTAAAGCATTGGAACAGGCTTCCCAGGGTAGGGATACAGTCACCGTCCCTGTTAGTGTCCAAGCAATGTGTAGAGGAGTCACTTTAGGGACATGGTTTAGCGGGCATCGTGGTGATGGGTTTGTGGTTGGACTCAATGATCTTCAAGGTCTTTTCCAACCATAATGATTCTGTGATTCTACGATTTCATGCTCCTACCATTATATTTATTTACTCCCTCTGTTGTCTTATTCCCAATTAATCTGATGCAAAGACAGGAACCAGAAATGTTTGTATGTAGAGGTAAAAAAGTCTTCAGAGATATGTGATGCCTTGTGGGCACATGACTGTTTTGTTTCTATCATCTCTTGTAATATCTCTTTAGTGACATTGTGAGCATTTTATAGCCTGCTGCATTTCTTGCTCTTCCGTATATGTGTGTGTGTACATATGTGTGTATATATATATATATATATATATTTATTGAGAGAGAGAGAGTTTGGACTACAGAGTTCATCAAATCCACATATTCCATCTTTCTTTTTTACAATGAATAGACTATTGCCTGGCATTTATCTGGGTCCTTACTACTACATTTTTACTACTTTTTTTTTTTTTTTTCCCCCTCTTCCATAGGATCATACATGATTGTGATTTCCTCAGACCACGACCCTGGAGAAAAGACTCGACTCCAGCTTCCTACAATGAAGGAAAATGATACTCACTGCATCGATTTCAGCTACCTTTTATATAGCAAGAGTGGGGCAAACCCGGGAACGCTCAACATTCTCGTCCGAGTGAACAAAGGGCCGCTGGCTAATCCCATCTGGAATGTCACCGGCTCCACCGGCAAAGACTGGCTTCGAGCAGAGCTGGCTGTCAGCACTTTCTGGCCAAATGAGTATCAGGTAAGCCAGCCACAACCGTCAGCTTTTTCTAAGGTCAGCAGCTAGGTCCTAAACGCTTGTTTGCGTTCATTTTGATCTCTTCTTTCAGAATACTTTTTTGATACACTTAAATTACTCTTTTTAGAATAAATACTTATTTGGAGATGGGCATTTTTAAAATGGAGCAATTGTTCAAAGATATCTGTTATCATATAATAGAAAAAGTGATGAGAAGAAAAGCTTAAAAAAAATGGTAAGGTTAAAATATAGGAGGATCAAAACTGATAAACTCCAAGAAATAAATTGCCTCTGCAGCTGTAATTTGTACCTGTCTTCCTTCCTCTTCGGGACATGCCTGCGTTACTCTAATTGCATGACTGTAAGCTCTGTTTTTCCCACATGACATTTGCTTCATTTGCTGTGCACGAGGAATGGTGCCCACCTAATGAGCAGCTGCTCAGGATGTGCTTTTTTTTCCCCCTATTTGTTCACTATGGGACAAAACCACCTGCAGCGCAGGGCTGTTGTTTAGTGAGCAAAATCGTCTTGTTATTACTAGATGTTGTTATTTGATTTGTTTGATTAACCTGAGAAACTACCTGCAGCTGTTTCGCTCAGTGGGTATTTGATGTGAAGGATGAGTCTCGTACCCAGGCGTTTCTGTCCTGGCGTGCAAGGAGGGGAAGAGTTGGATTAAGTGAGCTAGCATAAACTGGCTAGTAAACAATGAGGTGTTATCTTGTAATCATATAGAGTGCTTAGGGGCCCGCGTCTAAGCATGATTCAGGCCATTAGTGCTCCTGCAAACACCTCGGTTATCTGCACTGATTCTCAAATGAAGCAAAATGACCCCTTTAGTAACAGTTTTCTTGAGCGGGATGTTGGAGGAATGTTTCTTCACAATTGCCTGACATCAAAATAATCTCTATGAAAAATAAATACGAGTGCAGTTTCTAGCAATCTTAATGGTACAGCAAACATGTTAGTTTTTAGCATTTAAAACTTTTTGTTTGGTTTTAATTTCCCCTTTTTAGAGTATTTTTGTGTATAAAGGAACTTAAATCTCCTGTGACATGAAACTATGTGAAATTTGATTTAAAGACCTGAAACCTGATTTCAGGAAGCTTCCTTCCGAGGAGGTGTTTTATTAACCCTTTTGTGTTACTAGAAAGTGTGCTAAAAAAGAACAAAAAACATCCCATGCCTTTTATAGCAGTCTAGGAGTAATCACGCATAGCCATATGATGTGCAGTAAATCAGGTGTCTGCTGACAGATGGCCAGGCTTGACAATAAGATTGGTGGTTGGGGCCTTATCTTAGCAACGTGGCCATTTTTCACTTATGTTATAGACTTGGCATTATCTCTCTACAGACTGTGCTTAGCACGTTCTTTTCCGTGCTCAGTCATCAGTGGAATGTTAAAATCTTGTGTAATGCAGTTTATTTTAAAATGAAGAATAAATCTGTTCCTGTTGGTGCGAACTGCCGCGATTTGTGTGCAACTTGTGATTGCTTGTGTAAAGAGTAGGGAAAACAGGCATTCATTCCTCCTAGGGGTGTTCTCCATTTCAGAGCTTTGGCTTTGTCACGTGTTGAGCCACCTCTTGGTAGTGCTGAAGGAAAACAGGCAACTGTTTTTAAAACAAGGTAAAAGATGTTCTTGTACTAAAAGTAAAAAGCGATGCCAGGTGTGAGCAAGGATGTTTTTGCCAGAAATCATGGAGCAGCAGAACTGCATAGGTCTTGTTAATGAGGTCAGCTTCAATAGAGTGTCCTTTGTTTTGAAGAGAGGGACGAGACTCTAAGGGATGATTGACACAGGCTGTGTTTTAAGGAAGTCCTCCATGGTGAATTGGAGGTTGGCAGGATGGATGCATTAATAATGTTAATATGGGCTGCACCAGGTTAGTTAGCTCCTAGAAAGCGTTTTTATGCTCTGCTGGGCTGGTCTAGCTTTGTTGCTTCCTCCTCTAAGCTAGCACCATGTTTGAGCAGGTCATTCTATTCCTGCATATAGATACAACTTAGGCATTGCTGGGCAGAGTAAATGTTTCTTCTGATGGGAAGGTTTTTAAAATGATCCACTTGCTTGCTTGCCTTTATGTTCTCTTGAGCAGTCTTTCCTGGCAAAATATAACCATGTTTATTATGACAGTTTTAGTGGATCAACCTGAACTTTCATTTAACTCTGTACCCCGCGTGTGACAGCAGATAGCAGTGGAAGCTTATGGAAGAGTTCACGAACAGGCCAAATTCACAGCGTAGCTTCCCCAGCATGTGCTTCCTAGCCAGAGACAATTTGTAGTCAAGAAACTTGAGCTCCAGAGCTTAGGGCAGGGCCTTTGACTCCTTCACTTGGGTTTAGCCCCTGTGCTTTTTGCACAGGTATAAGCTTTGAGTAGCTGCAGTATATGTGAGGTGAAATCCTACACGTTACCTGCACATTCAGACTGTCCCCTTGTGTTGCTCCAGTATAGGACAGGTAACTCTTCTGCTGTCCTATTCTGTACTCAGGCAGCTTCTGCAGTCCAATACCGATACCATCTGCTTGCCCTCTCCTGCTAGCAGGGCATCTACATCTCTTATCTATTTGCTTAACATGTGGGTGAACTGTCCAGGAAAAAGTTAGAGAATCCCTTGGGATTGAAGACATGATTTGATTTTGATCCTTGTTAGTTCTGAGATTTTATTTTATTATTCTACTGGAAATATGCCACCTCTGACCTGCTCAAAGCCTACTTTAAAGGAAAAATATTTGGCGGGGAGGGTGGGAGTTAGTGCTTAAACTTTGTGGAGTTTTGTCTCTCTTCAAGTCTGTGTTCCATTGCTACTATAACTAACTAGTTTATTTTAGTCAAGATGTGTACTCCTTTCTGGCTTCATGGTTTTCTCCAACACTTCTGTTCATTTGCCTCTCCTGCTTTTTACAGTAAGAAATGCCCAGCTGCAGAGGAAAGTCTCTGCTGCTTTTCTCACATTTCCCAATGCAGGGCTCTCCTCCCCTCCCTTTTCTATTTTTTTATTTTTAATTGAAGACTATTTTCCAGAAGTCTTGCTTCCTCCTTTGTTGTGTATTTGTGTGTGGCTTTTTGTTTTGTTTTGCTTTCCTTTTTCCCTGAGCAAATTCATTTGCTCTACAGGATCATGTAGTTCTGTAATCCTTGCTAAATCTCTGCCTATGAAGTCCACTTTACAGTGTGAGCCATGGGCTTTGGGGTTTTGGTTATACATTACATTTTTCCAGTTTGAATAACCTCTGGTCAGAAATTGTTAAAGAAAACACTTAATTTGGAGCTACAGATACAAAACGTTTTAAAAAAATGAATTAATTGCTTTCTTTATGTGTCTTTAAAATGTAATTATACAAGAATGCTGCTCTATAACTTCATTAAGAGATTGGCTAAGATAAATGCTTGATAGGAGTGATGCGCTTGGAAGTGCCTATTAACAAACTAAAGATACCAAAATGCTCCAATGTAGAAATTTTTTAATCAGTTCAGGAAGGCTAATGATGCATTACCATTAACAAAGCGCAGGAAAACTCTGGAAAGCTAAGTGACCTCATTGCTAAATTGTGAATCCTGATTTGGGTAATGAATCTGTCCTTTATTTTAGTATTGATAATTTATAGGGTTTATGAAAATTTAAATCACTTAGAGATCTTGGAGAGTTATTTCCCTTTATTACCTTAAACAGTATTGAAGCTATAAGAGGTTTATAACAGGAGGTTGGAAAATTGATTGAAGATTCACTAATGGTATTTACATTTGGGCCAAGTGCCAGGTAATGGGAAAAACAGATTTCCTGTGAAATAGGAAAACTGTTTGCCTTTTGGGATATAGTAGAATCAGATCACTTATTTTATTCCACACTTAAAATCAAAGGATTGTATTGAAAATACTAATATTGAGATACAGAGAATGACTTAATATATAACCAAAAGATACTGCATGAATAAAACATGTAAATAAAGTATTTTTTTTTTTAACTTGAAGGATAAGAATTGAACATAGAAAGTCTTATACTTGACATTTTTTAGAAACACTTATAGGTAGCCAATAAATTTAGACATATATGAGGGAAATGCACAAATAGACTAAGTTGCTTTGATTTACAAAAAGACGCAGTTCGGGGGAATAAGGTAAAGGTGTGCAAACCCCATAGCTGGTACGAAGAGGAGAAGTGGGAATTCACTGTTGACGTCCTCTTCCAACACAAGAATTTGAGACTGGAAGATGAGGCTGATGGTGGTCAAACTTGAAAGAAACCACAGGCAGCGGCTCATGCAGGTGTTGGTAGATATTCAAAAGCCTTTGTCAGAAATGACTGTTGTGGAGAGTTTTTAGAAAGTACCTGGAAATCAGTAACTAACCAGACAAACACAGGAGCAAACATTGAGCTGTGAAAGCCATAGTTGGAGATGTGAGGACCACTTTGTGTGATGAAGAAGTATTGTGTATTCTTGCCCTGTATCTTTCCACAGTGTTTTTTTATGACTGCTGTTAAAGAGAGGATATTGGGCTAAGTAGCCTGAACTGCTAAGCCATTAAGTTTACACAAAGAGCAAAGGCACTTTTTGCACAGGGTGGAGGTGAGAGTGTTTGAGGGGTCTGTGTGTGTACTTATATATGTCTAATAAGAATCTGCATTACTATTTGGCAAGTTGGTGCTTGCTTAATTTGTTTCCATTGTCATAGGCAGAAGAGATGTCCTTTTTGTGCTCTGTAGCTACTTAAACCAGTCTGATCCTGTTCAGTGAAAGCTTTTGTTCTGGCCCTGGGAAAAAAAAATTCTTATGCCATGACCGGTCTCATGCCCAATTCTTGTGGCCCTTTTGCCTTGCTATTACCTTTCAATTTAACATAGACTAGCAGACTTTCATTAAAGCTGGCCTCATTTGTAAATTCTAATTGAAAAATCTACAAAAGTCTATCAGCATGACAACACACCATGTCATTCTCTTCATTCTCTTATTTATTCTTGAGGTAAAGAATTAGGCTTTTTATAAACTAAAAGTAAAGTCCCTCACCCATCATTAGTTTTTTTTCTTTTTTCTTTCTTTTTTTTTTTTTTTTGTCTATGAAATGGATTTCTAGATATTACTAAAGATTTGGAGTGTGCCAGCAGAAAAACATATTTTAAAATGAATTGGCAAAAGCCATGCTGTTATTTGGAAGTAAGACTGACTCAATTAGCGGGGCTTTTAGAAGAGTAGATTAGATTTTAAAATGGAAATTCTGGAACCATTGTCATGAACAGCATCAAAATATCTCTATCGACTGGGTTTTGCTCTTGAGAAATCTTCTGGAAAGTTTTCATGGGGAAGCAAAAGTTGTAATCTGAGAGGCAGTCAAATGGAAAATAATCTCTCAGTAGGAATGCCTTAATGAGCATGTGTTAGATAAAGATACAGGCACCACAATCAGAGAAAAGGAAAAGTTAGCTTTGTTGGCATGAGTAAAAAGAATTCCATTTAAGATGATGCATGATATATTAACTGAGCTTGCAAAACCATATTAAAGCTTAAAAAAATTCCACAGATATATGTTTTATCTTTTCTCTTAGCTGTTGCCCATCTGCAGACCTTTACATTTAGATGTTGGTATATTCCCTTAAGGATTTTATGCATTGTCTCTTGTATGTCATCTAGAAAGCGTGTTTATTAAGCGCTGTCAGCACCATTATCAATTATATAAAATACCATGCATTCCATGTGGGACTTTTATTTACTTTTCACTTGTGTTGGAATTGGTGGGAAGGCAGGTTTTGAGACATCCAAGTTGCATAGCTTGGTCATGTTTATATAGGCTTTTCACCTTCCACCTTTAGGATCACTAGAATGACTCTGAGCTCAGGTTACCTCATTCATGAGTTTTGCCTTACATGAGTCTGTACCACGGTGGATACTTCTGGTTTTTTTAAGTATTCTGGCAAGTAGAAGATTAGTCAGAACTGTTGTTTTGATGAATGATTAGGGTTTTTTCTAGCAGTGATTAAAAGAATGGTTTAGTAAAACCGAGAGATGGAGAGATTGAACCATTAAACCTGGTCAACTTTTATAAGTAAAACAATGTTAATATTTATTAATCTGAGACAGACAGTTTTTGTTCTTAACCTGCAGCTCCTTTTTTTAATAAGTAGTGTGGGTCACTTAAATGCTTTTTATACAGATGCATCATTTTCTAGCATTCCTCTTTTGTGTAATTCCATTGAGAATACTTCTTGGCTCTCAAAAATTTAAGATGATTGTCCATAACTTATTTTCTTCGTAGTTCATCAATAGAATATGAAATGACTTATCTTTTTTTCCCCTTACCGCTGAAACTTTCCTCAGTTAAAAGCATGTTTAACTCTCTTAGCATTTCATCACTACTGTAATAATGCAAAATTGGACCCCTTTAGAATTATAACCAAATATGAACAAAGTTACTTTTTTTTGGAAATGCTTTGTAAACTGCCATGTGTTTTCCTGAGCGTTACTTACTAGACAATGCTTAATCAAATGGGTGTTTTTTTTTTTCTCTACAGAGTTTCTCAAAGGCTTACTCCAGAAATTCATTTTATAATGAACTTGCTTGCTGCTTCTCAAAGCTTGCTAATACAAACAAAGCATCTTCTTAGCCAAGTGTCAGGATACACATGTGTGCAAGAATATTTGACATATGTCTGTCTAACTTCTTATGAGTAGTTTCTTGATTTACTGAGGACAAAGAAAAATTAAGTTCCAGCCAAGTCATTACCAGCAACATTTTAATAATTTAGTTCTGTTGATCACAGAACTCTTACAGCTTTCAAACGATTCTTAAAAATCAAGTCATTCTCAGTTAAAAAAACCTTAACTTTTCACTAAATAGTGCACTTATCAAAGTTTATTCCTTTTTATTTTTCCTATAAATTACCCAATTTCCATTAAGTTGATAAGCATTTCTGCTTTGACTTTTTTTTTCCACCATTCCTTATAAGATAGTGAACATCTTCACCACAAGACCAAAATTTAGTAGATGGTTCTGACAGCCATGAAAAAATTCAGATGTTCATGCAGTGTATGAATGAATGCTTGTACTAATTGTAGTTATCTTAAAATTCTAAATGGAGAACTGTCTGTCTGAAAACTCATGAAGATATACTTTGAGATAAATATGCTTTGTTTTTATTGCCAGTGCATAACTTTTGATGAAATATGTGGCTTGAACGCTGATATTTTTCCAGAAAACATTCCGCTTGTCAGCAAGGTGGTATGCAAGTTTATTTTAACCTTGATTACAAAGATTATGAAGAGCCTGTGGCGCTCCCCTTCCTGTTGGATGAAGGGGTCTGTGAAGCAGACAAGTATAAAATACATAGCACTAATCAGCTGAATCAGAGTGTCTGATTCAGTGTTTCAGAACTACAAAATTAACTTAGATCATGGTGTGTAAATAAATAAGTATTGGATGGTTCTTTTTGTAAAGAGTTTTCTTTTTTATGTTTTTTGTCTGTACTTGGAGGCATAAGCACTTGTTTCATAAGAAGCTCAAATTTTGTCATCTTTAACAGTGCTTTACAAGGTCTTGTCCCTTTCTAAGAAAAATTGTGAGTATCACACTGTCAGGGGAGCTGGCAACGATATACTTTCCCACCCTACTGCTCTTAAAATACAGTTTTATTCACACAAAAATCGAGATGAATGAAAGAGAGTTATGGCAGAAATCAGTGATATATACTGAAGTAAATGATTAAAAGAAAACAGAATCTGATATTACTTTGTTTCATTTTACATGTTCTGAAAAGGTTCAAAGTAATAAATTGTGCTCTGCTAGGTATTTCCAGAGTACTTGTAAGTGGAAATAAATAAAATAAAAGAAATGAAACACAGTATTGAATCTGTATCAAAAGGCTCATTCAAATCTCTTAGGGTTCCAAAACTGGAACCCAATCAGCCCTCAAATTTATGTGCCCGGAACACTCAGTGACAGCAAGACTTTGACTTAAAAGCTTGAACTCATCAACAGTAAGATGCGTTGTTAGGTATTTCTTCTGTAACACATTGTACAACTCTAGGTATCTGGATTTTTTTTTTTTGTAATGTTGAAAAAAAATAGTGAAAATTATGAAACCACAAATCGGTTTTTGTGCCTTTTCTGCCCTTCATTATTTAGAGCAAAGTGAAATTCTCCAGAGGAAACTTGTTTTCAGTTTATAGCATGGTGTGCACAATGCATTTTGTGTTTTTATTTTCAATATTTTCTCTTTTTTTTCCCAGTGTTAAATGGTGACCAAGCCTGGGGCTCAGAATAAAGTCCAAAAGATACCTTTTTTTTTTTTTTTTTTTTTTTTTTTTGGTTTTTTGGTTTTTTTTTCCTCATCCAGGGAAGTATCGAGTAGGAATCCCTTGCTGACTGGTGTTATGACCTCTCCACAAGGAAATAAATGCCTCCTCTCTTTTTAATTCTTTCTGCCCTGCATGCACTTCTGTTCTTCAGTTTGGACTTTGTTTGAGGTGACATTGACAAACTGAGATGGTTGCTCTGAAGGAAAAATCATCCAAAATTCAAGCAGAGGGAGGAAAAAATAAATATAAATTTCTTTTGCATTAGGATCACGCTGCAATCATTTATTCAAGGTCTCTATATTAAAACTGGGGGGAAGGCAGGAGGGTAGAAGGAGGAGAAAATATCCAGTTTTCCCAAAGGCATTGTAGAGGTTTTTAAAGAGACCCCCCTCTTCGTTCCCTCCCTGGCCCAGCCCAGCAGGTAGTACTTTATGCTCAAAACCAGGACCTGTGTTACTGTGGCCGTTACGGACATATTATTTTGCTCTATGAGAAATCAGTCTTCCTAGTCTGTTGTGCATATCCTTCATTGATTGTTTACTTACTATTAATATTTTCATGTGCAGCTCTTGGAAGGTTTAAAGATTTAGTGTAAAATATGTTGTAGTGGATTACTTTGCCAAAGTACCCAGACCAGCTAGATGAAACGCTGTGCAACCCTCTCAGTCATCTTTCCTTCCTGGTTTTGTATGGCATCAGGGTCCACTAGACTCTCTTTCATATGGTCTGTGATGTGGCTCTGCAGTTGGAAACATTTTCTGTTTTAAGGTTTACAAGTGCTCACTGTGATTTGGTTGATGGATGCACCAGAGCTACTGTTTCACCAACTGCAAAGCAGGCGAAACAAAGCAATATTTCCCATTCTGGTGATGGGGTTGGGCTTGGTGGCTCTCTCTGTGAATGCAGAATAGAGGAATGCAAGCTTGTGGCAGTGCCACGCCACTTCTGTGGCTGTTTCAGCACAACTACGGTTGCCTTTACTAAGGCATAAGCATTGTGCATATGCAAGGGAATATGCAAGGGAGGTTTTGAAATTTTATAACATCAATTTTGAGTTTGAAGTCATCAGCATTTTGGCAGGGAGAACAAATTTGACAATTATGGTAAAACGTAGACAATGCTGTGCTTGGCAGGCAGGGAATTTGTCTCACAGAATCTGCATTTTCAGTAGGTGTCATCTGTTGAAAGGAGAAAATAATTTTTGTCAATTCTCTTTTTCTGAACAGCACAAATTATTTTTTGTTTTTATTGTGCTGCACAGAGGTGCAATGAGACCGAAATTTCAATGCCACGAGATTATAGCTGTTCCAATATAGCAGATATAAGTCTGTTACCTGAAGGCAGTAAATCATTTGTGGGCAAGGAAAGCATATTTGCTCAATCTGAATGACTTTATGAAAGCCCGAAAAGCTTTTGTTTGTTTGTTTTCTCCTTAAAATGTTAACCTTCCCTCTGCAATTGAGGACTACTGGAAGAGGCAAATGTTGGGGATTTTTGCGTTGGCACAGATTGCCTTCTTGAACTCTAAGGTGGCGGGAGGAAGGCTTTGGCACTCAGTGGAGGTGCTGGCTTCTGAAGGCTCTTCCTATAGCACTGAGTTTTGCCACGCAGGATCGTTACTTCCCGCTGCATCCGCAGGTTGGGTGCAGCCAGGCGGACTGCAGAGCTGGTGCCTGGAGGGGCACTGGAGCTTGGCCCCTCCTGCAGCCCGGGGCTGCTCCCTTCCCTCCTCATAGCTTGTGTTCCCACTTCGATGTTTTGGCCATTCCTTGGGCAGAACGGCTCTGGCCTTTCCATCTGCATGGCGCTTGGAAAGAGCAAACCCAAGCGAGAGTTTTCCACTTGTCAGAGAGAGTGTTATGAAGTTACAGTGTCAGTCCGGAATTCTTGCACCTCAACTGAATTTTTAGGCGCTTTGTGGTGTATTGAAAATTGTGATAGGTTATCAGTGTCAGTGCTTTTTTTTATTTTTTAATTTATTTTTTATAAAGTGTCAGGCAGCATGTAAAACATTGGAGTTAGCTTTCTGCGTTGCAAACAAATACCTTTCTGTAAGTTATTAGATCTTGACACCAGGTAAACTGTATTGTTGTGCAAGCTAATATCTAGAAATCACAGAAGAAAGTTGGAATTTGTGTGGTTGCTGTGTTTCTGTTCTAATCAGAACTGGCCAATGTCAAATCTGGTCAATGGGCCTGCATGTGCGTGCACGTAGGTGGCTGCATGCATATAGTTTTTACTTTCATTTTTTAAGGCTAAAAGAATAAACCTTGAAGTAAAACATCATCTTTGCTTGTGGACTGGATTGAGATGTTTAACACCATATATTTTTGAACAAAGAAAGTGAAAAAAGTTGAAACATATTTGTCTTTTTTTTCCTTAAGGAGCCTCAAAATCAGATGTACTTATCTCTTTAGAGCAGTGAATTCAGTCTGAATTGCATTGCTTGAGTGTTGATTTATTACTAACTTGCCCAAAGCATAACATGGAATAACTAATGTATTTCAAACAGCTATGTGGCTCTTTCAGCTTTGTCTATCTCAATTAATATATCCTGGAGAAATAGAACACAGCATTCATTTCTATATATTATTTGTTTACATATGTTAGATAAATATTGTATAGTGCTTTGAAGGAGAAAATATGTTAAGTAGATATTTTGTCACAACAAAGAAAGTTAAACTAGGCATTTGCTTTGGCTGCAGCCTTCCGGAATCACCAGTTAGGTTCAATGTATTTGACTGAAGAACCACCCCAAGAGTAGCCTTTCTTTTTTTCCTGTTTAGAATTTGAACAATTTATGGTTTTAGTAAATTTCTCATTTTACAAAAGTTTACACTTTTTAATATTTCTGTCCATATTGTGTGTGGTAAAACAATATTGAAAATGTTGCTTGATTCAAGACAACGTTGACCTGCGGTCTGATATCAAGTGGAGAAGTCTGATAAAATACAGCCGCTGTAGTGTTTCCCCTTTGGAAGTTAAAGAACATTTTATTTCAAGCCTGTGAATTTCTTTCTCATTCTCAAACTCGAGTGGCAACGTCAGTAATATATATATTAAATTTAGAGGTTTCTTCCAGTACAAATCTGAATATTTTAGTGTAGTAGGTGCAGATTCTTACTAATATGGAGTAAGATGGCTATTTTAACTATTAACTGTTTTTAAATCTGGAATAATTTTGCTTGAGTAAGGCTGCTACAGCATTTAAACCAAGTGGTGTGTATGGCTAAGACTGCCATCTGTTCTGCAGAACTCCTCAGCCTCTATGGAGACCACAGCTTGGTAACTCTATTTAACAGACATTATTTGGCTAACACTTATTTCAAATGCTTTTACTTTGCCGATAATCTTTCCTGATAAGTTTGAGGGAAAATACCTTGGGTTGGGCCAGGAATGAGGCAAAGCATAAAACATTAAAAAGAGATTAATAGGGTGTAGCTTCACAAATACTTCCCAGTGATTGTGCCAATATAAGTGGTTTCTGCCCTTTTCTCTCTGCTTTCTGTTTTATTCCTATCTTTATGCTCCCCTCCACCTTGTGCCAGGTAAAGCATTTGTGGTTTTTTTTAGGTAACCAGCAATAGGGGGTTTGGTTGGTTTTTACATTTTTACTTTTTCAGCAAGATCCAGCTCCCTGAAGTATTTGGCTGTGCAGCCACGTAGGCGCTGGTGCAATGCCTAAGCAAAGGCAACCATGCCTAGAAGTTGTCCTAGGTGCTTGCAAAGCCAGGACTGCTTCCACACACCCACCTGCAGGGCAGTGATTTGCCCTGCTCTGCCCCTGCCTCTTCCCCTGGGTGCACTTGGCTTCTTCCTGTAGTAGGTCCTACCCTCAGCTTGCCCAACAGCAGGAGTGGGAGGTTCATAAACTGATGGTGAGGAGGTGCTGGTGAGGCTTGGTGGGCTCATAGCCGCACTTGATGTTGGCTGCAAAGGTGTTTGGAGATGCAGTTCAGCATTCAAACACTCACTAGGAAGCAAGGAGGAGGGGAGGATTGTTAGCAGCAATGCTTAGCTGCTGGCATAGTAGCAACCAGAAGATGAAGGCAGCGAGTATAGAAAAGGCAAAGGAAAACAATTATTTAGGTGGCAACTTAAGCTGAGATGTCAGTAAGGGAGGATAGAGCTTTCTGGAGGCAGGTTTTTAATGGGTGGTTAAATTGCCTCTTAGAGAGCTGGTCACCACAACAAGTAAATATATGAATATTGCTAAAGCATAATTTAAAATATGTTTTGGGGAAAGCGCTGTTAATTAGATTTCAGAAACTGTATATTAGAATAACAACAAAACCGGATTTCTTAAGTGTCATCAGTCTGCTTAATGTGTTTGTTTACCTAAAGTATGAATATGGCAATAAAGCATTTTGAACTAAACTAAAAATTTTGGTCAAGTCTATGCGAAAAATGGGAAGCAGGCCAATTTCATGCTGCGGGAATTAGGAAGTTTCATAATTCGAGTATTTTTCAAAGATTCCATTTTGTTCTAGAGAGAGATCATAGCCAGTACAAAGGCCACACAGGTAAAGGCTGTAGCTGGCAATTGAATTTGTCTGTGCAGAAGTCTTGAGTTCAAATAATGTTTTTGTACTTGGAGATTGCTAGGTCAAAATAAAACTAAACATATGAAATGTGATCCACACATGATAGATATTAAAGGTTGGCTTTCCATTGGCATCTCCCTTATAATTTAAAATCAGCATAATTTATTATAGAAGGTGAAAGCATTTGTATTTTACTTAAAACACAACCTAATTTAACTGCTCCCCTTTCATCAGTTTAATTACTATAATTTTAATTCTAGTAAATTTTCATGGTATACAAAGGAGCATTATAACAGATCTTTACTGCTTCTTTAAATTCTTTGTTTTCATGTAAATGTTGTGATTCCACTTGTGATTCCACTTTTTACCAATGTTGTTTAATGCTGAGGTTTTTATAGTTTTTTTCCTCTTTTCAGTTGCACAGTGATGATATTTAAGTGATAATTGAAGTTTACAATCAAGGAGCACAGAAGCTGTTTTATCTCTGTTTTTGTATAGCTACAACATGGTTAACAATTTAGGAGTTGAGAATAAAATTCAGTCATAAAACTGATGCATATTTTCTGCAGAAATAAGAATTGCAGTCAGGAAGAAAAGTTTTTGGTAGCTTTATTTTTTTTTTCCTGCAGAGTTTTCAATAAATCATGAAGAAAGGATGGTGAGTGATTGTTCTAGAGTAGCATTTTTCAAGAGAGAATTAATATTCTTTCGACATATTCTAGAATGAATATTCAGAGAATCCAATTTAAAATAAAACTAGGCTTTGCAGGTTTTATTGGCAAATCCAGATGTGATTATTGGTGTACTTTAATCTCTTTTCATTTATTGTTGTTTCCTTTGCTAGGAATGTATATAAGCTTTGATTTTTCGTTGCATTAGGAGGACGTAACAACTGTGTGCCATTTAATATAAGTTCCCACACAGCAGCTTGAAGTAATTCCTGTTTACTTATCCACATTCCCATGGCAGGTAGCAATAATTAAAGTCGCCTTTAAAGATGATGTTTTAGTTTCTCCTTCAGGCTTTCTTCCCAAAGCCAATTAAAATGAAAAATATTTTCGCTGTCATGCTCCACACCTTCTTTACTCACTGTGTTATCCCTTCTCTTTCCTCCTTATGTTGTAGTGGCTTCATACACCGCCTAAGATGCCTCTTCTCCCAAATTACACCAGATTCAAACTTCTGGCAACTTTCTTCAGCTCTGTCCTGCTCTTTCTTTTGTACTTCATTTGCAGATTCATCATCCGTATTACGGTGTTCAGTCATCTAATGAATCCTTACTCGTGGTCTCAGTTGACAAATTTCTTACTCTAGACTTGCTTACTTTTCTATACCAGGACTGAGGTGTCTTTTTGAAGAAAGATTCGTAATGATCCAACGGGCTACAGCCTGGCACAGTACAAGCAAAAATGTGGTCCCAGAATGGACAAAGTGTGTGGGATGGGTCCCCACACTTTGGCATTTGTCCTTGCTAGCAGCACCATTCCAGAAGAACATCCATTGCCTGAACTGTAATGTAAACTCTTTTTAAGAAATGTTCTTTGATAGCAAATTTTGTAATTTTATAGTCCATTATTTTAATCATGTCTTTCAGATTTATATCCATTACTGAAATGAGCCCTTTAGACTCTTTGATAACACACATTTGATATCTAAATGCATCACTGCACTTGCTTTCTGTTGTCAGTACTAACCCAGAAAAAGAAAAGATGAGGTCTGCTATAGAAGTGTACTGCAAAGCTAATGATCATCAGTACCTTTGCAAGGAAATCAAAACTGACACAGCCATATAAACCCAAGGCAGGAATAAAACATGGCCCAAATGCAATACAGCTTGACCACTGACAGACAATTAAATTGATAGGGTGGAAATGTAAGTTCCAGAAGTGCCTGGAGTCTGCGCTAATGGTGTTACAGAAGTAGAAGAGACCAGCCTGGCCTCGGCTGTTCGAATGGGTGACTAAAGGGGTTATTCACAGTACTAAGGCAACTTGCATGCTGAAGGTTTTTGTTACAAACTGTTTTAGTTAGCGTGCATTTTCATGCGGTGAACCATGAGCATTAAGGAGAAATCATTTAAAAATAACATAATGAGTATATTTTTATATGTTTATCTGCTCTCTGAAACTGGAATTGATAGCAGTAAGCTAATGTGCCGTAGGTAATACCACTTTGCAGCTGTGAGACTTAAAATAGGGTTTTTTGCCAATTCTAAACAGTGTAGATCAACCTAATTTGCACTTCAGCATCTTAACTGCTGTGTATTCTGGTGTTCTTATGTACCATTTGGATGTACACATGGTAAAAATAGTTAACCATTATTGTCTTCTGGTCCAGATGGCCATCCTGTATTTTGCCTGGTGCAGCCCTGGCCAGCCCAGGGCTTTTCTGGGTCTCCTTTCATGAGAAGCTGGCTTTCCCATCCTGACCATCTTCCCCTCGGGATGGACTTCAGCAGTGTCCTGTGTGTTGTTTTTTTGTCTTTTTTTTTTTTTTCTTTCCTTTCTAAACAGAATCTCCAGCCTTTTTTTTTTTTGTTTTTTCCACCCAAAAATCACGCAGGACGGCAGTTGGCATCTTTCATCATAGAAATTCACCCCCAAGCAAAGATCGTTACTGCGAGTATGTGGATGTAAGCGGTGTGCAATCATGTCCTCTTGGTTTAAGCTATTTTCCCCTACTCAAGAGGCCGCGGTAGGAGACAACAGCAGTGCTAAACTGAGAGCTCACGTAAGCTGCAAACATTTTACCGTTTGTCATTCAAAGAGGCGGTTGAATTACAGTGAAAAAAACAGTTACTCTTCTCAAGATAAAAGAGCATTTTTGTAGTGATATGATTTTCTTTTTTCTTTTTCCAGGAGATTTAATATGATTTCCCAAATTAATATGAGGCATACCAGTAAAAAGGCTCTGCTAATGGCTGTGTGTCTCTGCCCACATAGCTACACTTGTTGGATGTTTAATTTCTTCTCCTTCCAATTCCTGAAGGACAAGGCCATGCTGACAGTTTTTAGTGTGTGTAGATAGTGGTGAATACCTAAGTAGTTTCTCTTCCGATAAAGAACGTGGATGGGTCTATATTTAGTTATTCAGGAGAACACATTATTGAGTAGTTCTTTATATGGGCTTTCTTATTTCAGCATATCGTATTTCTGTGCACTTTCAACTATTAGTTCAAAATGAATGTCCTCACCTTGGACTTTCAGTAAGACGACCTGAGTAACTCTCCATGTAGACAAGACTGTATTCTATCCTGATGAGTATAAATACATATTTATCTGAGTGTCTGAAGCTGTTAACAGATGGCAGATGGAAGTTAAAACATATTGTGTGTGCTGCTGCTGCTTTCTGCATTCTTCCCTCCTCCTTCTCCTCCTCCTCCTCCTTTTGGGGAAACCAGACAGAGAATTATCATATGTTCTTGAAAAGTGGATGTAACTGCTCTGCCAATGAACTTGCAAGCAGTGTGCTTTCAACAACAGAGTTTTAATGTTCTTATGTCTTTGCAGAGTTAGAAAATGTTAAATAACGTTTTTGAGAAAAATTACAGCAAATCCTTGTCAACTGTTCAAAGTAGAATATAGATATTCACACAACGGTGTCAATCAATATTTGAAGTGATCTTTGTCCACTTGAATAGTGAAGTACTTAGTTCTCCTGAGGTTTTAAAGAAGTACTGCATAGAAAAGTGGAATTTTTTTTTATACAATTTTGAGAGAGTTAGGCATTCTTGAATCCCTAATTATTTTTTGAGGACATACCAGGCAAAACCTGCTAGCAGCAGGTATTGAAACATATATATTATATATATATATATATACACACACACACACCCGTGTATATATATCTATTGAACTGTCAATGCTACTGATGAAGTACTAGTGCTTCTTTTTTAAGACTAAAAGCTTTTGGGAGAGTATGTGTGTGAGTAGTGAAACACTTTGAATATTTCATTTATTCCTATCTCCTAAAATTAATGTGAGCTGCAATTGCACTTCAACAACTTACATTGGGGTAGCTTCCCTGTATGTTTAAATTTTCTGGGTCACTGAGGACCTGTTTGCTCTTTTTGAAGTATATTTCAGTTTTCTATTACTTTATTATTATTATTCTAGTCACATGATAACTTACTTTTTTTCATTTGAGAGAAAGGTTTAGTAAACAACATTGGGGAGGGATGGCAGGCACGGTTCAGTGACTTCTTTGTTGTGCGTCTTCCCTGAAATAGAGCATGTCTTCAGAGAAGTCACTCTTAGCTTTTTCCATGAGAAAGAAAAATCCATTTCCGTGGTATAAGGGACAGGAAACCCTGTGGAGAACAGCAGAACGGTGCAGATGAGTTAAAATTGACAAAATTGACATTAGGAGATTCTAAGAATTGCTGTTTAGGCTGGAGACAATAACTTCACTTGACAGGGAGCAGAAAAACTGATAGGGTCATTGCAGTGAAATGAGGAAGAGGAACCTGCCTTAGTTTTCATATATGTTTATATATGTGTTCCCCTAATCGCTGTCCCCAATATGGGTCAACCAGAGTTGTCTTAGCCACAGATCAAGTTGGCATTTTCCTGTGTTCAGTAGGGAAATATTACCTGTTCAGAGGGAAATACACAGTTCCTTGGTTTTGTCATTCAAGTCTTGTTATTGTCCTAGAAACATGAACTAGTTGCAATTGAAATATATTTAACAGTGTATGATATTGAATAATTTTTTTCTCCTTGCTGGGGCAAATTTTAGAGCCTGAAAGAAGAGCAGCTTCATCACTGCAGGAGCCTGGTGAGCTCTATTTGTGACTGTGTGGTGCCATTGCTCTCTGTTTGCTCCCTTTGGCATTTATTGGACCCACAAGCTGATTTGATTCATTGGTTTGGGGGGCATCAAACTGAACCAGCAAAGAAAGTGGCTAGAGTCAATTTGATTTGGCTTTGGATAGGACATGATGAGTTTTTACACCAGCAATAAGACCCCTGCCTTGAGTGTACTGCAAGCAGGAGCAAGTGAAGCCTGCCCTTGATAATGCCTGGAAGGTGTTAATTGGGTCAGCTACTTGTTAAAATGTTGCCAAAGTTATCCAGACTTGAGGAAAGACCTTTTTTTGTGTGTGGCTTTGAAGTTTGTGTGCTATAATTCATTAGCCCATTTAAAAGATGTTTTTCAACTTGTCTGCAAATTGCAAGTGCTTCTTGACATGATCAAAAGCTGAAAATTCAAAACTTGTTGCAATAGTGACACTTGTTAAGCATATGAAGGATCTAAAGTTACCTGCAGGTATTTCTGCATGTGTATTCCTTAGTATTTCTTTATGGTGTTTTATGGAGGAGGTTATAATCTACTTTTAGGTTTCTAAGATGTACTGCTTCATATCTTTATATCTTAAAAATTGAACATTTTGTGTTAACAGATGGCACTTTTTTATGTGTATTGTCTTACAGAATTCCTTTAAAAATGTTATTTTAAATTGTTCACTTTTAAGGACACTGACCATGTGAAAAGGGGCTTCACAGGGCAATTGAACTAATGGCTCAGAAAATTTCAGAAGGGTCATTTAAATTTAATGTATAAAAATAAGACCACATTGCATATATTGATCTGGAAAAAAAATTTTTTTGCTGTATATCCTATCTTTATAGTTTAAATCAGTCTTCACTTTTTACTTTTCTCAGGTGTTGGCACTCAAATTGTTATTGTATAGACGTACTATTACCCTCTAAAGTAACAGTCACTCACACTATGTAGGGTTTCTTTAAAAATGAAATCCCTTTAAAACCTTTAAAAGCATTTGGAAGTAGCACTCTCCATGTAGCAAAGATGGGAAAGCTCGTATTAAATATGTTATAATAAGCACCTTCTTTCATAAGTTTTCAAAAGACAGTTTTAAGTGTGTTTTTCATATTAAGAATGTAAAAAGAAACTACTGCAATGCTTGTTAACTGTGGGGAAATTGTGTTCCTGCCTCTCCTTGAAGAATGCTGAAGGGCTGAGAAACAGAGTGTTGCAGCAGACAACTGCTGTGGCTTGCTTGCGGTAGATGAGATGTCAAGTCCATAACTTAGATTAAGCATCACTTTTGATTCAAGGAACATTAGTGAAAACAAAAACTGAAAAACAGTTTCTCTTGGGTCCTTTCATAGAATTTAATTACTATCAACTACAGTATCTAATGACCTGCTATCATTATGGCCTGTTATACTTTCTCCAGTGCACAGAAGCTTTTACTCTGGTGTCCAACTGTATTAATTATAATTATCTTTGCCATAGTAACCAAGTCTTGATAATGTTTTGTTGCTAAGGGTTTTGTTAAAATGAAGATAAAGTACACTTAATTGGGGATTTTTTTGTTAAAATGAAGATGAAGTACCCTTGATTAGGAATTTCTTAAATTAGTGTGACTTCTCATGAGCTTGTTTTTTTTCTCTCCCTTAGTTTTCTGACACACAATTTTCTATTGAATCCATGGGTTCATTTTATTTCCTCTACTATTATTTTAATAACTTGTAAGAATTACAGAAGAAGAAAAAATACTAAAGTCCTTTAGAAGTATTCCAGTAATATTCTGTGCATTTGTGAGATGATATTAGCAGAATCTTTTGTTCATAAGGAAATAGCTCACAGTAGGAGCAGTAACTGAGTGCAAGGATCTATGCCAGTTTGTTCACATGGTGGCATCAGGCTTTCAAAAATTGAGTTAGCCCTCGGAAAACACAACGTGAGGACTTTTAAAGAAGCCCATTTGAAAAGTGAAGCAAAATGCCAGGCTGGGCTAAGAGAAGTATTACGCTATGACTTTGCCCCTGACTGACCAGACTAGTGATGTTTAATGGTACTTAGTATGACAATAATACTGGCAGACAGAATAAGTATTAAGATAAAGGAAAGTAAAATTGCACCTCCATAAATTGCTATTTCTTGGAGTAACTAGTTAGAAAATCTATTTACAGAAACTTAAGTCTAGCAGGGGAATGAATGTGAAGTATTATCACCTGTCTAGCTGACCCATAGGAGTAACTCTGTTGTATTCCAGTTCAGCATCCTCATAGGAGTGATAGTGTCTCCTCTCCGCACTAAAGCAAAGAATAGACCGTACGTTGAAGAGAACAACTAAGAGTTAAAGCAATTGCAGGAGATGGGGGCCAACCCTCCTTTGTAGGAGGGGTCAAAAATAAATGTAAGAGGACCGGGAATAACCCAAAGCTGCTAAAGCCTGGAACTGTCATGATTTTAAAACCCAAGTGAAGGTGGCTATTACAAGTGAAATGACGTCTTTTAAATAGCAGAACTGAGAGTAATATATTTGAGAGTAATATGAAAGTAATAAAAAAGGGAATGAGATTTGACAAGTTAAATGTAAAACACTAACACAGCAAACCCCAAATGTTAAAGATTAATTTTAAAATAAAACCACCACTACCCTCTTTTTTTCTTCCTTCAATGTGGATCAAAAGTGGAAAGCCTGAGGAAACTAAGAGCAGCAAAGGGTTTAGATGCAGTAGTTCTCAGAAGGGCAAAATCATTGCAAGTTAAGTTTTGCATTAGTATTTCTGCTGGAGGAGATTGCTGGAGATTGCACATTGGAGATCTCTTTTACAGGTGGAGGTTAGAATAACTGTCTCAAATTTAAATAGAGGAGAAGAGTTATCAGAGTAAATTTATAACATGAACATTGAGTTGGCAGGACCAGGTAGAATTCATCTTAATTTATGTATCAAACTGCTGTGTTGATGGTGTTTAAATCAACTTATGTATCAGAGAAAGAGAAAGGAATACATGTAATACTGATCTCCCACTCTTTGAAAAGCTCTAGATTATAGGTTTCTTTGCTTAACAAGCTGGTAGAAACAAAATTCAAACAAGAGTAGAATTAGCTCAGACCTAAATTACATGTACATAAATGGGATATACTGAGGTTGGCATGACTGTTACAGAAAGATATCATGCCTTATAGATTTTGGAGTTCCTTGTTAGGAATCATGACAAAATGCATATGGATGATTCAGTTGATATTTCTGTGGACTGGGTAAATCAATTTTTAACTAAGTTTCTTTGCCAATACTTTAATTTACTTACTTTAAAATATGACAAAAGGACAAGTAAGACTTCATTTACTTATAGGAAATGATGGGTAAAAATAAAATTTGTGCTCATATGATGGGAAGGTGAGAGGAAAAAATGGCTGCTGAGTTTCAGAGGATCTCTTCTGCATATTTTGGTGTTCAGCATCTTCACAAGATGACCTGGAAAACAGGATGGCTAAGGAAGTGGCAGACTTTTTCAGATAATTCAAAATTATTTTGGATACCAAAAACTGAGATTATCTGTGAAGAGTTGCAGAAATGTCTCTTTCAGGTAGACATGTTCTATATAAAATATGATCACAAAAATGTGGCGGAATAGATGATGGATGAGAGTCCATACTCCAAGCCATAATTTGTACCCCATGTTGATTATAGATCAAGTCAGGTGTTGCCAGCAGGAAAGAGATATTGGAGTCATTGCAGATACTGCAATGAATTCTCATTGTTCAGAAGAGTCTGATACCCTTGTATTTATTCTCATCATGAAGATGAGCAGAACATTAGGAATTGCTCAGAAAGGAATAAGAATGAACAAAACACAAAGAGCCCAACTTGATTAGTAATGTATGTACATCTGCAAGTGTATATGCAATTCCAATTAGAAAGACTGTACTGTACTGAAAAAAACTAAAAGGTAAAGTTTCATTATAATTTTTGTTCAAACTCGGACAAGAGAGGCCTGAGTATATCAAAGTGGATAAAATGCATTTGAGCTCTCAAAATGTGAAAATAAGTTGAAACTATCACAAAGGCGTTTTTTTAAGGAGGGGAAAAAAGAAAATTGAAGTGCTTGTAGAAGTTGTATAACTTCCTTCCATGGGAAATTATAATGAGTTTATAAAAGTCACCAAATTAATGGAACAAACCCTAAGAATGAGAAAGGCAGCTAGACATTTAGGGTAGCATTTCTCTAGGCTAGATTGTAATCTACCAGAAAACTAGAATATTGTTCATACCTTTCAGGCTAATCACTTTCTTCCTATCTGCTTTACTTAATCCTAGGTGAAAGTCTTCTACTCACAGAATTCTGAGTTAGCAGTATTAGATTTTGATAAATTTATTATTCTAAGGGCAGACAAAATATATACCACTGATTCTCTACAAAATCAGCAGAATTGCTATGCAGTATTCATAGCTTTACTGGGAGAGTTTGAGTGGGATTTATGGTATGTAAATTGTACGGTAGGATCAAAACTGTAGTAGCCTCATCTTGAGCCCTCCCTTATGTAGTCCTGCCATTCTGAAATCTCTTCTTAGGTATTTTATGCTTCTTTTTATCAATTTAAGAATTTTTAATAAGTTGACAGAAAATAATTTTTGGAATTGTTATTCCAGCAGTACAATGTTTAAATAGATGTTTGACACAAATATTCAGTTATTTTCCTTTTCTAACTGGCTATTCTATCTTGCCTTGTCTTTCTTTACAGAATTCATGAGTTTTAATTTTTATTCTCCTCTGTTTTTATTTAAAGTATGTTAATTCAATTTTAATTAATTTCAATTTTAAAAAATTATTTTAATTCAAGCTTTCTGGTTTTCTTGTTTTAATACTTAAAATTTTGTGTTAGTCTGTAGCTTTAAGGTCTGTTTCCCTTTGAATGCTGGGTGAAGCATTGCTATTAGAAATAGTCCTTCAGTAGTATTTGAATAATTTTAAACCATGCCTGCCATACAGCCACTCATCCTATGGTTAAAAAATGAAACAAGACCAACTCAAAACAAGACCAGCTCAAAACAAAACCAACAAACTTCCACAACAAGAAATACTCCCTACAGAGCAGGATATATGATAACATCTGCTTCTTTCAAGTGTGTATTTCATAACTTTGAAAAAGGAATATTTTCTTGCCATTTGTGGTACAGCAGGTAAACTTAAATATAAACAGAAAATTTTTTGTTTGATCCATAGGTTTATGTATAAACACAAATTTCTTCAGAGTCTGAGGAATAAATTTAGAATTGTATTCTATCTTAGCACTCACATTTTGACAATGAAAATTATATTTCTGAGACATACTGTAAAAGTTACTAATTTATAAAGTTCATAACACATCTAGACATAAACCATAAATATGTAATATCCTTATACAGGCAGAAGAGACTGGAAGTCACTCGAATATCAGTGGTACAACTGAGAATAGTTTAATGTACTTTTTCATTTTAAGCCATGCATAAGAGAGGCAAAGCTGATTAATCTGAATTTTTTCAACCTTCATATAGCTCAAAATAAATTTTAATCTAGAGGGATCTCCAGATATCAAATGCTGTCCACTTTCTGAAAGCAACATGACTTCATAGCTTCTTTCTACAGTACACTGGAGAGGAGGTCTCCTTGAGGTCTGTAATTTTTGAAACTCTATTTTTATGGTCTTTGACCCTGAAAGTAAGTAATAGAATAGCTGTTCCCTTCATTCAGTGTTCCACAAGTAATCGCACTAGGAAAGAAGAAATGTATGGGAATCATCCACTTTTATTCTCACTGTCATCTGTTGACAGCTTTTTCTGGTTACGGAAACATATGTCTCATTAGCTAAAAGCTGGAAATCACTGAACTGCATCTTAGAGGGGCAAACATCATTAAGAAATTAATATAGCTTGGGATATTTCCTCCTGAATGATCAGAAATAACTAGATGACAGTCTCCTCCTTTTATGTGGGTAGAACTGGATTCTGATTCCCATCTATCTCTTTCCATGACTTGCTTTCACAATATATAAATATATATATTTGCATGCGGATTAGCATAGACACGGAATGTCTATCTTAGGAGGAAAGGCTAATTGAGCTGGGCCTATTTAGCCTGGAGAGGAGAAGTTTGAGAGGGGATCTGATCAATAAGTGAAAGTATCTGAGGGGAGAATGTAGAGACGATGGGGTCAAACTTTTCTTGATGGTGGCCAGTGATAAGACAAGGAGTAATGGGTACAAATAGAAACCCAGGCAGTTCCATGTCCATGTGGGGAAGAACTTCTTTCCTGGGAGGGTGATGGAGCCCTGGCACAGGCTGCCCAGAGAGGCTGTGGAGTCTCCTTCTCTGGAGATCTTCCAAACCCGCCTGGACACCACCCTGTGCCCCGTGCTCTAGGGGTCCCTGCTGGAGCAGGGGGGTTGGACCAGGTGATCTCTAGAGGTCCCTTCCAACCTCAACCATTCTGTGATTCTGTGATAGATGACTCTTCCTAAAGGAATAGTGCAAAGCATCCTTCAAACCATACAGATACAGCCAGCCAAAGTTTTCAGTGCAGACTTTGACATCCCTTTAGGTAGAAGATTCACAGTGAATACAGGGCCTGTATCCCTCCGACGGGTGCCTGGGAAGTGGGTAAGAGGCAGCAGTTACAAGCGGCAACTTGTTATAAGCAAAAATGAGTACTTGGCGCTGGAGTGGGTTACCTGGAGAGATGGTGGAATCTCCATCCTCAGTGACTTCCAAAACCTGACTGGATAATCAGATTGCTCATCAACTTAACTTTGAAGAAGACCTGTTTGCAGCAAGTGATTGGACTGGATGATCTCCAGAGGTTTCTTCCAAACTGAATTAATCTATTAATCTATAAAGAAAAATGCACATATTCTACCTTCCTTGACTAGAGTTGTGGTTCTTTTTTCTTTTTCATATATATATATATATAATTTTTTTAAGAAGATATAATGACATATCTAAATGGTAAACCATCATACACTCTGTAGACTTTTTAAATAAAGTCTTGAGTATTCAAAAGGAACCACGATTGGTACATGGAACCTTCTAGAAAGAGATCCACATTTCTGTCCTTTCATAGACAGAGTTTATCTACAGCTTTTATGTTCCAGCATATCATGTTTTGATCATCACTGTGTTGCCAGGGAAGTTACCCTACGGTGACTTTTGACTGCAGGAAATTTTGGCTGCTCAGTTCTGGGTGGCCTTAAAGGCTCTTTGCCCACTATCTCTAGTACATTGCCAGCATTCAGCAGTTTGGGATGTCTTTCACAAGCAGCTTGGCCAGTAAAAGCATGAACCAGCACTCAGCAGGAGGACAAAACCAGCTGCTGTCATGTGTAGAGGAAGGAATCAGAACTCAGTGATGTCTTAATGGAAGAAGAAATGAACAACTGTGAGAAAGCTGCTAGTCTCCTCATATGTTGCATACATGAGAGACTGAGAAAAATATGGGGAGAAAAAAATCTCTTATGTATGGTGTAGAAAAATACAATGTACAATACAATACAAAAGTACAATGTACTGGACAAGCAGTAAAACAGTAACTGACTTCAAAAAGAAAAAAAAATAATAAAAAACTCCAAATGCTTCCAAAAAATATGTCTGAATCCAGCACTGGGTGCTGAAGTTGCAGAGTCTAAACAGTTTGTGATCTTGGTGGGTGGGCTGCAGCCTGGAAAGGGCAGTGCTCTTTGCAGTCATTGATATGCGATGCCTCTTTGATTTGTATACAATAGATGTGTGTTTTATTGATCTGTAGCAGGCATGTTGTTATAGCAGAGGAGCCTATTTACAAAGTGGAAATTCATAATGTAAATGACAGTGAATCAAAGAAGTATTACAGAGATGTGAGCAGCCTAATACTGCTGAGGAGAGACTGAAACAAACAAAGAAATGCCAGGAAACGAAACGCTGATCTGTTTGCTTGCAGTATGTTCTGAAGATTACACGTTTAACTGTTGTAGGTGAGAAGGATTAATTCTTGGTAGGTGATACCCTAACTCTCCTGAAAGATTATGCATTTGAGATTTAATACAGGCAAGAATAAAACCAGCAGCAAAACAGACTTCAGTTGCATAAGTAATAATGGGATTATTAATGTCTACTTATGGCACTGATTATACATATGTGTATTTATAGCACTACAAAAGCTAGATCACTTATGGGTACATGTTAACAGAGAAAATAATTGCAGTCTTAAAAACAGCCTTGTGGACTTTTTAAGATAGAGGGACTCTATTTTAGAGAATAATTGTATGCTTCTGGAAACATAGATGATTGGTGCAGCAAATGTGAATTTCTTTAAAGAAATTTCTTGGGCAGAGACTTCTGAATGTCTTCACATCAATTCATTTTACTTTGTTTATGGTTTTCTCTCTCTCCATCTCTTTCGCGCTCTCTCTCTTTCTCGCGCTCTCTCTCTTTCTCGCACTCTCTCTCTTTCTCTCGCTCTCTCTCTTTCTCTCRCTCTCTCTCTTTCTCTCGCTCTCTCTCTTTCTCTCGCTCTCTCTCTTTCTCTCGCTCTCTCTTTCTTCAATGCCCACTGTTGCAGTGACTGTTACATAGGAGGCAGTAAGGTTTTGTGAATCCTCTCAGATTGCACAATGTTACTCATAGCAATTGAATGTCCCAAACTCATTAACCATGGCAATGTGGTTTTCATTATTAAATGGGACAAATTAGGCACTTTGTTTGCTCCCAAAGTAGCACCATCTGAGGGTTTGGGGAATTCAGTGTTAGCTTCAGTTAGTGCCACAGCCAAGTTCAGTACATTTATCTCAACTTGGCAAAATATGTTACACTTAGGCTAAGAAAATGTATTTCTGTGCCTGAAATGCTCTGCTTGATTTTGAAACTGAACTTTTTTTTTCCAGAATTCATCTTGTTTGTCAAGAAAATTTAAACATATCCTTAGTAATTAATGTATGCGGGAGATAATAGGTTTGTGTAATAAGCGTGTTAAATGCTCTCACTTTCTTTCTGACTTGCAGGTGAAATAGTTGAGAAGAAGGAACAGACTCTGTTTAACTTAGAATTCAGATGTAGAGCGAGTGAGGATTAGCAAGGGTGCAAAGAAGGCTTTGTGGTCCAGAATGTAATGAGTTTGCTGCTTCCGAGTTCAAATCATGTACATTTGCTGTGTCGGTGGGTAAAGCGGCAGATCTGCTCCTCTAGCAAGTGCTGCCCAACCTGAGTGCAGCTGTGCACAGGCCTTAGCCTGGCAAACTGCTCACTGTCCCGCTGGGGAGGTCACAGTTTAGTACTGTCTTAAGAAGCCTTGCCAAGATTGGCAAATGAGAGAATGAGAGCATGGAAAAGAGAATTTAAAAAAAAAAAAAAAAATAAAAAAGAAAAGAGTAGACAAGATGAGAGGCTCAGTAAGTGTGAGAGCTTTGTAGTTCAGGAGGGAAGGACTAGAACACATCTGGTGATGGCTGCAAAATACCTGCAGGACAAAGGGCAGAGGTCGCAAATTTCCCTGTAGGTGGAGATGCTGCTTGAGCGAGCTGGGCACCTTTGAGCGCAGGAGTGAATGCGATTGTCCTTGTGTCACATCAACAGGTGCTGGGCGACCAGCTACGTGCAGGGAGGAGAAAAATGGCTTAAATCTTGTGAGACTTTCCTATAGAGTTTGTTAGGCTTGGCAAAATGCTTTTAGTAGCAGCAGAGGTGGATTGTTGAGAAGCATGTGCCCACCGCTCAGGCTTAGTATGTGCACAGACTCTGAGTTTGCTCTTTTTATCTTTCAGAAAAGGATTGAGTTCTTGGAGAAGTATTTAATTGCTGGGTTTGTTGAAGTCACTTAGTGAAATGTAATTTCTTTCAGCTTTCTGTTTTGGCAGATTATCTTGCAACATGCAACTTTGTAAAGTGACTTTGTAAAGGTAGACTGGTCTGCTGGTTAGACCAGTCAAAGTGTATGCTATGTTGGCAGAGATGACCACTTAGAAGAACACATGGTATAATAAAGGAGCAGGATTATAAGCTCCCTTTCAGTAAAATATTCCAGTAGCTAAACTTTTAAACAAAAGCTTCATCCTTCATGAATTTAAGGGATATTAAACAGGAATTTTTAAAGAAGCATGTGATTAATTTTGGCTTTAGTAATTTAAGCTGCTATTCAAGACTTGCTGCCAGCTCTGAGATATTTTAAAATTTTCTCAATCTTTTAACCTTATTTCTTAACAAATAAAGATACTCGCTAATGGAAGATGCTCTTCTACATCTGTTTAAAAATCTGGCAGTAGCCTTGTGTACTAGTCTTCATGTTTCTTCATGGATGAAGTCAAGCACTTTAAATGATAGAAATCAAATTATTCTCCTGGAAGATTTTCCCACACAATAGCAAAATATACTTTATCCTTTGCAGAAAGAGGAAAAGAGGCGGGTAGTAGAAATCTGGAAAAGACCCCCTTTGTTTTGAAAGTTTTTCTTTTAAATTTTATTATTATTTTTAAAAGTCTTCAGTCTTTTAAGAGTCTTTTAAAATATATCTTTCTTCATGTGCAGCTTGATTTGAAATGGGAATAATTAGTCTCAGAAGACATCATTTTAAATGTATGGATGTTTATTATGAAACATGTTTCCTATGAAGTGACTTAATGTAAATGATTAGACGACTAACTATGAAAAGGACAGTACCCTTTGGGTTGTCAGTGATGCTTAATTGTTGAGTAACCTGACCTCATTTTATAGCTGAAAATATTTGTTAATGGTCTAGGTGTTTGCTTTTCCCATGGGCATTGGTTTTAGGAGTCAAAAGGGCAGGTAAGTCAAAAAAGACATCAAATCAATAGCTGTGCAAATTTATTTTCATTTTTACTTCATTCATAATAGAGGCAGAGTAGAATATAAGAAAGATACGTAGTGAGATGCTGTTATGTCTAGGGTTGTGCAATTTAGAGATGTTTTAAAACCTGGAAGCTTGATGATTATTTAGCATAAACCAAGTACCTCACTCATTCTTACCTTCTGGTGCTCATGAAGAGTCTTGCTTAGATATGAGATACAAAGCTTTTTTTAATGATGCACTAAGACTTTTCTATAAATTCCCACTCTACATTTTACTGATTTATATGCTATTTGTTAAGATGTGTACTTATGTCAGGTAATTAATTGTGATGAAACTAATAGACTTACTTTTGTCTTGTGGATCCCCAAATGGGGTGTAGCTGATATTTTTAGTTCAAATACAGGAATCTTAAAGTTGTTTTAATAATGTCTTGAAATCTTTCAGTTTGCCACAGTTGGCGGTAATAAGATCATAAATGGAAAAACCTGTGTGTGCATGTGCACACGTGTCTGCAGGTGTGTTTTTAGACCCAGACTCGTATACAGTAAATGACTGAGTTCACTATAAAAGCATTTGCCTTTGGAGTTCATGCTGGGTTTAAGATTTGAGGCATTCAACTGCTTGTGGTCTGGCAGTAAATAAAAGATAAACAGGAAGGGGTAGGAGAAGCCCAGCCTGTCAGTAAGGGCTTGTTCTGCATAGCTCTCAGGCCCGGGATAAGTAGCCCAGAGTTGCCTGGATACTCTGACATCCACTGAACTTATTGTTCTACAAATGCCTCACATTTTTGCACATCCAAAGGCCTGTTTGCAGCACAGAGATGGATCACACAGCTTTTCCTCCTTTGAGTTTGTGTTGTCCTTATTCATCACCTGCTTTTGTCAGGGCCGTGATGCTTGGCTTTGTTTTTGTGCACAGGATTGACTAAACCTAAGCCAAGGATAACTGGATGTGCCAGAGGACGAAGTGACTATTACTCAATATGTCGTGTTCACCGTTATTAAATGGTAATCACTGTAGGTGAGGGGAACTGAGGGGAATAGAAATGCTTTGACCAGCCTTGTCGTATCACTGCTTGCCATGATCAAAATTAAAGTTGTCTATTGCCAAGCCACATTAGTTATTTCACATTCAAAATCTAGAGGGGAAGCTGTCCTCTGAGATATCATTAAGTTATAGCTATCAGCAAATGTCTTTTTCTTAACGGTAATCTTTGAATATTTATAATATATTGGGAGAAGTGTTACTCTTAATTAATGAAACATTTTCCTCTTACCACCTGTGAACATATGAGCTGACTGAAAACAAAAATAAAATCACTGAATCATCTTTCTATTTCTCTAAGCAAGGTGCGCAAAAGCAGTTTTAGTAAATGTTATGAAATATGTTAAAAAAGAAGAATTTCTGTGTGATGTTTGTTTTAAGGAAACTTACTGTAGCTCCAGCTTCTGTGTTCAAATGTCAAGTAAACCGTGGCAAAGAACTAAATCCACTGTTCAGGTTTACAGTTTCAGATTGCTTTTCAGAAGTAATAAAGTCTTGATGCTTTAGCTGACAGATGACTGACTGATGCTCTCTAGAGCATCACACAATCATGAGACAGAAGATGTAATCAAACAAGTTTCCTTGTGGGAGCTCATGAGTCCCCCTTATTTAATACTTTATTAGTACTGGTTACTCTTCTGGTTATTTGTCACATGCCGTTTGCACAAATATAACTCTTAGGCACCTGAGTGGTTAGATGTGAAATTTAGAGTTTGGCGATTCAGTTCAAGATAATTAAGAAAAGTGCAACGCTTCAAACAGAACACGTTTGGCCTGCATGTGTGTGTATTTTCTGGGATCTGGTTTCAAAGGCTCATAATAAGTAGCCTTTTTATCAGGTCTTTGCAATCCCCAAGCTGCCCCTGGTTCGTGGCACAAGGGTGACTGCAAGAACAGGGCTGTCACGCTTCACTGAGAAAATATAATCACCGGTGCTGTGCAAACACCACGACAGACAAGAACTACCCGGAACCTTTGGAATCCTAATAGCTCGGGAATGTCACCAGGAGTCCTGGAAACCGTGGGCTGAGGTTTGTGCAGGTAGAGGTCTCTTATCTGCTCTTATACCTTCCTGCAGCTGTGAGGAGAGAGAGTCTGAAGCACACGTGAAGTCCTTGAAGCAAAGGGAAATCCTGGTTTTCAAATTGTTTTTAGGAGATCGCTAGGGTATGCCACGTTTTCTCTTTGCACCTTGTTCATATGGAGAGAGAGCAGAAATTGCCTGCTTTGTGTGTGTGTGTCAGGGAGAGAGAGTGGAATTCATATCTGTGGGTGGAACAGAAATGGAAAAGGGCAGAATAACTTAGAAAAATGTTACCTGTTGGGAAAGTGCTAGCAAAGAAGCAAGTGAGAAAAATATGGATCTCCGGTTTCTGAGCTGAGAAGAGACAAAATATTAGGAGAGCACCTGAAGGACATGACCAATACAAAATTGTGGTGAAAATTGTGATTTATGTCTTCCCCTAATTCTTCATACTATCACATTTAAGGGATGCTGAATAAAATGCTATATTATCTGAGGAGGATCTCAGGGGAAGAGGTGTGTTCCTTCCTATTTGGTGAGGCCGATTTTTGTGTTTGGTTTCATGAGACAGAATAGAACTACCTGAAGTCTGGGATTGTTGCTAGCTGCCTCTTACTCTGCTGTCTCTGTTGCCTTGTGATATTCAACATGCTTGTTTACCAACCTCATTACTGCATTTATTTCATATCCTGGTCTATCCTATAGCTGCCCAGTATGGAAAAATTGCTTACTGCAACAGAAAATTTCCCACTGGTTTACATTGTTACATCAAAAAGCAGTACAAACATGAATGTTTTTAGGACAATGTCATAAATGCAATAAACGTCATAAATGTAATCGGATTCTTTTTTACCCTAAATTTTAATTATGTGAAAATATGGGAAAAAAATCAGCTCTGCTTGTGAATAAAATAGATTCCTTAACCTAGTTTGACCAATTCTGGCTTCATGGTGGGACTGAAAGGAGTCCTAAAGGCTTAAAATTATTACAAAAATAAAAGATAAATAGAAAGAGCTGGTAACACATTATTGGATCTTAAAATATTGCCCTTATGACACTTTTAGTGTGTGGTGTTGCCAGCACTATAAAACACAACTGCTCTGTTTTTTTCATGGGGTACTGTAGGATACGTGATCCAGCTGTGATGGAGCACATTGCTCTGCACTTCTGACCAGTTTGGCACTTTTCCTTTGGAGGGAATTGCAAATGGCTCTTCAGGCAGTATATACTGACAAAAAACTAGTATTTTCTGCATTGCTACACTGAGACTCTTGACCATATCAAACTGGTCCAGCAGGCATAGCTTAAAGAAGTAAGTTGTGCTGCAGTTGTGCAGAGTATGTGCTTGTCCTGTAAAATGCCCCACCTTCAGTTCTGCCAATGCTGCGTTCTGTCTTGCAGGTTACACTTGGAGGCAAGAAATAACAAGGTTTGCTCCACCCCATTTATCTCAGGTTCATATTAATACATACATTTAATTTTAAAAACTGAAAAAGGGATGTAACTTCCATGTTATATGTTTTCCATGTTGTTGTCTTGCCTGTGTTCGTATAGCGAGCTGAGGATAGCGAGGAGGAGAGTAGGAAAAAGGAGGCGAGGGAGGTGGAAGAGAGAGAGGAAAGGGATGGAAAGGAGGTAATGATAATGATGAAGTTGTGCAAAGCCTCAATGCTATATGAACAAGAAAAGCCTCAAGGGACAGTTTAAGAGAAGATCTAGAAGAACACAGTGCTGCAGAACCCAAGTGCAGTCAACTTGGCAGATCGAGATGGAAACGGCTCTTAGCTTTGTCTGAATAAAGAATTTGGTGACTGTAGCTGCAACTGTGGTTGCTGCGACTCAAGGAGTGGAAGACCAAGTAGGCAGACGGAAGCAGGAAATTTCAGACTCTGAAGTATCTGTTTGAAATTGGGCTTGAAAACGAGAGTTAAGAAAGACTGAGCTGTAGTCAGAGGGACCCTTGTTGTAAAATGTGGGAGACCGAGCATACTTTGGCTAGATGAGGTGGATGAGGTAACAAATAAAGGGAGAGCCACAAATTGAGGCATCAAAAGTTCCACAGGAACTTAAGGAAAGAATTTCTTGACAGTGACGGTGAAAGCCCTGGCACAGGCTGCCCAGAGAGGTGGTGGAGTCTCCTTCTCTGGAGATCTTCCAAACCCGCTTGGACACCACCATGTGCCACGTGCTCTAGGGGACCCTGCGTGTGCAGGGGGGTTGGACTAGATGACCTCTACAGGTCCCTTCCAACCTTAAGTATTCTATGATTCTATGGGAGAGGCTGGAATAAAAAAAAAAAAAAAAAAAGAAAGAAATGTCCAACAGAAGAAAAATTTTGTGAGAAGAAAGGAAGGGCAAGGAGAGGAGAAATTTGTATGAGGGGGAGGTTGCACTTCCATTTTTTATGACATTCTCTTTTTTTTTTTTTTTTTCTCTCTCTTTGGAAAACTCCTAAAGTTTTATTGACAGAAATGTGAGGGAGCTATTAATAGATATCTGTATTAAAATAAAGGACGCACTGAAGTTGGTTTAAGAATGTCGTGTTTATTTTGGTAGAATATTGTGTATATATATTTTGAGTTACATTTTTCTTTCTGTGGAGTAGAAGAGCTCACTCAGCACTGTAGGTCAGACGCAGATATAAAAACACGCAGTTTATAGTTATTAATCTGACGCTGTCAGAAAGTGTGGGAAAAAGAGACAACAGTTAAGTGATAAAGGTGAGGAAATGGAATTGAAGAGAAAAATCTGATCTTTTCATGTGAATCAGTTGACCAATGAAGGAAAACTTTGACAATTCTTCACAGGGGATTTTTATATAATCCAGATTATTTGCTCCAATTGCCTTGTTGCTGAACCTATGCAATTTTATAACTCATACATAGTGAGTAATGATACTTGTTTCTAGATTGTGTTTGACTCCAGTGGCGGCTATTGTTGAAGTATGTTGCATATATATCTTGTTGAGTTTTGCATTTCAGTTTCAGCCTTGTGATTGAATTTAAATATTCTGTTAAACTTGATGTCCAAAGAAAAACTCTAACTAGATAAAGGACATTAAAACCACAGCTTTTCATAGAGGTATTTTTTGCTTTTTTTTTTGTAGCTGCTCTTTAGAATTGTGATTTATATTTATGTTTTTGTTTACCAACATTATAAAAAGCATATACCTTAGTGATCTTGCTAATATAAATATACATAGGTTTTCTAATGGGAACTTTAGCTAACATTAGGGAATTTATTGCAGGGACACTGGTACTGTCTTCAGTCCCTCATCTGGTCGAGTCTTACATTCTTGCCTTCTGGCTTGGGTTTGCCTGTGTTTCTAAAGGTTGTTTTTTTGATCTGGGGAATTATTTCTGGCCTGCAGTATGGCCTGTAGTATGATCATCTACAAACATTTGTGAACTGAACAAGATGTTAATTGTCTGTGACTGTGGAAGCCCAGATCCAGTGACTTGGTATCACATAGATGAAAAGCCCCATGTTGAACATAACGTAGTATATTTTGCTGTGGACACAACTGGATCAACTGGTGAAACAGTGTATTTTTTTTTCCTTTCCTTCTCCTGGGTAGAGGGCACTTAAAATACAGGTTTTGACTTTCTTGTAATTGCCAATGGCACTTTCCTTAATAACTTTCAGTGGCTTACAATAATGAAAGATGAACCTTGAGAGCAGAGATTATAAAATGTGTTTGTTTTGGGATAAAAGTTTATCTTGAGAAGGTTACTGGTAAGGACGTCCTTCTCCCGTATCTGCTTATTGTAGATAAAAATTGTAATTTTATAATGTGAAAGGTTAGTGTTCATCTATGCAATCTTTTCCTGTCATTTAATAACCCATCTATTAGAAAATAAATTTATAGGAGCATTAAAAATTTACGTCTCAAATTGAAAGAAGCGATGGTAGAAAGTTAGAAAACTTAAGCTGTTTGAAGAATAGCAATTGCCTGGTGCTTCATAGCTGGTTCTCAGAAGCAATTAAAAAAAGTTGGTGCTTCATCTTTGTTCTGAAAAAGTTTAAAGGATGTGAGTGTGAATGGTGCTTATTTATTTCTGGCTTTCGGGAGATGCTATTCTTTCTGGTTGTGTACTCTGGTTGTGAATGTGTTTGTCCTTGCCTTTCTATGGAGAAAAATGAAAATGATTCATGCACAGTGCTAGAGATCATGAGCTTTACTCATTTTGGTAGCCAAAATCACAGAAACAGTGCCTTGTGAAGGACACATATACAGGAAACAAAGAATGCTGGCTCAGTATTAATCTTCAGCACTTAAAATTAAAACTGCTTTGTTTCAGGATGAAAGATGGACCCTTTCTTTTTGAATCTAAGGATTCATTATTCTTTTTCTAGGAATCGTTATTCCATTCTTTCCATTTTTGTTTGCTTAAAAGTTTGTTGATAGAGGGGAGGTAGAAGGTAAAACAGTTAGTAAGCATTTAGCAGGTATTTTCAAGATACAGATTTTAAGGGTGGGAGAGAAACTTTCTCTTCCACCTGCCTTGTCCCTTCCTCCATCACCAGCATCTTTCTTTATTTTTTAATCTTCTGTCTTTCTCAGAGGCACCTGATTTTACCTGTCAGCAACTCGTCTTCTCCAATTTGATCCCCTTTCATTTGATTAGCTGCTTAATAGCACCTTAACGTTCTGTACTTCTGAAAAACTCAGAAGATAGGTGGATAACTGTAGCTTTCTTTTCCAAATAAATGGAAAAACCTGAAAGGATTCTGTATTTAATACTCTTTTTAATGGCACTATGTCTGAAAGCCCTAATAATATCTTGGCTGGAAGAGCCCTTTTGAGTTATTTTAACATCCTGCCCTTAGCAGGGAAAAATACATATGCATCGTTCCTGACAGGTGTTCATCTTTCCAATTTCAAACACCTCCCCTGACAGACTCTCTTCCAGTGTTTTACCATCTTTACTACCCATTTGTGATTTAAAACTACTTTTTAAAAGAAATACTTCCCTGTCACTGTCTCAAATGCAAGTTTCTGCTTAAACTGCTAAATTAGGAAATTAATCTGACTTGTCTAGTTTCATTAAGCAAGGCATATGAAATTGCACAGAACCAAGTAATAATGACAGTTTAAATGATTTCAACTTTCCTAGTCTAATGTTATGAGAAGTAGGAAGATAATTTTCAGAGAAAGAGTTGTTCAAATGGAATCTGTAAAATTCCCTTTAAGGACACTGGGGCTGTGAATTTAACGTCTGGTTTACTTAGAATTCTCTCTCTCTTTTTTTTTTTTTTATTAAAAAAAAAAAGACCTTTCTCCTCAATCACCTACATAGTCTCACTGAAGCCAAAAGAGAATACTTGTCAAAATGGCCAAAACTTGGTCCCGAGTGTACACCCGAGATGTGACATGCAATTCCAGTGTACAGAGACGTCAGTTAATATACTTGGAAAGCTTCAATTGAAGATTTTTTTATATATATGTATGTGTGTGTGTGTATATGTGTGTGTGTATATACACACACACACACACATATCCATCTATATAAATATTTATGATTTGTTTGTACAGCTGGTTGTTATCTTCTGTGTTCATCCGGCACCTATGTGTTGTGGTTAAAGCAAAAATGCAGAGAATAAAATAGCTCCAGATTTGGGGAAGGAATGTTGTTATTGCATCTTGAAACACGTTTTGCAGAGAATGTGCTAGGGTAATTTATTGCACAAACATTGCTGTTTCCTGAATTAGTATAGGCTGTTTCTGACTCGATGAATATCTTCATAGCAGTATTAGGCATAAACTGTCAAATGTGTCAACCTGTTTCAAGTTGGTTGTTTTAACTTTTATCTGAAGTTTCCTTCTTTGGTGTTTTGTATTCTGTATGTATTGACCATCCATCAAGTTGCCCCTCCACTTGCTTTGGATGCATTGTTTGTTCAGAAATGTATCTTATCACTTTGTGTTTTTATGCTTTAATTGCTCTTGCAATTAAATCAGCAAGAGCTGATTTCGAAGCAAGCTGAATATGATCCTTCTTCAAAGAGGTGGCAAAGGGTGAGAGCTTCACATTTTGGTTTATATGAGTTTCACTGTAGAGAAACAGTATCATGAAGAAATGAGTGAGCTACGTTCCAGTCAGCAGTCTGAGTGGCGAAGAGTGGATTTAGAGAGTGGTTTTGAAAAGTATCTTAGCTGGGAGCAAGCACACTGCATGGAATGGGTTTGACTCCCCGCAATGGGTTTCAAGCTGTATTCGTTAGTGTTCTGAAAATAAAAAATTTAGAAATTGTTCTTTTCCTTCAACGTGAAATAGAAAAAAATGTTTTAGGCTACAACATGCAGGATACAACTTTAACCTCTTAATTTTGTCTGTTCCTTTTTGCTGACTTTTTTTTTTATATATATATATGTTATATACTAGTTCTGTGATACTGTCCTTTTGTGAATTGGATATGGAAAATATCCCATTGTTGGAAACCTGAGAAATTTGCTGATCTATATATTAAGCATGTAGATGCTGTTCAAGCAATAAAGCTTCTGATATTGTATTTGGATGCATCTTTTGTTTGGCTAAAGGTAAGTATACTTCTGTATACACACCTCAGAGCATATCTTGCCATATAACAATTTGTCTTTTTTCCACATGACGGGGATTCTCAAAGATTCCAGAAAACACAACCCTCTCTGTACCTTATTCCAGGCATAGAAAAGCACAGTGGCATCATGCCAAACTTGTACAGCCTCTATTTCCAGTGGCTGCCTGTGTTCAGAAACGCACTGGAAGATGTGTATTTTCCCGAAGTTTTAATCAAATCAGTGAAGTATTGGGTACTTCACTGCGATTCCTATCCTATGGCTCTTATCTCTGTCGTCACAGTTTGAGGCTTTCATGTCATGATTTACAGTGCTATAAGTGGTTGTTACTGTGGCTAAAAAGGTCAAAGTGTCTTGGTCTTTGTGTTTAAATCTCAATAATTAAGACCTCTCACCCTCAAAACAAATGTTTTAACTTATTGAAGATTTTATGTCTAGAGACTATGTAAGAATAGTTTTCCTTCGACCCCTTTTCAGTCAAGTGGAGGGTGATTTTATTTTTTAAGACTGCAAGTATGTCAAGATGATAAACTACTTCTCCTCCAAAGCCAAAACAGCTGTAACTCTTCTGTATGTGTGTGTGTTGCTTCATCTAGACGTTTTCCAGGCATGACCCTAAGAAATATTTGGCGTAAGCAACTCTAGGAGAAATAAGCATAGATAAGTGGAAAGATGTGAATCTTTTTGCAGTGTTCCTGTCTTTGCACGTAACAGGGACCTCCAGCTTCCCGAGCATTGGATAACTCTGTGAGAGTTCCTTTTAAAGGTTTATTACACTCTATGGTAGCTGTGTGTCGTGCTGCAGATTATTTGTTATTTGTGAGGGCAGTGTAGCATTATCAACTCTCCTCTTTTTTAAATTAGCTCACCTAAAGGTCACCTATAGTTCTTACTTGTGCTTTAGAGATACTCTAAGAGTTTTATTGCTGGAATTGAGTAGCTGAGCTGTGCAAATAAGTGAGAGAAGCTTACTTACAACTAGTCAATTCTCTGAAGATCACCCACTGGGACCCCTGATGTGCTGATATTGGGAATGGGCCTGGCTTCTGCTGCTCCGGGTGCCCTGTGGGGCTGGTTCACGACCTCTGGCGGGATCACCTGGTGGGAATGTTTTCTGGGAGGGTCCTAGCCAAAGAAGGAGAGCTGAGATGAATCCTGGAGTGTAACTCTCTGTGTTGGGTGGTCCTTAAATATGTGGGGATAAGAGGAGGAGTGTGTGTTAAGGTTCCCATTGAATGACTCAGAGAGTTGATGAAGGAGATGTACTAATGGGGACCATAAGTGACAGGATGTTAGGTAACTGGCAGCTAATTTTGTCTCCGAAGTTTTTTCTAAAGTGTTTGATTTATTGTGCTGCAAATCCTCCTGGGCCCTGTCAGCAGAAACTCCGGTCTCACCACCTTGCTTAGACCTTTGAGTGGAAGTAATTATATTTTCATGATTTCTAAATTAGTTCAGCAAAATTATCTATAACTTTCAGGTTGGAGATACTTTTTTATGTCAACAACATTTTTTAAATGTTAAGTTAAAAATTTTAGATGTCCCTTACACCTGTCTCTTTTCAGCTATCTTTCATTAGTTTTTCTTTTGTAATATATTATCTTCTTGATTAGATGATTTTTTTTTTTGCTTTCTTGGTGGTTAAAATTTTTGTTTAATATTTAAAACTTTAGCACTGCAGAAATATTAGAATTAAAAGCTTATCAGTGAGTAGCATTTGTTACTGTTTTATCATTTTATGTCTAATTGTCTTGAGTGTAAGGTTGTTTTACTGCAAAATTGGATTGTTTGATCATTACCAACTGTGGTGGTTGTATATGTGGAGTTGTTCTACTGTGCTTTTACAAGAACTAAAATAAGAAATGTATAGAGTAGGAAAAAAAATTAAAATTTTATCTTTTAGATTCTTCCAAAATTTCACTTTTTTTTTGACACTAGTTGCATTAATATTGCTACCACTGCTTCTTTTTTTTTTTTTTTTTTAATTCATTTCTTCCTCATTTGGTTTAATCATCAGCTGAATAGAAATGCCCTGGGAACTGCCAAAAATAGATTGGAATACACACCAGTAGGATTCTGAGTACTCAAATGGGGAGAAGAGCAGAGAGAGAAGTTTTTAAGTCATTTTGGCCCCAAGCTGAGGTTCACCAGATTTTGTTTGTTTGTTTCTTTTGGACTATAATGTGTGCCAAACACGATACCTTCTGTTTCTGTATAGTTCTTCAATGCACCTTTCCAATATGCTTTGGAATTGATCCACATGGAAGCTTTCTTTCAGATAATTAAGCTGGTAGAAGCTGGACAGAGGTGTTTTGAAGTTGAAGGCTGCATTGAAAGCACAAAGGTCTTTGCTAATTGTGGAGACCCATCTCGAATTTCTTTTCAGATCTTTTTAATTAGAGTGTCACTGGGAAAAAAGTTGTCAATGAAACAGTATCTTTTTGTTGCAATCTAATTAATGTCTGGATGTTTCTTTCATAAATATGATTGCCTGAGAACTGTCATCAAAACTCTGGGGAGATTCAGGCATTTATCTGTATCACATGTAGTCACACTGGTCAAGCAAAAGAAGAGCAGGGAAAGTATCTGAATTTGCACTGAAAATGCACTGCTTGGTGGTGATAGTGGTCTGGTTTTTATTAGGTAAGCTGCTTTTCCAAAGGCTAGGGAGAACTCTCTTCCGAGGCCAGGTAGGCGTCCCGTACAGCAACAAATGGAATGTTGAATTGCGGAATCTAGTGCTGTGGAAAGCAACGGTGAATGTTTTTCAGAAAAATAGACAGGAGAGCCAAAAATAGAGGGAAGCAAGTCACTGACCTGTCCTGTTGTGCAAGGTAGCCCCGGAGGTCACACGTTTGCTAAGGATGCATAGAGGAGATATTCTTTACTCTCGTGGCTACTTCTTTTCCCCAGCTACCTTTCTTTGATTTCTTCACAAGGTATGCCTTGGGAAGGCTTTTTAGAGGGGTCATTGCCTCAAACAGGTTAATAAGGAAAATACTTTAATCTTAGCAAGATCTAAAATTTTAAGTACTTAGGAATGTGGTGAGGCCAGTCCTTAGATGTTTTTGTGTATGCCTGCCAGGGCAGGCTTAGTTTTATTTGAGATCATAGCATACCACAGAGCTGTATAGGAATGAGGGGATTTGAACTTTTCTTCAGTATCGAACTTAGCAGCTAAGTCCCTATTATATATATATATATATATATATATATATATATATAGTTATAAGTAAATACTATACATACTACATACTATATATATATATGTATATATACACACACAAACATATATTTTCATTCAAATAGTGTTGAGTAAGTTGTATACAAATTTTTATTTTTATTTTTGGAATAATACTGAGTGAATAGTAGTTGTCATCATTTGCGTTTTAGATCTGGGGTGTGAAAGCAAAGTATGTGCATTGCCTAATCTGAGACAACTAAAACTGTCTGGCTTTTTTTGCTGTATACTGCATGCCGTACATTCAAAGTGACCGGAGACGGCATGTCAACCTTAGAGCCCTTTAAAAAGGGTCAGGAAGCATGTAGATAAGGGTGGTCTGCTTAATAATAGGCAACTTGGATTTCAAAAAGACTTTTGACAGTGTCCCTCAGCAAAAGCTTATACTCAAAGTAAGCTGCCATTCTGTGAGAAGAAAGATACTTCCATAGACAGGTAATTATTTAAAAAAGAAAAGGGAAGGTAAGAATAAGTGATCACTGTGCCCAGGAAAAAAAAAAAAAAAAAAAAAAAAAGGCCAGGGGAATCATATGAAGGTTTCTATTTTCAACATATTTGTAAAGGGTGGGGAATAGAGAACAAGGAAATGAGGAAGCCTGCAGATGACTCTAGGCTAGCAAGAACAGCAGTTGATTGTGAAGGACCACAGAGGAGTGAGTGATTGCATAGCAAAATTGCAGACATATTTTAATATAAAGATATAAAATAATGCACATTGTGTAAGATCTTAATTTCACAAACAGAATGATGGGTTCTGAGTTTCTGTTTGTACTCAACAGCAAGACCATAAGGTTCTTAAAAGCATCAGCTCCAAAGCCTAGTGATGATCAAAAAAAGGAAGTTAAGTATTAGAAATTGTGAAGGATGGCATGCAGGATAAAGATATTATGCTACTGAGTGAATCCATGACTCACCTCCATCTTAATTACTGTGTGCCAATTCTACTCTTATTTTGGGGGACATTAGTACCAACTTGGAGGAGGTTCGGAGAAGGACAACAAAGGATAATTGAAGGAAGACAGCGATTACTCTATGAATGAGTGAGTAATCCAGGCTTTTCTAAACTTAAACCGAGCAACTTGAGAACATCAATAAGTCTGCAAAGTCATGAATAGTATAGCAGGATGACTGGGATCAATTTGGCACTGGTGTGAGTTATTAAAGAAAGTCACATGAAAGCTAAACACATTTGTTTGTTTTGTAATGCTGTTGATAATAGACCTGTAGGTTTGCCTGAATTAAACTATATTCTCTAAAAATTTGCATGACTTTGTGGGAGAGAAATGGGCAAATGTATGGAAAAGAGATGCTTTGCAGGTTGCTATATACACAAGAGCATGTCCAGTACAGAGATTTTTGACATATTTTTGTTTGCATCTGAATTCAGGCACTTTATAAGCAAGGACACATGATTTTACTTGGAAAAGGTTGGTGTAAGGAACTATTCAAGAATCAGATGGGAGCTCTGTAGAAAATTCAAGGGATCAAATCTAATTCCTCTGAGTAGCATCTAGCTAACCCGAGCTTTTCAACATTTCCCATTCTTATTCATTTCACTGACTCCTGTATCAGATGAGACAGGATAACTGTCTCCAGAACTCTTTTGAGTACAATCCTGATTGATCGCTAGAAAACAATCTACCTTATCCATTAAATGAGGTGAATATGTCTCAAAATATACTATAGGAAAATGCAATTTAATTTGTAATAAGTGTAATTATAGTTGTATAGACAAATGATGTTTTCTGACTAGAGTGATAATCTGATTTTTTTTAAGCTAAAATACAAGCATTTTTTGCCATATTTATGGAAGAGTAAACTGAACAGCAATTCAGATTAACTGACAGGATTCACTCCTTAATTTATCCATTAGGATAAGCTTACTTTGGTACAAAGGATAGTCAAAATGTCTTTTTTCTCTCTCTCTCAAAGGCAATTTGTGTATATGATAAAGAAAGAAATACTTTAATTTATGCTCTGACTTCTCAACAATTTAAATTGCTGTCTTTTATATAAACGATTTATTTTTTTCTTCTCCATTCTAAATATGAGAAAGTAATTTAAAGGAGGTGGAGGCACAGAATTAAGAGATTTCTATGATTGAAATGAGGTGAGTACAAATAAAAAGGAAACAGAGTGGAGAAAGAATCTCAGTAAGAGATTCTGGAGAAGTTGGTAAAGGGGCTATAGCCTGGTGCTCTCAAAACATGCATGCCCTGCATCTCTCTTCCTACCATAGGAGCAAGAGTTGGTGGATTCATGTCTTAAACATGCTCATATCCACTTTCCTGTGTCAAGTGTTCTTATTTACAGCTCTAAGAAACAGTAGAAATGGCTCTGAGTATAACAGACCCCTGGGGTTCCTTGCCTCTTTGGTGGGAAAAGGCATTGCACTTTGTGGCTGGATGGGATGTGAGGGTGGGGAAATGGACTGAGTGAAGCATAAGCACATTGAGGAATTTCTGATGCGGGATGTAGAGGTAAGTTGAGAGAACACTAGATATTTCGCTGATGAAAGTAATTTTTGTGAAGCAAAGGTCTGAAAGAAGAAGCCAAAGGAGGTTGGGGCAGGCGGCAGCCGCTTGCTCATAGGACCCTCTTGAGACTGAAGACAGTGCAGGATTCAGCATGGACATTTCTTCTGAAGTGGGTGCAGGGAGAAGGTCTCCAATTTTGAAGATTTGAGAAAATTCCTTGGTGGGGTTGGCGTTCTCCCACCTGCCTGCAGGGTATGATGGGTCCCTTGCCTTCAGTGCTCCCTTGCGGTGCCCCTGGGAATGGGAGATGTCACCTCCTGAAAGACTGCAAGTAGTGCGGCTGGCTTTCTCGGAGCCTGTCTTGCGCAGAAGACCTCAGGGGTGGCTTGCCTATTTTGAGCGAGCAATCTCTACCAAAAGTTTATACCGCATTGCTTTAATTAAACTGCTGCTTTTCTTTCTTGTAATATTTTTCTCACCTTCTGATTTCTGTCCCCTTATATTTTTTTTTTTTTGTAGCAAGGCAGTATGAATCTTGGCAATAAAATTGTTGAGTTCAGTTTGACGCTGTTTTGCCGCATCTGCAGCAACAGGCAGCCCTGTGCTCCAGAGCAACCCAAAACCAATTCTTGTTACTGCTTGTTTGGAGTGAGGCAAGAAGCTGGGCTGTGAACGTGATCTCTTCATTTGCTCCACTCACAGCACCTTCCTTACTGCCTTACCAGAATAAAGAATGAAGTTAACTGCTGCTACGAAACTATCATGCTACAGCTCTATTCATTGCCACTGGGGAGTGCTACACTATTTCTGTGCATGGGTTTTGGGGATTTTTTTTGTGCAATTATAGTGCAGAAGATTACAGGAGAAAGTGTGAACCCTCCAAGAACACAGATTTTGTTAAAATTGTCGGCTATTTGTGTACTGTGATGTTGAAGCTGTCTGAAAGTAATGGTGTTTCTCAGAATTGAATTGTGTTTAAATATTTATTGGCGTGAAAATAGTATGCAATTAATTGAGGTAATAAACATGCTTTTCTGGTGTGCCATAAGCAGCAAATCCAAATTCATGTATTTGAATGCTATGGAACTACAATACATTAAATAATAAATATTCCATTCAGTTGTCAAGCCTAGTAGGAGCTTCAACTAAATGAAAAAGCACTGTGTCTTATATCTACACACTTGCCATTGAGGGAATTCTGTAGAAATGAGTGTTGTAAACATTTTTTCTTTCATTTTGACAGGTAATATTTGAAGCTGAAGTCTCAGAAGGGAGAAATGGCTACATTGCCATTGATGACATCCAGGTTCTGAGTTACCCTTGTGGTAAGTAATGATTAAGAGCTGCATTTTTCTCTGTCTTTTCAGGGCACATTTGATAGTGCTGTAGACTGCTGAGTTTTCATCACTTGATCACTGATGTTCTTTGTTCTTTCAATCGCATTTCTATTGCAGCTTCCAGGGAAAAATGTAGTATTGTAGTAGTGGTTTACCGAAGTACAGTCTTTTTTTTCTATTTTTTTTTTTTTGTATTCATGAAATACTTTAAAATAAATATTTTCTTCAGCACTGCTTATTTTAGTCGTAAGTAGTTGCTATGCATAATCAAAATTTTTTTTTTTTTTTTGTTTAGGCAGGCTTCAGGCATTTGTGTTTGCTTTTCCCTTCTTAATCCTGGGAAAGAATTACACATGTGCAAACAGAAATTGTATGAATTCTAATGTTGTATTAATACAAAGGTGTGGGGAAGAAATCGATACTGAGTACTTCAGTCATTTGTTATCAACCTTGTTCTTGTTAATTTGGATCCATTCCACTCTTCCTTATTTTGCCCTAGGCGTCCCCTTTCTAAAATATAAATTTATTGTAGTATATATACCTCATCATTTGTAATTTGATTGTTTTCCAAAAAGATCACAGTATAACAAAACCAACAAAATTGGGTGGGTTATGCCTAGTAATAAAGTCACAAGTGCAGTCTCACATTTTGTTATCTACTGTTAAGAGCGTCTGTTAAGAGCGGTCTGTTGAGAGCGTAGATCTTAACAACAAGCTCCCAACTTAAGGGAGTGTTTGAGTCGCCTCCCTTTTTGCGTTTCAGCCCGCATGGTCTCTGTACTCAGCAAAGTTCTGCTTGGCTTGGCGTTTTGCTTTGTTGTGTTTGAAATAAGAGACAAAACAAAAAGCATTGGCTACAGCCATGACAGCAGATTATCAGCGTGATACAGTAGTCAGTTAAGCTCTTTTCTGGTTAGTGATGATTAAATCCCATTCATTCCAAATTACTGCCTCTTTATTTTTTTGCTTATTTGTTTGTAAGTGCTAAGTGGTAGTATTTCTACTACTGTTTTAGCTAGTAGTTTTTCAGAAAGTGATGTGCAAGAGTTGTGTAGCAGCTTTTCCTTCTATTTGTCCATCAGCTTTTTTGCATCTAAAAAAATCCCTCAGGTGATTGTGCCACAGAGCTTTCCTAGAGACTTTGTCGTATAGGGAAGAGTTTTGTACTGAAATGCTATATTCAGTGGAACGCCTAGTTTCGTTAAGTAATATAATACAGCTCAAAGTTATGCTGCAAATAATCTTGATAATATCTACCTTTTTACATGAGCACTCTCCTGCTAATTGGCTTCTTCTCAGTATGGCAGATTTTATACAATAGAAATACTTTGGGAAAATTTTTGTAATGTGCTACTGACATTTTGGCATTTGATCTCCTCCTTTTGGCTTTGATTTGTGAAAGACTTTATAATAACTCGTGTACAACGCAAAGTAGCGGAATCACTAGAGAGAAGGCAAAGAACTAGAAGCACTCTTTCTTCTTGAACTGAGATGAAACAAATCATTTTCTTTCTTCTGTTTCTATTTTTTAGCCAAAGGTTGTTATAATATGCATCTTTTGGGAGATAGTAACATTGCTGGCATCTTTTTCCTTAATAATAAAAATTGTTTGTAATTTGTGTTTTCCACCTCTGCAGATAAGTCTCCACATTTCTTGAGGCTGGGAGATGTAGAGGTCAATGCAGGGCAGAATGCTACATTTCAATGCATTGCTACAGGGAGGGATGCGGTGAATAACAAGTTATGGCTCCAGGTAAGGCCGACTCATCCAAGTCTCTTTGGCTAGAGGATAAGCTCGTTTCTGGAGGTGAAATATTTAAATTCCTAAGCCTTTTTTCTTCTGCATATAAACTTGTTTAGTTTAAGTAAAATTTAAATTTGATTAAATGGAGAAGCATATAAACATTTTTCTTGGTTTAATGTTTTTCTTTAAGCCATTGTGCTCCTTCTCTAATTCCAATCAAAGCTATTGTATCAAAATTTATTAGCAAGAAATATAATCAGCATTTGATGTCTAGTTAAACATGTAACAATAAGTCACAATCTTAAGAATAATTTTATCATAAAAATTATAATTAGTGCCTTGAACAAGCAGGAGGCAGAAGGAATGGGGCCACGTGTGTATGTGCACACATGTGTATCATTTTCTCAAGAGCATCTTTAATAGAAGAATATGAAAGCAACTGCAGCGTGCTCTGTGTATGTGTGTGTGTGTCTCACCGTAGTGTGTATGTGTGATGATGGGGGGCTCTATCAGTAGAGAGACTTCTATCAGTATATAATTATTGGAAGTATGTATGTTTAACAGAGAAGATGAATAAAACCAGGTTTGTTTTTTTTTTCTCACTCTAGAAAATTGTTAGGCTTTCTTCAGGGTTTGTAGGGAAGGTTGCTTCTAGTTAAGTAGACCAGCCACTGGCCTATTGGAAAAGTTTATGCCTGCTCCTCTAAAACTGTTATTTTGCAGCTTGATGTGGATAAAATTCATTTTAGTTGTATGTGTGCCTTTCACATGTCAAAGAGTCAATGCTTAAGGTATATGCATGAGCTCTCTGCTTTACAATGGTTTTCAAATGCGCCCTTTAAAACAGAACTCTTTTTTTTAATGTATATTTCAGTACACTTTTGGAATTTTATATGTATTTTTGGCAAATATAATACTTTGAAATGAACTATAATCGGTTCTTCCCAATCTACTTGAAATCTTTTTTAAGGGGTAATGGGGCTGACAGATCTTGAGCAACAATTGCATATAGGAATGTGCAAACCTTGGAGTTTCAAAGGGAGTGCCTTTTAAAGGGATAGAATGAGATTAGAAAAATTGGATGCTAGGTAAAATATATTGCAGGATAAATGTGCTGAAATACCAACCCTTACATCAATACAGCAGTGACTGCACTGCATTTAGTAAAAAGGTATCTTATCAGTAGGGATTACCTGGTTTTCATGCCTTGGAGTAGGAGGGTGTTTAATCCAAGCAAATATAAAACATTGTATTTGAAGAGGAGGAGGAGGAGTCCAATTGCGAACACTTTGAGTGCACAAAACATGCAAAATTAACCTGGATTAGTAGATCAAAGGCAGGGCTCTGGCAATGGGCACACACAAGAAACGAGGTAAAGCACCACCTTCCATGGGAAACTGGTCTGCGGGCCTGCGGGAGGCAGCCAGCTGGAACGCGTCCGTATTGCACCCACCTTGCAGGCAGATGAGTTTGACGGATTACCCTGTCCCCCTGTCCCTCCCTTGAGGGGCCCGGTTAGCAGCCACCACTCAGAACTAACATGTGTTTTGCCCCTTCACAGGGTTGTGTTTTGCCCCTTCACAGGGTTCTGTATGGTTTTTGGGTTTTGTTTTGGTTTTTTTTCTCTTTTTTTTAATCACCGAAATGGGCTCTTTCTAGTCGCATGCAAGATAGAACATACTTCTTTTGTTGGATAAGAAATGGATGTTCCTTTTGACCTTTTGGTAATTCTGCTCTTATGAAGAGCTCTGATATTCCGGAAGATAGCTTGCCACTTGCTAGCTTGAATGTGCATGCTGGGAGTTGGACTCCTATCTTCCCTTAAAGAGTGCAAAGCGCTCACTGATTCAAAGGCGAATTTCTTCTTCCTTCCTTGTCATTCCAAACCTCTGTTCTGCTTTCCCAACATAAGCACAAATCACCAGCTTTAGCTCTCTGAACTTCCTTCATTAAACAGATAACATAGGAAGTTATTGCTCCCACCTCACAAAACCAATAGTGAATTGACTCTTTCCCCTAAAAACTGGGGTGGGAGGAGGGAGTATTTTTGTGGCCTTGTGAGGCTTCAAAGTGACTTGGAAGAGCTTCACTTTAACCTTTGACCATCCAGAGTTTCAAAGTCTGAATACCCAGGAAGGCGCAACCAGCAGATCAAATCAAATGCCTAAGTAATTGCTTTTGAGAGCCCAGAGCTGAAATATTCCAGGAATGTATTTTTCTCATAACAACAACAGCCACTGGAAAGAAATGCAAAAAAGAAATGCAAAAAAGGATGCTTTTGAAGTACAATGTGTTAAAGAAAATAGCTTTTTATTATGTATTTATTGAAAGAGACAAGATATTCCTTTAAAAAATAAGAAAGCAACAAAAAAGCTGCTAAGAAAACATTCTTGGATAAGTGAAGATCCCAAATATGATCTGGAACACTTTTTATATTTGCAATATCCTACAATCCCGTTTGCTTGCTTTGAAATAACAGAGTTTAGCAGTTATGGCCTTCATTAGCAAGTGTGCTGGTGCTGTCTGGCTCTTCCAAGCTCTCCCTTTAGAAAGGACTGAAGTAAATTAGGCAGCGGGGAGCAAAGCCCAGCGTTGCCATTGGCACAGTCAGACTGTGGGTGAAGCCCCACCGTTGTTTGAGTCTGAATGTTGGTTTGTGTCTGAATTGCCAAACTGTAGAAGCAGCATCGATACGTTTGTAGAGGTGAGAATGACTGGTCTGAGGCAGGTAAGAGGGTTCACAGCAGCATGAGCTTAAGAGTGATCTCAGGAGCTTGACCTATTGTGGCATCCTGCGTCAACTTTAATTTTTTAGTTATTGAGGAAAAAGCCCTGGTAGCACATGAGCTGATCTGCGTACACGCACATTTGCATGCTCCTGTTTCTCTCCGTTTAATTAAGTGCACATGCCTTTGTGTGGCTGAAACTAAAAATGGATGAGCATTGGTGCAGCATTTCAATGCACTGATTCTTACATGTTTATTGCTGCAGCACCAGCCTTTTCATCAGCTCAAATGACATTCTATAAATATATTTCTATAAACATTTCAGGTGAATAGAAATTCACATTGTATTGAACTTCTGTTGGCCTTCGTGCACAGACTCTTATTCTTGCTTGTTTGTTTTTAGATTATATCTGGTTTCCCATCCCCTTCATATGCGCCCCCCCCCCCCCACTGCACAACATTTTGCAGCCCTGCTGGAACAAGGTCTGGGCCAGGCAGAGCTCTGACATTGAAAGATAAGCAGTAAAGATAACACAGGACGTTTAAAAGTTGCACCTGCTTTAATATAAAACAAATGTTTGCATTGATAAAGAGATTGAACTAGTTGAACAGGAGGATCTGAAGCAGACCTTGTGTGAGAGGGTGAACACTGGGTGTGGAAGCGGGAAAACAGACATACAGCTCTGCTTTTTGTGTTTCTGGGCATAATATTACATCAAATCTGTTACACTTGTTCACTGGTTCACTGAAGCATTTTTTTGTACTCCCTAATAATTTACAATTTCTGAAAGAGTGTCAAAATCCACAGGTTTTGTTTGAAATGAAATGAGTATTGATTTTTTCCTTTTAAAATAGATTCAATCTTGGAGCGTATCCTCTTTTGCCCACCCTCACACCTTTTGGTTATAATGCTGCTTTTTTTTTTCTCCCCTCAATATATATTTTTTCCTCCTCTTGAAATTTCTTCTGTAGAGAGGAAATAACATTTGTTTTTCAGTGCCACTGTGAATACTGAGGCACATAGGTTTTGTGATGGGAATCTACAAGCCCAGTAAGGTAACCTGGCGTTTCTGCCTGCACAAAGGGGATTTCTACCTGCATTTTCAAGGGAAGATATATGACTTCTGGTGCTTTAAGATTTCAGAAGGTAACAATAATTCTTGCTGAAATTTTTTTAGTATAGAAAGTGAGCATAACTTTTTTCAAGAATATTTATTTAATTTATTAAGGTTTTTTGCACCTCACTTCTTTGTCCATGTTGCTTTGTTGAATTAGTATAATTAGAGGCCTTTCTGATTCCATTTTGTTCCTTTGAAATGCCACGCATTCCAGTGGCGTTGTGTCAATAAATAACCTCGCGAACAAGACTCCCATTAATCCTGGCTTCTGGATGGATACATGTTAAATATTAAATATTTGAAAGAGTAGTGCACACATAGAACATTCTAACATTGAAATGTAAACACTTGGGGGGGAAAAAATCTGTTTGCCTTCTTGATTTTCCTATTGTGTGAAGAAAGCCTCCACTGTTTTAAGCTTCATTTCATTACTAGGTGTGGAAATAGAATCGGCTGAGTAGAATAAATAACATTTTGGTATGCAAAGAGTCTAGAGAGTATTGTGCGTGTTGTCCTGCATTTGCTCTGTGGCTCTAATTGGGATATCAGAGCAATCGGGTTTTTTGCATAATGGTGCTGTGTTTAAACTGCTTCCTGAGCTGGAAGCAATTGTGACTCCCATAAGCCCAATGCGATTTGCAGCGTCTTATCGGTGTCCAGTTTAACTGGACACTTGTGCCGTGCAGAGAATAGAGCCCTTTGCTGGAACATCTGCTAAACCATATGTCTTGGCACCTGGTTCGGTTGGAGATAACTGCGGCGCTAATGAGTCCATCCATCATCGCTGCGCGTTGCGTTCCCGTTGCACTGGATTAGGGAGAGCGCCTTGCTCCGGCGTTGCAGGCGAGCGCGTTCTGCCGCGGTCTCCAGCAGCGCCGTTTGCTTTGGCGAGGCTCGCACGGGGAGGGGGTACCGTGTGCACTGGAAAGTTTAACTCCCCACTGGCAATCCTGGGCAGATAGTCCCAGGTGCCGTGGCGGGGGGGCAGCACTAGCAGTAGGTGCTGGCGCTGCCGTGGGCCGTGGAGAGGCTCGTCAGCGTTGATGCAGCGCAGCGCATCTCCTTGCGCAGCCGGGGAAGCTGCCGCTCCTTGTGGAATCACAGATAATTAAAGCGATTGCCTCAGAGTAATAATTGAAAAAGTGAAATTAAAAAGCATTATGGAAACTAAAATGCAAATTGCTGTAAAAACAATGGAGTTGGGCTGACCTCCCAGCAGTACCAACTGTTATCGGCTGATGAAGGATCACTGTGTGCCTGGGCTGTGATGGCTCAAGCAGCCGGCTCTACGACCCTCCCTTTCTGCAGGAAACTCATGTAGCCCAAACGCCGTGTTTACTGGCATCTTGAATTGGGGTTTTATTCTCCCGCTGTTAGGTGTTTAACTGTCAGGTCCTTTTCCATGATTTTCTTTCTGGATCCTGCATATTTTCTCAAGACAGGGAGTGAGGAGGAGGGGGCTGGCCTCTTCTCAGTGGTGGCCAGTGATAGAACTAGGGGAAACGGCCACAAATTGAGGCACCAAAAGTTCCACAGGAACTTGAGGAAGAATTTCTTAACAGTGAGGGTGACAGAGCACTGGAACAGGCTGCCCAGAGAGGTGGTGGAGTCTCCTTCTCTGGAGATCTTGCAAACCCGCCTGGACACCACCCTGTGCCACATGCTCTAGGGGACCCTGCGTGTGCAGGGGGGTTGGACTAGATGACCTCTACAGGTCCCTTCCAACCCTAGCCATTCTATGATTCTGTGATTCTATGGTATGTGCGCCCTTCAACAGCTCTTTGGATGGGACACTTATTAATGGCATGTTACCTTGAGGTAGATTGCTGTACACAGGGCTAATAATGGGGTTAAGAAATTCAAAGTGGAGGGTGTGTATGAGAACCTCCACGTGTAGGAGTGGATTGATGGACACAGCACTGTGTGAGTGTTTTCCGTGTTTTTGAAAGGACGGTGTTTCCTCTACTCACATGACTCTGTCACATCGTTCCTGGGGACAAGAGTTTTTTAAAAATATAAAAGAAACTAGTTGTGGGTCAAAATAAATGATTCTGACTTTTAGATTATTGGATTCAAGCCCATCTTGAGCATAAATGCTTCAGTATCATCTTGATTTTCACTTTTCTCACAGCATTGAGAATTACAGAATCCACTGTAACCATAACTATTAATGAACATTGATATTCAACCTTACTTTCTCAGCCAGGAAAATGCCACTCAACTCTAGGCCTTCTTACCTGTAGAACGTGTTGATTGCTAGCAGTGATAAATTGCATACAAGTTCCTTTTTTGTTGCACTTAAAAGATTGCACAGACACCCTGATGATTTTTCTCGTTCTTGGTTACTTTTGCTTCTGGAGACATGTTTTTGAAAGTGAGTCACACTGGAAGCACAGAGGGCAGCTCTCATCTTTTACAGTGGCTAGTTTATTTGATCCACACTCTTGCCTCAGCTCATTTCTTCTTTGATAGACATTGTTTTTTAGTCCATTTTGCAAAAATGCATGCAAAGATGGCTTAAAGTCATATGCATAGCTACTTCTAAATGTTTATTCTGCATCACACAATACCGACTCCTCCATTGGTATAAAGAATATCTACCAGTAAAAAATACACTATTCATAAGTTCATATTTGATATTCTCCTGCTAACTTGCTTGTTTCACAAAGGTTTTTTTTTTAATCTTTCATGTTGTATTAGCCTTTGATGCGACCTATGACATTTAACACTATATGAACCAATCTCCCTCCCTGCCTTAGATAAATATGGCAATTTCTTCTAGATCCGCCATCATTTTAAATTTCACCACCACCCAATGCTGTAATTCTGCTGGGTGTAATTTAATTCTGCCCCAGTTAACTTAGTCCTCCAGCCTGTGTAGCTACCAGTCATGTAGTTCACACTGGAGTCGTTGGAGTTATCATCCACATAGGTCTCCCCTAGGGATGCTGCTGCTGCTGAGGCTGGAGCATCAGCCCATGGGGAGCTCTGCTGCTGGCTCCTCCGAGGCTGCTGCTGCCAGTCAGGTCATGGCCATATGAAATATGTAGGGTTGTTTTTTTGGTGGTGTGGTTTTTTTTTTTTTTTTTTTTTTTTTTTTAAATCCTGCTGCTGCTTTGCAGTTTGCTGTTACAGATGTTGTGGCAGTATATTTCAGCTTGAAATGGTTTGGGGTTTTGCTTACTGTGTGAAGTCATGATAGGATTTCTTGTAGCACTCGGTGGTTTAAACTTGTGAAAATCATATAGGTGAAATTAAGATAATGCTCATAAAAATGTGCTGCTATAAACTCCCTCACCACTGGGTCCTTTAAGCCTTGTCTGTTAGTCATTGCATTCACGTAGTCTCCTTCTCAGCAGAATGAAGTGCTATAGGGAGTCCCATGCCCTAGTTTGCTCAAATAGCTGTGAGACTTTATGAAACACAAAAGGATAAAATCATCCGCTGCACTTGGCTTCTTTTAGAGAAGATTTGCTGAGAATTTTGCAAAGAACTCTGTTGTGTGATTGTTGTGTGATACTGGTCTCCAATATTTATTTTTGCAAATTCTTTTCCTTGCTGTCCTTTCCTAACTAATCAGATGTTTTGGACCCACAAGGATGATCACCTACTCAAGGTGATAGGGACCTTCGGTCAGTGTCCAGCATTTGTATTTCAGTGTATGCTGTTCTTTTAACGAAAATTCTGAATTCACAAGCAATAGCTTTTTGAAAGTTCATTTTTTAAACATATATTTTGTTACATATGTTTGATTAGGTTTAAAATAGACGATCTTTAAACTGTCCAGAGAAAACAAACATGGGCTTTTTTTGTGTAATAGAGTGTCTGGGGACACTGAAGAATAGATTTTGCTATTCGGACTCCATTGGATTTGATTATATTAAGTTAGTTAGGATTGCCACCTATGAAGGGCCAGATGGCTCTGAATTGCATTACTTCATGAGAACCATTACTTTATTCGATGGGAAGTTCAGTGCAGCATGTGGGGAGCTGAGCTGCTTCTAACTGGGCAAGATTGTGTAGTAGAAGTGTGCTTGCAAGTCTAAGGCGTTAAAATTGATCTTGAATTTTTCTTTATGGTTGTAGTGTGCTGGACAGAATTAGACTCATTTATTCAGAATTTTTAGTTTATGTTTTCATGAAGAAAAGTGGTGCTAGTAAGTAAATGTGTGATTCTTTGGAAAGCAGGATCATCCACTGTTATGTTGAATTTGGAGAGCCTCGCAGGTTATAACAGGTATATTCTGTATTTCTTGCTTTCCCCTTTAAAAAAAGAAAAAAAGGCAGTAGCCAATTCCCCTCAAATTGTATACTAAGAAAAAAATTGGACTTTCTAGGCATATTTTCCAAACAAGTACATTTTTAGCTCTTGTTCCATTTGAAATATGTATTGCTTAGGCTAAAATCACATAGTTGTGAATAAAATCTATTGCAAAAGTCCCACTTCACTCATTTTCTCTTTTTTTAACTGAGGAGAAAAAATTACTTCATTTTCTCCTTATGGTAAGTAGTTTTACATGTCAGTCAAAGTTTTAAAGTTTCAAGAATATACTAAGACGTTTCTGAAGAACATTGTATTTAACAAGATTTTTCTGGTAGTTCTACTTTCTGTAAACCTGCCTTCATTTGGAGAGTGTATTTTAAATGCTGTAAAAGCATATTCAGTGCGTGTCACAAAACACCAGGCAGCAACAGAGAAGTAAAATGAAGGCATTCTAACTGTTATTTGTACTATTTTTTTTTCTTTTTCTTTCTTTTTTTTTTCTTTTTTTTTCTTTTTTTATTCCTTAATGGTTATTTCTGTAATATTTTTCCACAATGTCTTTTGGCAGAGTCCATCCACTATTGCTGATTTGCAAAATGTCCTCATTTAAACCTTCTCCCTCATATAAAAAAAAAAAAAAAAAAAAAAAAAAAGAAAAAAAAGGAAAAGGCAGATAAAGCACTTAACAGTTTTGGAGCATATTCTTTGTAAATTCCCTTCCCCTCTTGCTGTCAACGGGTGCAAGTCCCAGACTTCTGGTGGCAGCGTCTTCTGCCCTCACACTAAGTGGTCATCCCAGCTTGGATGGGGGACAGCGTCACGAAAACACGTCTGCCATAGGCTCTGTGGGGGAGCACTGAATTCACTGATGAACCAGTCTGCCTCAGCAGCTCCAATATTATTAATCCAGGAAGGCTGTTTTCCTGAAGCGTTTTCTGCAGGAATAGGCAAGGGAAGGTGAAGAGGGAGGCAGCGGGGAGCTGCTGAAGCGAGACTGGCTGCCAAAGCCACGCGTGGGCAGCTGCAGCCCGAGCGTTGACATCTCCTGCTCTCTGGAGACCTTCCAGCAGAGAGCCAAGAGTCTAGGAGGAGAAACGGTGTCCGCTGACAGTATTAGCGGTGGAGAAGACTTGCTTTAAGGTGTGTATGTAAAGGAAGGGGCAGGGATGTGTGAAATTTGACTGATAAAAATCACTGGTATTGAAAGAAAGAAGGAAGGACGAAGAAAACAGGAAAATTGAGGTTGGACATCAACATGGAAATTTGTGGTATCATGTTGCCACTTAAAAAGCTTTTGAACTTGAAAAATTCAGAAAAGCAAATAAGTTTAAAATCTATATTAATAAATTTGAAATATACCTAAAATCTACTGTGTTAGAATTCAGATGTTTCTGATTAGATTCAGCTTCCGAAAGGTCCCCTAATAGTCCATTTCAGTTTATTAAATGCTAAACTTCTTTCAAGAAAGAGCAGAAAGGAATTTTAAGGCTAATTGCTAATTTATGTGCTTTCTCTCTAAACAGAAAAGACTTTGCTCTCTGTTTTTTAATGTAGATATTCTCATGCCATTGCCATAAATTCCTGCCTGAAAATAAAGAATGTTAGGTTTAAAGTCACAGATTTAGAAGCCTGAAATGCCAGAATTTAAGGGAGCCTTTTTCACACATTTACATATCTTTTAATCAACTGTTTATGGCATGTAGTTCTTCATGAGGCCCACAGTCCTTTTCAGGGAAGGAAAAAAAAAACCTGACTGGTGACCTCTTCTAAGTGAGCAATTCAGGGTTATCAAATCAGACAGCACGGGACTGGAGGAACCAAGGATAACACAGGGTACAGCCATTACCTATTAGTATAACTACACATTAATTTTAAATTGAATTTTTAAAACCTAATTGAGCAGCATTTTCAAGCTCTGTTCAGTGTGAGCAGGACATAAATTGAAACAGTATCTGCCAGAAACCGTCTAATAAGCAGCAGGCGCTGCTGCCTTTCCTTGCTTTTAAAATCAGTAGTAGTGCCCTGACATAGAAAAGAAAAGTTTAATTAAAAGATCATGGCAGTGCATCTGAACTCTGACTGCCTAATGGCTTACCAACGCAAGGCAGACGTATTGAAATGAATGCAGGGTATTTCCTTTAACATGTATTTTTAAGTGAGAAATCTCATCTGTTTGAACTTCTGATAATTTTAATGACTGAAAAATATTTTAATGGGTAAACTGTACATGAAGATAGACTTTGAAGATGTAATTGCACAGCTGGATTCACAAGAAAAATCCTAATACAGAGAAATTTGAGCAACTACTCTAAGCCTTGTAAGATAAAGGCGTAGGAAATCACTAATGTAAATAGCAAAGAAAATCCTAGGTTTTACTGTTGGAGTAGAACTGTGAAGCTGTTTAAATTCCTTTTTTTGATTAATTGCTCTAAAAATACTTTATTATTTTGTTTAAAATTAGTAGCCTGGTTCACTTCTCTGGCATTAAGCATGTAAACTAGCTGAAGTAGGCAAGTTTTCAGCTTTGGAGAATAAATTATTTTACAGAGGAAGTTTTTTGATATGCTTCTCAACTGCTGGCTGAGAGCTTTACATCGAGCACTGAACTTAATGAAGACAAGGCCTTAATTTTAGAAAAAGGTCTCATACTTATTTTTCCCCACCATGGTGGAACAAAAATCATTGTATTAGCTGAGTTATTACTATCATATTGAGCATAGTATCAGTCTAATAAATTCATTGAACCTTGTATTTCAATGAGGCTTCTCTTTTTGTACAAAGAAGCTTTAAAAATGTTAACAAACTTCCCTAACTCTGGTGGTTGAGATGGAGGAAGGATTCTGTATGGCTCTGGAATGACTTGCCTGAGGAATGGTGGATCCCCACTTGTACGTGTACAGCATTGACTGCTCGTGGCCTGCCAGCGCTGCTCAGGATAATGTCCACAAAATACGTAGGCCTTGACGTTCAAGGCAAGGGGTTTTTGAGGTAGAGAGGAGCTGAGTGCCCTTCAGAAGCATCTGGTATTTTCCATTTTGGAGGTCTGGTTTTATGTTTGGCATCTTGCAGTGTTTTCTGGTCTGGTATGGACTCGGCATACCTCTGAGTATAGTGGTAGTCCTTGGTGGCACTTCTGGCATAATAACGAAACAAAGAAAGAAAGAAAAGAAAAAAGGAGGAGACTGGGTAGGCCTTTTCAGTCATCATGAGATGAGGACGACTCAAGCCAGCAGAATGGCCGCTGGTGAGGGTGACAGCGAGGCCTTTGTGGTGGAGGAGCCGAAGACTGAAGGCGGCTCTGCCAGGACGGTGTTAGTGAGCGTCCGTCACCCAACGGCGGCAGTGATGCCTGCCAACAGCACGCTGTGGCCGCTGTGAGAAAGATGGCCGAAGCTAAAACACATCCATTTAACCTTTATTAATAGTTGACACAAACATTTCTTGGAGCGAGCTTGAAGCCACGCTGAATCCCCTGCTAATCTGCAGCAAACACATTTAAAGTGATTAACCCACGTGAAGATCACAAACTGTAGATGTGAAATAAAGATTTTCCCGTGTTATGAAATGCTCCTGCCCGTGACACGTGTGCAGCGTAAGCCATTTCCCTCCTCTCCCCTCTGGGCTTTGCCACGGGCTCTCAGGTTATGAAATTCCGTAGCTCAGCACTGCTGCTTCTCGGGTTCGGCAGGAAGCACCGAGTCCAAGACCTCAGTGATATCCCTCATTTCAGGGGTTGATTAGAGCTAAAAAGGTCCGCGGGAGGGCACGTTTTGCTGCGTAGCGAGGAGCAGGCAATGCAGTTACAAGGGAAATTAGGATGTCTTTCTGGGCACTGAGCAAAGCTGAGTGTTCAGAAACTGCCGTCTGGTTGGGGAATAACAGCATGTAGCTGGTCTGCAGGAGGGAGAAGACAGTGCTATAGACAGTGATGTGCATTCCCTCGTGTTATTAGTTTTTCTTGCATTAATTTTGTGAGGGGAGGTCTGTGTTTTTTTATCAAAATGGAAATTCAGTTCATGTGTGTGGAGATCAGGCGACAGTGTCTCATAAATAGCAAATCTTTCTGCTTGACAGACACATGCCCCAGTCAGCTTCAGAAGGACCAACTTTTTCACTGATTTTTGGTTGTGATTTTTTTAGAACTTTGTAAGCGCCTTTAAATTAGGTGTATCATTTCTCTTTCAGCAGTTTCTTTCCCCCCCCTTTTTATTTCAAATAGCTTTAGATACATGATGCATAGTATACCAAAGGTACAATTTCAGAAACTGTTGAGTTTAAACAGATAAAAAGGTAAGCGTTAAAAAGGAAACATTGGCTGATTGATGAAAAATAGCTGCTGGAAACCTGTACAGTCTCTCTATGATAATTTATTATTATATTGTTGTTTAAATTCCTTTTTATGGTGTAATTTTACTCTAAATCTGAATGAATTTTCTCAGGAATGCAACTGCTGCTCCTAGGCTTCCCTAGGCAGATGAGTAAGGGGTGTGCAGTCTGGGGGGGTGTCCCCACCAAAACTTGAATCTGAAGTGCTTTTGGATACCTGCCCATCTCTCGATAGGACCTAATGTGCTGGGTGCTCTCCTACCTGGGAGAGGTTGGCACCGGAAGATGCATCTGGGCTCCCTTTACATGCTGTTTGTATGATGAGCATGATAAATGTCTTTGTGTTCTTACAAGATACCCTGGTTTCTTTTATTTTCAGAGAAGAAATGGAGAAGATATTCCAGTTGCTCAGACTAAAAATATCAATCACAGAAGATTTGCTGCTACCTTTAAGTTGCAAGAAGTGACAAAAACTGACCAGGATTTGTACCGCTGTGTAACTCAGTCAGAGAGAGGTTCTGGAGTGTCAAATTTTGCTCAACTTATTGTTCGAGGTAAAGTTTCAATTTTATTCGGTTAAATGTTTTTAATGCCAAAGCTTTCCACTTATACTTGTATCTGAAATGATTATACAATTGTAGCACTATGAGGCTCCTGAAACAGTCAGAAAACAAGACTGTGCTTAGCAATAGTTCTGTTTTTTTACACCTAGAATGCAACCATATAAAACCCTTTATCTTTTAATGCATGTAACTTGCCCATATACAATTCAGTAGATGGTAGTTGTTGAACTTAAGGTGCAAACTGATCAACATTTCATAAATATTTTTACAGATATGACAGAATCCACTGTAAGTCGGTTCCCTTTTAAAATCCATTGTCTTGGGCAGACTGGTAGTACAGCAAATAACACATTGTTCTGTTACCTGGGAGACAGGTATATAAAAATAGTTTTAAACTTTCCCCTTATCCAAGGACTAAAAGTATTATGGAGATTTGCCTGTGATGATTTCTGACCTGTGGAGAAGGAAGAAAGGAAAAAGAAAGAACTTGTTTCTTTCACTCTGAGTATTTTTCACTGCAGTTCATTCAGAAGCCTGTTGGAGTGCAACCATGGCTTAAGCATGGAGATGTATGGCTGGCCATATATTTTGTTTCTTTTGTGTTTTGAAAGCATGAAAATGGACTGGCAAGGAATTGTGGTTGAACATAAGAACATGCAGTTCAGTTCTCATTTCTGAAATTCACTTGCACTTTGCCCTGGGATAAGTCATTAAGGCTCTCCTTGCCTAATTTTATCCTCTGTAAAATTCCCCTCTTTACCTATTTCCTAAGTTTGTGATGTGGCTTAACCTTTTTGAGTGTGATGGTGAAGTTCTGTGGTGTTCAGAATCAGTGTGTGATGCTGCTGCCTGGCAAGGGGCTGGTTTGGCCAGGCAAGACAAGTGCAGGTATGAGTCCAAAGGCCTCTCACTTGACCCATTGATCCCACTTAATTAGCAGTCATCTGGGACCAGCTATTGCACCTGAAACTGGGACAGAGAAAGCAAAATCATCCTCAGCTTGACTAGGTAAAGAGAGCGTAGTAAGTGCACTAAGAGATTTAATTTTTGGTTATGGCTGGCAGACGTGCAGACGTCTTTTTTTTTTTTTTTTTTTTTTTTTTTTCTCCCCTTGGAGACCAGTTGAGGTCAAGTAGATTTAAAAACTTCTATGCAACACCAATAAAAAATGGGCTCTGTTGAACATACATGTAGATTTAGGTAGTATGTTAACAGTTTGTTTTGTTCTGTAGCTGTGTTCTTTTGTCTGGCAAAGTGCAAGGTAATCTTCATCCTAACGTGATATAATGAATCTTGTTATGATATGAAAACTATCTTTGTCTTAACTGTAAGGACAGCAAGAAAAAATCCTTATCTGGGAAATGACAAATTTGCATTTTCATCATCAAAGAAGAGCAGTAAAATGGTGTTAAAAATACTATTTCTTTCAAAAAGCAGGTAACATTGGACTTAAGAGTATTGTCTTTTTAAAAGCAGAATATTGTTCATCTGAGAAGCTTGAGTCATTTAACAGAGAATACCATCTTTAAAGTTTAACATGGAACTACCCACAACAGCTATATTGGTTTTATATTTTCAGGCTATTTTTACTTTACTACTTTGTAAAATAAAAATAGATTAGATTTTCTGCATTAGAGATAAAAAATAAAGCTAAATTTCTTGTTTTCTAAAGGGAAAAAATAGTATTCCAAAAACATTTTCTTCTATTTGACATCATGGTAAAGAAAAAAAAAAAAAAAGATATATTTTACAGTAGGGCTTATCACGTGCTGTTATATTTGCAAAACAATATACAGTAATATATTTCTTGTTTGTCTGGATAACCACTAAATAAATCTTGTTAGCCAAAAAAGCATACCCTCGGGGATCAGCTACCCTGGTGTTAAAACTGTGCTGAAAATTAACCATAATGACAGGTCCTATATCTCAGTGGCACTTTAAAGCTGACATCCTGCTACATGGATACAAAAGATGGTAATTTTAAAGGAAATTTTTGGGCCACTGATATGAATTGCCTTTAATAAGAGCTGGCATAGTATTGCCCATTGTCAACGATGACCCAGGGGTAAGAGTTTATTAGTGCGTTTCCTTCTAAACCGAAAGTGACAGGGCATGCTCGGGGCCTTTTTGTTGCTGTTTGTAGCAAATGAAAATTTCACTGCAGAATCCTCACACTGAAGAGTATTGATCTGTGTGTTCGCACAGCCAGAGGAGGAGAAAAATGCGCTGAGACACAATTTACTTTGTCATGGCTGGGGTATTGCCTCCAGAGCATTTTGAGTAATGATAAGGTCTTTGGTTTGTAGAAGCCAAACTTTATTGACAACAGTTGTTATTAAAGAGCGAGAGATGAAGAACCGCCGTTGTTGCTCAATAATTCACAGTTTTGAAGTCTGTGTGTTGAGTTACCTGGCAGAGAACTTTGCATATGCCACATCTGTACTGAAGTGTGGTGTAAGTGTAGAGGCATCTTCCACTTTTCTGATGAGCAGTCTGTAAGTTAGCATTAGGAATTAAAATGTCCAGTTACTTACATCATATTGAAACATTATTATTTTGTTTTGAGCTTTAAAAGAAGGGCTTTCAGTTGAGTTCTACATTTTATTTTAAAGGTAGGCACAGCCATGGCTACTTCAACTCTTTTTTACTTTTTTTTTTTCCTGCAATAACGGTAGTATAGGATTTCTAATTCAATTGCAACAATTTACCAAGTGTAGTTCCAGTCAATAGTTTAATGCTTCACCCTTACTTTGACAGTCTTCAGCTTTGAGCTCAGTGGCTCTGTTGTATTGATTTTTAGGTGGTTTCTATGGCATTGCTATCATTCCTGGGTAAGTGTGAGAGCAGCTCTCCCTTTCCTCCATCCTTCCTTATACAGGAAGCTTGTTGTTACTGTTAGTTGACTTATCCTCTTGAGTAGGTCCTTCAGCCTAATCCTCTGTTTATCCTCTGTTTATATTTTCCTTTGATGGCTGCTAAATTGGCAATTTCTGTGAAGACAATTTGTTGAGGTCTTGGCAGTTGCCTGCTTTGGAACTTTAAGATGATGATGGAAGGAAAAATAGCTGTGAGGTGTAAGTAAGAGTGAGCAAGAGGAGACTGACGGTTTCCTTCTTAATTGCTTTGAGAGCAGATATATCATGTTCTGAAAGTCCCACTCTGCTCCTTTTACTGCTTATCATAGAATCATAGAAAATAAGTGCCCCAGAACGTCACCTTTGTGGATGGCTGAGGTATAGACATAGCATATACAAGAGTGTAAATTTTCTGAGTTACAATACCAGATGGTATTGCTCTCTTTAATCAATAGAGATCCTTGCACTGTGATAAACTCTGCTATTTAATTGCTCAGATTTGTTAGAAAATGCTAGAATATTAGGTCTGTTGATAATTATGACAGCTTCTTTTTTTCTACATTAAAACAAGCTAGTTTTAATCACATTTAATCACACACTAACCGTCACATTTGTGGTCACATTCTTAGTTGACTTTGCATGTTAAAAACCACTGTCAGGATGAGCTGCAGAAATATCAGTTAAAAGACTCAGAGTATTTGCATTAGCTGTAATGTTTGTTAATAATCTGTGACTAACCCCACTGTATGTCAGATTCTGCTAATATGTTTCTGAGTTTTAGCACAGTCTTGATGATTTTTCTGGTGAATATAGAATTCTTCTTTTCTTACTTTTTTCATACAGCCCAAATTGGGCTTCTCTATGAGGAGGTCAAAGAGAGGTCTACGCCTACCTTGATTTATAGCTCTAATATGGAATTGCCTTCATGTCCCTAATATCTCCAAGTTAGCAAAAGGAAACAAAAGAAAGGTGGCTTTCCTCTAGATATTGTTTCTACTATTTTCTGACTGTTCTCCCTGGTATTGAAATAACTCCTGATAACATGGACCTAAGCGTGTATGTGTGTGAATAAGTGAGATTATTTTATTTCTGGTATTTGCTTTGGCTTTCTGAGTGGTGTCTCCTTTAAATACTTTCATGGGTATTTTGGTGGAATTTGTGAAGATATTCAACTTTGTTATCCTCACTGGGCTTTCTTTACCATCAAGAGCAATTCTTCTGGTAGAAGAAAGTCTGTCTCGGGTATTTTTGCCTCTTGCATGTGTGATCTCTTGAGAAATTTTATTTAAATCTAGCAAATTGAATGATCCTCTCTAAAAATATGCATATCTAATGGCATATAGAGCAGTAGCTGGCAGACTGAGGAAAATGCTTCATGTACCCTCAGTGTTGTTTGTGTAGTCCCTGCTAGCAAACAGGTTAACTCGTTTTATACAAACTGTGTGATGACCCATACCTCTGTCCTGCAATATTAAGTTCTCTCAGAAGAAGTAGAATAGTAGATTTCTTGTTTCTTCTGGGCATAACCCCATCACTTTTTTTTTCCTAAAGATCTTAATAAACCCCGCTGATAAAACTGGATGTGTTTATTGATTGAGTATTTAGATACAAGTAGCCTTCAAGGAGTCCAGGATACAGTTAACTTCCTTTTTTTAAGGCAGCCTCTAATTTTCATTTTATTTTTTACCATATTTATCTTCCTTAAGCAGGTTTAACACAGGATTTCTTCTATTCTCAATCCTGTTTCTTACAGTAGATAAACAGCAGCCTGAAGCCAAATCCTGCCTCTTTTACCGAAGAAGAATGAAAAAAACAATGTAGGAAAATACCTCAGTAAGCCTATATGCTCAAAAATCAATACATTGAGCTAGATAGGAGTCCCACGCTCATCATGCTTTTACTCTATCAAGAAGAGTAGGCTTTCTGAAAGACTTTCTCATCAGGCAAGTCCTGTGTGCAGGAAACATTTTCTTTATTAAACCAGCACTTGTCTCCAGTTTGTGTTAATAGGAGCTCTGTCCTTTTCCTTTAGAAAGCTGCTGGAAAGTTGCTGCTTTTTAAAAGTAGCCAAGGAGACTTCGATTCCCAAGAGCTAACAGGAATGTGTAGCATTTGCAACAGGCCTAATTCTGTCTTTCTGTACTGAATGGTCCTGGCTGGGTAGGGGTATATTTGAAATGCCTGCACACTTTGTAGCAGTCAGTTTGATTGCATCAGGGCTTACTTTGTTTTTTCTGTCTTATGAAAAATCTTAAGAATCTCTCTTTTGATTTATTTCAAAATCCTTTATGTGTGTTCATGATTTTTAAAGCTTGTATGGTACTTTATCACTAAAAGTAAAACTTTGCATTCTGACAGTATTTGGTCATTGCTGTCCAGTGTGACCGACACGGCTGTTCCATTGTTTCATCCCACTGTGGGCATAGTTTGGGTGGAAGGTGCTTCTGTTTCCTTATAATCCTCTTGAAATCCTTTTAAAGTGAACTGTTACTTTGTCATGGTTCTGCAATTTGCTCTTCAGGGTGATCTGAAACTTATAAGGAAAATCACGTGTTTTACCGTTATCTCTTGAGAGGTGAGTTTTGTACTGCTCGACGTCACCTGGGTTAATATTCAAATTGGATAAAGACTACACTTCTCTGCTTATATGCATTTTTTATAACATTCTTTGAACTTTAAACTGGTGAAATGGAGTCAGAGCGGATGTCCTGCAGCCCTGCGGCTGGGCTCAGTGTCTGGTGCCCGGGGAGGAGCTCTGGAGAAGAGCGAATGTAGACGTGTTCCACAGTGACATTGGCTCTTAGCTCCGGGTGCCCGTGTTTCAGCAGCCGCTTGAGTAAGCCATGATATTCCCTCTCAGATTGAACACTGTCATGCCTTAGTTTCTCATTTATGGAGAAGACGTATGTGTGTGTAGAGCAGAGGGGTAAAATACAGGGAGACATAGAGAATGCTATTAGTGCTCTGTAAAATGAAGAGATGCTGCTAGGCTTTTCTTTACTCCTTTCCTTTGCTGTTAAACTTGTACCTTTAGAGAGCATTCTGTATATTATTTGATTTACTATCTCTATATTAGTATAGAGTATATTTAGTATATTTAGTATACTATATAATTAGTATATTTAGCTAGTACCTCAAGTTTGAGCACCTTACCTTAGGTAGGTACTAGTAGGAAGAGAAGATACGGAGACACTTGCATGTCAAATCACAAGAATTAGAGCAATGTGAGGAGACCTTTGGCAAATAAAGTTTGCTTAACTAATTCTGTGCAAGAGACACTGTTTGTCTGTAGCTTTTTTTCCTTTCCTGGCATATAGCTTTTCCCATCCTCCATGGAGGCCACTGACACAAATTTCTAAGTGGAAACCGTTAGGCCGAAGAAGGAAAGAAATAAAGAAAAGAGGAGGAAGAGAGGAAGTCAAGAGAGACCGGTAGTTAGCCAGATTGATGTTTATTGACCACGGATGTTTTTATTTGTTTTGAGCATTGCTGTCATGTATTTGAAGCTAATAAACTTTATAGAGAGCTGATTACTTTCAAAGTCATAAATAGTTCCTGTATCTTCACTAATTATTAGACGTGACGGTATTTTTTGTGCCATTAAGTCGCATCCTACTCTGATAATGGATACTTGGCAAAGCTCTCCCTAGAAATGAACTTGTAGCGTCCCTGCCCAGTTCTCTGAAGGTTGTCTCTAGCTGTGTGTGGGTAAACATTTCAGTCCTGAGCAGGAATGTGCTTTCAAAGCAAATCTCCAGATTGTCCCCACTCTATTGGGCCTTTGTTTACATCAGAAAATGCTTCCAGATGAAAGTGAATTGAAAGATATGCACGTAACGCACCCGGGCTGCCGGAAGGATTCACTCTGTGGGACCTGACTGGTGCTTGTCCAAGGTAAAGCAGCGTGAGGAGCGCAGAGAGGGGCCGCTGGGCGCTCTGCACCGACTGCGCGCTCCACGCGTCTGCTCTTGCTGTGCCTCCGAGCGCCGCCTGCCACCGCAGCGTGCAGCCGCCCCACGGGGCTGCGAGCGGCTTTCTGTCCCGTAAGAAGCCAAAAGGCTACTACTGGAGTGCAGGGTGCTCGCAGGTGCTGATGGCTCTAACCTTCAGGGTTTTGCCCTGCATGGAGCATAGGGTCTTAGCATCCTCTGTAGCCTGTTGTGCAAGGTAGAAAAAAGGGAAAAAGAGAAAAAAACATAGTTCCACCCCCCACCAGAACAATGCCCCCGAGTTTATTTCTCTAGATTAGCTGCTCTATTTCATTTCTATAATTTTGCTCTATTTCATTTCTATAATTTTGATCTATCGTCTGAAAGAAATTGTCAGTCACCCTCAAGCTGGAGTACTAGGGAGTGCTGTTTTTTTTCAAGTCCCTTGTCCTTTGACTCAGAGGTTTTTCTCCTTCTGTGCAGTTGCCCATGGCATTAAACCCCAGACCTCTTCCTGAAGGTGCATCTTCTCTCACTAGGAAAGCCAGGTATTTCTCACAAAATTAAGCCCTCAGACATTTGCAGTGCTGCTGATCTTATTGATGACTTTGTGCATTATGAACAACTTTTAAGAAATCAGGAAAGATTAAGGAGAACTGCAAACATGCCACTGCACAGCTGAAGCGTGACCGTGGTGTTTCTGATTCTGGTTTTGCCTTATAGGCTCGGAACAGAATTAAATTCCATGTCCAGTTTTTAAAAATATTTCATGTTACTTTTTCAAAAACAGTGCCAATTCACAGAAGCAGAAAATAATGTTGTAAATGTAATGTTGTAAAATGCTATTAGCTGTATTAAGGAAGGCAGCTATCTTTGAATTTTAAAGACATCTTTAAACCGATTGGTATATTCTATTCTGTCTGTTAAGCTGGAGAACCAAAACAAGACTGCAGTTTATATATGTATAAACAGCTCCTCAGGTATTCTATGAAGGACTCCTAATACTGTAGAGGAGCTTTGAGCAGTTTGCCACTGCTGAAAGGAAACACTTCCCAACTGTTGCTGTCCTCTTGCTCCTTGCATCAGCGTAAGGACTTGTGCCTTGGCACAGAGAGCAGATCAGGCACCTGGGCTGGGGGAAAGAGAAAAAAAACAGCAGGAAAAGAAGTGTCCTGTCTCCTGGAGGTGGTTGTTCCTTGTGGAGGAAGGATGCTTATGCTGGCATGAAAGGAAGGAGGGCAAGAGATGTATTGGCTTGGGCAGGACTTTGAGGAGCAGGGGGTTTTGGTGTTGGCTTAAAGTTGTTGTGAAACTGCAGCTGCTACCAGGGGAGGAAGCTACCCTTTCTCACCTCTTGAGGACACTTTTCTGCCTTAATGGTGAGCGAAATTAGCTCATGCAGAAGTTTGAGTGCCAAAGTGGGCCCAGGGTGCCAGGAGCTCAGAGGGGGCAGGAGATGGGACCTCTCCTTCTTGGTAGGCATTGGACTGTTTTTATCCCTCTTTGAGTCCTGTGGAAAACTCCTCAGCATTTGGCAGTGAAAGAATTACAGCGTTGGGGTCCTCGTCACCACCACCTGGAGCCCCATAATGCGTAGTGCTGACTTGGGATGAGCTCAGCCTGGTGCCTGGAAAGGCCAGCTGTGTGCCAGCGGGCCCAGCGCCACGCCTGGGTAATGTTGACGGGTGGCATTCTGCCTTTGTGGCAGATGAGGTATTATCTGCCCTCTTGCAGGCAGCGTTAACTGTGTATCACATGCTCCACTTAACCCAGCAAAAGCAAAGCATGATGCAACCTCACTCAGCCCAGATCAAATTTGTGTTTCTGGCGACACCATGGATGTGATATTAAGGGCTGTGTAAGTGTGGTCTCACTGCCGCCGTGTTTCCCGTGCCACAGTCGTCTTCTCATACTGCTGCACTTTGGAAGGAGCACGGGTAAATTCTGAACAGCAAATAAAGCATTCAAAAATTGAAAGGCAGTTACTGTGAATAGGGGGATCCTTACTTTCCTTTAGACTGTGGGGAGACCCAGCTCAAAGGGAAAAGCACAAGAAGCAAAACCTCTCAAGCAGGTAAAACTTCAGGGTGGAAATAAGGGGGGGTTGTCAGTCTCTCTGCATTTGTGTTTTATCCAGGTGCAATGACACAAATGAAGATCATCAGCAAGTAACTTAATTTGCTCTACTTAATTTGCCATGTCCCCGGGTTGCCCCAACAAACTAGAACTGTATTTCACTCGGCTCATTCCTTCCCAGCGTCTGGTCTGTCTGCACATTTATTTAAATCAAATGTTTCATTTGAATACTGCAGCTCAGGATTGTCTGTCTCAGTTTAAATGCCGCTGACATTATCAGGAAGGTTAAGACAATATTTACTTAGGCACAGACAAAGTTCCCTTACCTGCCATCATTTTCCAGCCTGGGAGAAGGGAAGCCCCCTCTGGGTTTGACATCTCTGTGTGTTGTGTGGGGCTGTTAGGAAGTGTGCCGATGACTAGATGCATGGTAATGATGAAAAGGAGTGCATTTGGAATTCAGCATAGATGGAGGGAAATGCAAGATGTCAGAGAAGCCATATATTAAAGGGAATTTGAATTGGAAACTGAATCCCAACCTGCCACTGGGGGCATTTTGATCATTTTGATTTATTAAACTTTTATAACAGCATTCAGATGAAGCTGAATTAAAACGCTTAGTCTTGGGTGGTTTATGATACACAAGTCATCTCGGTGGTGAAGTCTTGCCACGATCAATGTAGAGTTAATCTAAGTTTCCTTTTGAATGCAGAGTACACCTTTGTGCTTTTAGCATGTATTTAAAAAATTTAATCGTGTTCTAATACTGAATCACTGAACAACAGTACAAAGTCAAAGCTCTTCTGACATTAATTTTCGATTGCATTTGAGTAAACCTTACAATTAAATTTTAACTGCAGGAGTACAAGCTGCAGATATATTCACAAAGCAACTTTACATATTGATAAATTTACATGCATTAGAATATATCAATGAAAGTAGAGCAGTTTTCCCTTCATATTCTTAAAAGGTGCAAGACCCTTGTAATACAGTGCCAATCACCTCCCTGCTTCAGCAGCCCTACAGAGCCTTACTGGCTCTGCAGGAAAAAGAAATCAATTACTATTAGAGTGGCACAGTGGGTTAAAGGCATTACAGGTTCACACTCAGTTTTGCAGCAGGGAGATGATACTTAGCTGCAAATGGGGAATGATGCAAAAGATGGATGAGACAGAGTTCAAGGAGCAGTAATGTGAGGGTCCGGCGCTATCATTCCAAGTTGTCTCGGAAGCATGATGGATGGGCTGGTGGCAAGAAGCAATAGTGCCACGTGATGAGAGCTTCATCTCCAGATTTTGAGCCGCTGCATGCTGTTTACCTGTTGGTATTCTAGTGGCATAACAATTTCTGATGTGTTATGAAGAGCTAAATTACTGCACTTATGCAACTAAACTGGTATGTTGAATTTAGTAACCCAGATTTTTGGCAGCTGCTAAAAAAGCAGGTAGCATATCAAATGCTCCTGCACATTGTAAATTTAATTACCTCGTATTTACACATAGTACTTGTTGACAGGATCTTGTAAGCTATGCTAATATGGTAGGTAATTTGTTACCTCCAGAAATCACTTTCCATGTGCCTTCTGATCATTATCATGAAACATGATAAACGATCGAGCCTATGAGGTGTAAATGAAAATGAAATAGATAATTGCATTCTATGTCTAAATTGTGGCTGGAATAGCTGTTGCAATTATAATTGAATTTATCTCATAAAAATATGCTTTGCAAGGTGCCAGTGACCTTTAATCATCTTGGTTGGAGTGTTATTTGAGGATAGTTTTAAAGAGATTACAAAAAGTTTATCCAGAATAGTTTGGATAGAAGTTTTTTCTTCTTTCCCAAACAGTTTGTCTGTTTAATAATTCATAGTGGAAATCAGAACAGGATTATCCTGCAGTCTTATCTGCGGGAGGATGGTATATTTGTAGAGTTACGTGGAAAATAGTGAGAATATAGCTGCCTTTTGTGAAGAGTAGGGAGGCTTAGCTAAGTACGGAAAGGAAGATTTCTTCCTGCTGGGACACTGTGTTGAATTTGGATGTGCTGGGTTTTCAGAGAGCTTGGCATTGAGACTGATAACAGCTGCAACAGGCAGGTCTTGGCCGAGATTTAGAGAGTGCTGCAAGGGGAAGGAGTGCGTTTCCTCTCCTGCTCCCCAGCCACGTGTGAGCCCAGCCAGTTGGACCCACTGGTGACACTGTTTTGCTGGGACTGAATTTTCAGCTCTTCCCAAACTTTGTGTGGTTTGGAGGAAGATTGTTCTGTGTCAAGGACCTCATCCTCAGCAGCGTGTTCCTTATATATGTTTGTGCTCTATTTCTTATTTATTTAAAACTTCTTTCTTACTTTGTAAAAACTGTAGCCTGTGTTCTAGTGCCAAACATTTTGAGTTTGCCATTTCAGTTGGTGTCTAGACATGCTAAAAAAAAAGGCAATTTTTTATTATCTGGATTCTTCACTAATAAATGCAAGAGCAAATTCCCATTATTGAGCTCATGATCTGAACTGAGATGAACCTCGGTGAATTGCTCTTAGGAGAATGTGGGAGTACCTTTGTAGGAATGAAAAATTGTCTACAAGTGACCTAGAATAACTAAGTTCCTTTTTTTTAATGCTGAAAAGTAAAAATGATGAGGAGAGGGGAAATCTCTCAACAACCAGAATTCTCTCAACAACCAAACCAGATGTACGTACTCTCAGAAGGCTCCCTTAATTCTGCAAAACAGGCTATGCTAGGACTTAGTATAGAATATGTGTCAAATCAGTAGGATTTGGAAAGCTCAAACTTGGCATGTTGTTGGTTCAAGACTCATTAAAAAAGGACCAACTTGGATAAAGAGTGATGGTGATATTTAAAAGAGAGTCCTAACTTTGTATTATTTAATTTGAGTAAATAAATAATAGTAAATAGTAATTTGAGATGTTTTAGAGGTTGTGCATTATGTTTTTCCCTAAATAAGTAATTACAACTTAGATGAATTTAAGCTTTATTTGAATTTAAGCTTTATTTGAAATTAACTTTTATTTGTAATAGAGCCTTCATAGAGTACTTTAAATTGCTCATCTGCTATGGAACTGTGTTTGTTCAGTCTGTCAAGATTAGTATATCCTATTGCTTATTTGATCTGTTTTGTTAAACATCAAGATTAATTCTTACAAAGTCTGGTGCTTTTTTATCTGAGGTTGCAAATTAACAGCTGATGTGAAAATCTCGGCCTTTAGTCTTAAACTGGCATCCTTGTCGTAGTGCGTGTGTTTTAAAATATGAGTCCTAAAGATAATGTTTTGCAAGGGAGATACAAGTCTGCCAAATGCTTTTCCGTGGTTTAAAACCTGATATTTCAATCTTTTGATGTTTAATGCAGTCAGATGGGTACTTGCACACAAATGGATACAATTGCAGTGGATTTTTTTCTTTTTTTTTTTTGAAGCAGGAGGGTGATGCTCTCCTTTCAGATATGTGCAGCATGGCACCCAGTCTCGTTAATGGACTGAAGCAACAACTGTTGTTCAGCTCTTGAACAAAGCAGCTTGGATCAATTTAACAGAACTCGGGGTTTCGTTAGTGTGTAAGCCAGAGTCCCTCTGTGATGTTTTATCTCCATTTTGCTCTTACTTAGGTGAAACGTGGCACATGTTGCAAGAAGCTGCTAAAATAGACAATTTTGGAGAACAAACAAACAACCTAAAAAAACCTTGCTACAAACTTCCTATCAGCCTTTCTGCAGAGATATTGTTTCCCCAGTTGATCCGAGAGCAGCTTTAACCTGTTATTTAAAGCAGGTGGTTTGAACCTAGCTGCTGTGATGATGCTGCCAGCTCACTGACTGTTGCTCTTTAAGCCCCACGTCCTTTAAATCCAAGCCTTCTGGCCTGCGCTCTTACCCCAGAACACAGAACTGCATTAGCTTTGTGCCTAGTTTTCAGTGAGCCTTACGAGGCTGCTTAAGGCAGCACTGGGAATATGTGGCTCTCCTCGCAGTTCCGGCTGTGGAGGGATTTGTCGCAGCAGTTTTCTCACGCTTCTTAGCCCCTTGCGTTGGCCGTCCTTCAGCAAGCCCACCAAGTGACGTGGCACAGGCCGGCAGCCTGCAGTTAATTCCCTTCTTGTCTAAGTTGCACAAGTATGGCATGCTGCAACCCCCAGTTTTAGCACAACCATTTGTTTTCCTTTGGATTTTTGCACCAGTAGAAGCTCTGCTTGACCTTCTGCGCTGTGATTTGCATCGGTCATCTTGTGTGTCCCATCTGCTGGGAGCTGCTCTTATTAGCAGAACTGGATAACTAAGAAAATGCTACAGATTACGTGTGCCAACGGAAGGCAAAGCAGGTCATTGAAAGGTAGTTAAAAATAGGTTTTAGTAGAAAATATAGTTCCTTTTCCAAAGGGTTTCTTAAAGAGTACACGAATTGGACACATCAGGAAAAACACAGGCTTATCTCTGGCTGGCTGCAAACATGTTTAAAAAATAAAGTATTCTGAGTTTAGCCTTAGTAACTGTTTTTCTTTCCTAAGTTCTGTCATTGTTCTATATTAGAATGTACCCCCACCTCTTCGTTTTTCCTTTTTATTGCTTAAGTTGTTTAACTTCAACTATTTCTTGATACCGTTTCGGGAATCTTTCTCATCTGTCTTTGGTATTTCTCATTCAACATAGTTGCCTGAAGAAATATTTAATGAATTTTATTCTTCTTAGGAATGTCTCAAATACTTGACCTCAAGGTAGATGGACTTTGCAGCACAAAGAATTATGCCCTAGTCACATTTCTTTCCACTCTGGATTCCCCTCTCTATCAGTGATGTTTTCACAATTAGAAGCAAAGTGGTCCTCCTGTTTTATATAGATAAAAGAATTGCTTAAGGGAGCTCAGTGTTTTGTGACTTTTCTTTTGTTTGTTTGTTCAATTTTTTTCCGAATAGGTTGACTGGCTGCGTCAAAGGAGTTCGCCAGAGAACTTTCTGGAGTTGCCTAAGAATGACTTACTTAAGTTTTACTTCAAATGAATTGTGTTGCCATTTTTGTAAAGACGTTAAAATAGGATCCGAGTGATATACTGATGGTTCCAGGCTGAAACAGGAAAGCTGTTAAAATCCATAATGAAAGAGGGAGAATGTTCCTACTTCGGAGATGAACAGCTGCTATTGCTTACATTAAAAAAAAAAATGTACATCAAGCACTATATTTTAGGTGCTATCGGTCACCTCATTAAGGAGACAACTGTCCCTAAGACATTTGCACCACTAGAACTTTTGATAATTAAGACAAACTATATTTCAGCAAAAAAGAATAGACTTCTGGCCAACTGACTAAGCAGGTGCCAAGTGGAAGCGAATGGAAGTAAGCTTAGCTCTCAGGCAGTTAGCAGGAATTAATGGACCAGGTACCTGCAGTCTGTTTGTTTCCTGCACGTGCCCGTTGAATGTCCTTGCGCTTCCTGCTCTCCCAGCTCTCCGGCCTTTCAGGATTTTGGCACACAAACATACTTTCTTGAAACCTGCAAGGACTTATCATCTGCTTGGAAGAGTTTATAGAATTCCTGCCTGAGATGGAAAGCCATGGGATTCTGGAATTTCAGGCAATTGAGAGAAAAATATCTAAGTGCTAAAAGAAATATTTAGTGGCAGGAATCTTTTCTGATTCACCACTTTGGGGTACAGTGAAGACCTTCCTGAGGGGCCTCAAAGAGCTGACACCAGTCATCATTTCCTTGGTTTCAGCCCAGTTTCTTAAGGATGTATCTGATGCTGCCGTAATTAATAGAGATTCCTGATTTCTACACATTTTATTTTTTGCTTTTATGTGACTTGTAAACAGGTTCAAATGCAGATTTTCTTTGGCCCCTCCTGGAATAGGTATGTAGGCATGGCCAAGGCCTGCATATTCACCTCGGTGATGTTAAGGCAGATGTACCTAACCTGGTAGCCCTACTTCTCATTCTGTCCTCTGGCTCCCAGCCACATGCTGTTGATGCCTCTTTTCCATTAGATCCTGCTTGTCTTAACTCTGCAGCACTCTGCTTGGGTTGCTCAGCTAACAAATCCAAATACCATAGAATGAAGAGGTTTATGCCAGTTAAGTTTTCTAACAGTAGAACCATCAGTCGTGGAAAGATGAAAAAGATGTGAAGGAGGAAATAGATACCTGAATGTTGGCCTGTAATATAAAAGCTAGCCTTAAACAGAAAAATCCAAAGTAATGCTCATCATTACGTTGTTAAGAGGAGGAAGAATTGGTATGGAAGAAGAGGGAATTCACTTACACAGACTTTGGAAGAAAAAGAAATGCTTCTTTTAAACTGAATGCCAAAATCAATTAAAGTTTAGAATATTAACAGGAAGAAGCATAAATACAGTAACATTTGGGGTGACTATATATATATTCATATATATATATATATCAAAACATTACTCAGTCTAAGTGCATGAAAATAGTGGCTGGTTGTGATGTTGGTGTAATTCAGCTAACTCCAAAGGACAGAGATGTTTAAAAGGAAGCAGGTGAACAGGAAGCATAGTTAAGGTATAGTTCAAAGGAGGAGAAAGCAATAAGACAATCCAAGGGCAATAGTGTTGCACTGAACAGCAAAGGTGTATGAACCTGGTACAAGCCAGACTGAGGACACTTAAGTGGAATTTGAGAAAAAAATAGACAAAGATGTCAAAGAAAATATTTGGGTTCTCTAGTGCTTTCAAAAGGTTGCTTGAGCTTCAGGGATGTTACTGGCCCCTTTCATTACCCATTTTTTCTTTTATCTGTTACCGAGAGAGTAGCGATAAATAATTCAGGCCAACAAAACTACAAGCACCACAGGGTTAGAATACTTACCAGTGGGGAACTGTTTATCCTGACTGTGAAACAAAGGCTGAGAGCAGGGCAAAACATTTTGCTGTGGCAATAGGGGGCTGTGGACAAGTGGCAATTTTATCTTCTTCGACTGGTCTGAGTTGGCCTGTAGCAAGAAGAAGTGTCAAAGGATCTCATATAAGCAATTTTACTTGCTGACTATTTACTTTAGCTATTTATTTTTTTCCCTACATTAAAGAGATGTCAGGATGGGGGAAAAAACTGTGTTCCATATGTAATAGGTATGTGAGGTGACTTGTGAGATGACTTAGTACAGGTATAATACAAGTATGTTCTTGTTACTAACTCTATAATATTAATCAATGATATGTGTAAATGAATAAAAATCAGAAAAATATTCTCTCTTTTTTTAAAAAATATTTTACTATTTACTTTTACTATTTTAACTTCCGTATGTTATATAGTAGCTATGTTATAAAATGCTTGACCAGGAGCTTTCTGGTCAAGCATTAGGAAAAAAGAGAAATTGGAAATTCATCATTTATAATAAAAAGAGAAGAAAACACACTACTGTTCACACTTGGAAGGAAGAGAAGGGATTAGTTTTGGTATATATGTAATTTTATACAGAGAGTGCTCACCTGTACTCACATCTTGGTGTCCAGCACTCAGTCAACAACTTGAGCACTGCTAGTCTTCTTTCCCTGGACAATATAGTAACAACATAAGTTGGCACTAATAGTGGGCTGAAAATCTGCTTTTTTTGATACGTAAGCAGAGAAGAATATGCAAGAATTGATGTTTTGCACCTTCATTTTTCCTTGTAAAAACTAGAAAGTCATTCCACCTCATCTTTTTTGTGCCACTTGCAGTTTTACAAGCCTCTAGCATGTATTCCCTTAATCATCATTTTTTTCATGTTGAAAAATCAAAATTTATTTATGTCTCCATATGTAGATGTTCCTCTCAGTCTCTGATAACCTCCTTGTTCTTTTCTATTTCTTGTCTTCTAGCCTGTCCTGCAGGATATGCAAAGATGCAATCTGTATACGTTAAAGTTGTGAGCAGGTTATGGGTTTATATAGTGGCATATGGTGTTATGCTTTATTTTATCTTCTTTCCCTAATAATTCCCTATGTCTTATCTGGCTTTTTGTCTGGCAGTGAGCAGCAAGGTAATATTTTCATGGAATTCTCTACAGTGATATTATTCCTGTGATATTATACTGCTTTAGAGTGCATATGGGATCCCCATATAAGTCACGCACTTATTTGTATTTATCAACTTTGAGTTCATTTGCCATTTTATTTCTCAATGCTTTAGTATCTTAAGGATATGCTGGATGTATATATTAGCCAAAATACTGCCACCATAAATAGAAATGCAGCTGAGCAATGATTAAAGACCATGTGTTCCTCCTGACCTTCTAGGTAGATGCGTGACTTAATGAATGTGCTGTAGCAACTGGTTCAGCTTCAAAAGCAGTAACCAGGAGACTCTTGTGAGAATGCCTGTAGCCTGGAGGGTAAACCACTCTCCTGGGAAACAGGAATAGTTTGGTCAAGTGTCTGTCTCAGCTAGAGAAGGGGAATGAATATGGAACTTTCTTGTTCAGTGAGATTAAATTAGCCCCTTCTCTGCAGACACAGTCCTGAACTGTCCTGAGCGTCTTCTAAATGCTTTCTACACTCTGAATGTTATCTAAAGCCCCATGTGACTCTGTCCTGACTAGTCAATATTTTTTGCTTTGGAAATGCTAATGCAATTTTTCTTCTCGGTCTTTTCAGTTCTCCAGATGAATTTGGACCTTTTTCTCTCTCCCTTTTTCTCTCTCCCTTTTTCTCTCTCCCTTTTTCTCTCTCCCTTTTTCTCTCTCCCTTTTTCTCTCTCCCTTTTTCTCT
>PTEX01000033.1:788853-929699 GCA_003342815.1 Eudromia elegans
CTTTTTCTCTCTCCCTTTTTCTCTCTCCCTTTTTCTCTCTCCCTTTTTCATTCTCTCTTTCGTTCTCTTTCTCCCTTTCTCCCTCAAACCCTGTTTTATCTTTTATTATTTTGCTCTCTCAAAAGACCCAAGTTCCCATCTATTCTGTCTAGCCTGCTACCTTCCCAAGAAGAAGGAAGTTTTTGTGTATAAAGTTGCTCTGTTTCAAATTTCTAAGCTCCTGTGTTTAGGAAACCAGAGTGTGTGAGATTAAGTGTGTGTAGTATCTATCTACCTGGCTATAAGTGAGGTTGATGATAAAGCAGGGTTCCTGCCCTTGTGTGTCCTGCTTGGGGAACATTAGAAGATTGGAGAAGGAGGTCATGGTCACTTATTCTTTGACTTTGCATGGGGTACAGACGTTAGGTGGAAGCGTTTCCACTCTGAGAATGAACCTCAGACGCGAGGAAAAGATGGTAGGCCAGACTGTTGACACAAGGGACTTAAAGGGATATGTCTAGCTAATAGCTGATGTTTACGTTCTGTGGCAAAAATTCCTGAAATAGAATAGTCTTTGAAAGGAAATGCTGTTTTGAAGAGGCAAGTTTGTTTGTTGGGTTTTTTTTTTTTTTGGCTGTTTTTTTTTTTTTTTTTTTTTTTTTTTTTTTTTTTTTTTTTTTTTTTTTTTTTTTTAATCTTTTAATGTTAAAGTGCAATGTTGGGACTTGTTATGGTTGGAAAGGGACTTACTAAATTACAGACTCATATTCTGAATGGTTCTATAAACCCAATTTGCCTTTCTCATCATAGGGTGGGAATGAGGCTGGATTACACAAACAGATTTTCTTAAAAGAAAGAAGTGTTTGGATCCAGATGTAGCAGCTTAAGTAGAGTTCAATGGGGCAGCTTGACCACTTGACTGTACGACAGAACTTTTTTTTTTTTTTTTTTCAAATCCACATTTATAAGAAGGGTAGCAATTCACATGAGAATTTCTTCTACTTACAATTATAATTAAAGAAAAAAAATGTGTATCTACATATATACTCACATATATATACATATATATACACACATGTATATGTACATATATACATATATATATGTACATATGTATGAACACATACATTTCCTTCAAAGATCTCTGAAATATCATAAGGTTGAAGGAGGATAGGAGGATTCTGGAATCTGGTAGGAAAAGTCATAGCTTTTTTTGTCTTCATGAAAATCAGTTCTGATTTGCAGTATTTAGAATACCTGCAAAAAAATATTACTGGCTGTATGTATTATGGACAACGGAGCTTACTGATAAAATTATGCAATACTTTTTCCCCATGGTGCCTTGCCTTAGTTATTGATATTTATAATTTTTTTTAAAGCAACTGCTGTCTTTTGTGTAGATGATAATGCAGCAGCATCTGATTTTGCTTTTGCCTTTAAGTAGTGCTGTAATGTGCTCCTAGTACCTTGGTTCAGCATGTAGAACCAGCCAAACACATTCTTAGATAAAATGTCTGTATGCACAGACCATCTAAATTTGATAAATAACATAGCTTACTTGTTTAATCTTTGAAGGTAGCAATCTCCATAATAGTGTATTAGTATAATAATATAATAGTATATTATTATAAACTATATTATTAACAGTGGATCTTGTATTTGGAGAAGAAAACTGTATCAGCCAATTTCATTACCATTTCTGCCCTGGTGATTTTTTTCTCTCCTCATTATTTCTCTCGTATGGTTGGCTTTGTTTGCTTTTCTTTGTGTGAATGCGCAGTCCTACTTACTGAACTTTCAGTGTGCTAGCTCAGGCTGAGGAGCTGCTGATTAGCATCATATTAGAGAATTAAAACATACAGTAGAAGAATAATAAGCTCTTACTTTCTCAGGTTAATTCATCAAATACTTAATAGACTCACAGTAGTTAAAGTAGTCAAAATGAATGAAAGTTATATTCTTGTAAGTTGGCTATTAAGTATAAGCATATTGATTTCAGGTATTAAAATCTATGAGTCAGCTACCTGAGTGAGGGCAGTGTATAGAAGTTGTTTTTTATTTTGTTCTGTGTTTGAATTTCATGTCTTCAATTCAGCTTTCAGTATCAAAATGCTGTTTTTACCAACACTGAGTTTACTGAAGTCATCTTCTTGCATTTACAACATCCTTTGGCAAAGAGTTCCGTGGGTCTAAATCCATCCTTTTCATGAAGATCACTTTATTTTGTTTCTTTGTGAATCTGCCTTCTGCTAGCATAATTTGATGACCTCTATTTGCTGGATTGGGATTCAATTATTTTGTCTTTTTCAGTATCTTTCTCCAGTAGATTGTGATTTTTGTACAACTCTGTCGTGACAGATTATCTTTTCACCCTAAAGTGTTCTTGCCTACTGAGTTGTTCCTCATCTGGGTGTGTTTCTGTGATTGTAATTACTACTGTTGCCCTCTTCTGAAGAGTTTCCATTTGCCTTCATTCTCAAAGGCAAATATTCTTTTAGCCCAATTTTGTTAGACTGGCAGAAAAAACCCAGCCCATCTTGTCCTCTCTTGAGTCCTCTCAGGAGTTAATTTGTCCTCATAGTGTAAATGAAGTAGTGACTCCTCTCAATTAGAGCTAAATAAAAATTCTATCACAAACTTCATTCATCCATTTGTGCTTTATGCCCTTGTTATCAAAACTCTTCATAAACCTTTCTTTTTGTTTGTTCTTTTAAAGAAGCATATACCATAATGTGTCTCTCATTAGCCTGTGCATGAAACAGTGGTGATTTTTGTTCTGCTTCATTTCCTGAGAGAGCTCTTCCAAGCTTTTAATCGTGGTCACACTCCATATGGCATTGAGGGAGGAAGTGGGCAGCTACTTTCTTTGCACAATTCCGTCATTTTGTAGGGATTTCTTACTTTCTCTTCTTCTGCTTGGGCAATGAAATTGCTTCCTTTTGACCTTCTCTTTCGCCCTTTTTGGAAGGTGAGGCTTCTGGAGAAAGCTAGTGCAGATTCAGTGTTTAGCATGCACTGAAAGGCATTCTCTGCCCTTGCCCTCCCTTTCCACTCTCCTAAGCAGCTGGTCTTGTGCTTCTCGTGCTGCTTCTGAGCCCACTCTGACTCTTGTCTGAATCCACAGGGAGCACAGTCAGGGACTTAGAATAGCAGGAAACCCCCTCTTCCTCCACAACACATCCAGGAAACTAGTTTAAGATGAAACTTGCTTAGATCTGATGAGGCTAGATGTGGGCACTGCAAGGGAGGAAGTGGGATGGATGGTGAGGAGGGGAGGAGCATGTACAGTGTGAAGCCGCAGTGCAGGAATTAAGCAGGCGGGCATCCATCCTGGTTCCTGTTGGATCGCTGCGTAGTCTGAAGCGAGCTCTTCAGCGCCTCTGAAATGAGCCCTCGTTTTTCCGTCGTTCCAGTGAGCTGCTTTCTGGATTTTTGGCAAGAAGTATTTGGACATGCTGCGATGGGGAATGTAAAGACATCGCTGCTAGGAACATCCCAACATATTTTGAAAAAAATGTCATGAATAGAAATAGATGGATTTGAACGAGGAAATAGGCCTTCCAAATAAAAGTTTGCTCTAAGATGATAGATTCTGGTCTTTTTTTTTTTTTCTCCCCTTGTACTTGAATAGCCTGGACACTGCCAAAATTTCTAAGTAATCTTTACCATATAACCCATATAACAATTTGTATCCATGCTTCCTTTGATGGTAACATTGAAGTGCTGACTGAAAATATTTTAACTAACAAACTTTGGAGAAGTTTTATTATTCTTATTATTTATTCTTCTTCTCACAGTATTCAGATGGGCCCTTCAATCTGGAGGGGAAGCTTCTGAGTTTATCTTGGATCCTTATGCATCTTGGTGCACCTTAATTTGGCAATATAGTATGTAAGCTGCTTTCTTTCCTCTCCCACATCCATTAGTCAAGGTCTAGGGTGGTGTTTGCATAAAAATACCAACCTATGCTTGTAGTGCACATCTTTCTGCACTGAGTAGGCAAAGTAGCCCAAAATAGGAAGAAGGAGAAATAGTGGGAAGGAAGGTAGGCCCCAGGGGTCATGAAATGGAAGGGAGAAGAGGGCAAGGCTGATGGTGGTCTCGGGCATGTGACGCGGCACCTAACCTTGGAATGTGCAAACGGTCTGCAGGCAGCTGGCAGACAGACGGGAAGACTTGAGTAGATCCTATGCGGCATTGAGCAATTCTGGGAATACTGTTGGCATCTCAGGGATTGAGTAGCTTTGTCAGGCTGGGAGAGGTGAGTGGGTATTTGACAGAATAGGGGAGGCTTGAAGAGGTGAGAAATGCACCACACACTTTTTACACGCTTCTGCAGTCGTTGTTAAATGAAACTGCAAATGTTAGGAAGGCTAAGCCATGTCAGGGATCTCCCTCAATTACAGGCTTTCTACATTTCAGCTCCCTTCTGCTACAGCAATGCGTTCAGCTTGTTGCGCTCCGAAGAGCCTGATGCAGTGCCGAACTCCCTGGCCGTGACACCGCCCCCGTAACGTGTGAAACATCTCTGTGCCTGTAGCAGGCACGCGGGGAAGTGGAAACAAAAATCTGGATTAGTTCTGTCCCAGGTACAATACATCTTTCTGAGTGAGACGTTCTGAAATGTTCCTGGGCAGGAAAGCACACCACGCAGGATGATGGATGGGAGCGCGGGCAACGTGCACTTCTCTTGGGTGGCAGCTACACTGCTCCACATACCCTTTCCTTGTTAAAAAGAAAGCTCCACCTTCCATACAAAATGTAGCTAGGCTGCATGTTGCACTTTTACTGAAATGCTCCATTTTTATTTCAGGTGTTTGAAGTAATAATTCCTTTTATTTGGTGTGAATACATCCCTGTGATTTCTTATATATGTAATAAACTAAATGTGAGTGTGACTGTAGCATTAACAAATACAAAAGTAAAGCAAGCACAGACTTGAAATTAAAAAAAAGATGAAGAAGACAATAGTTGAGAAGAAACAAGAAGAGAAAATTATATTTTCTTTAAACGTCTGTGAAGGCAGAAGAAAGTCCTGATGTCACTGAAAGGATATTTTGTCATTCTTGGGCACCGTTTGCCTAGTGTCTAGTTCTACTTCTCTTCATTCTGGGCATGTGAAGAGGCACAGTGTTTGCAGTATTGTCAAATGTCCCATGGCAAAGCCTTGTTCTTAACCTGCTGCTTCCCAATAATGAAGCAGATAAAGTATTTCCTAGAACAAATAATCTCAGTGTTGAGAGCTCAAGGCATTTGCTACACATATGGATAATAAAGTCATCCTACTCAAGTCTTTGCATATATTGGTTCTATAGGTTACTCATTTACATTTAACATATTTTTCTTTTTTTCTTTTCCTTTTTTTTCCCCCCTCTATTTTAAGATTTGAATGTCTTCTCGTTGCAGGCACTACTTTTTCTTATCTGTGTTCTTTATTTCTGTGTGAATGTGGACTGCATAAATGTCTTTACCACAATGCAGTCTTTCTGAAAAATATGTCATACTCTTCTAATTGATTCCCAGGGTAGCATGACCTACTATCTCTTAATAAATAGGCCTGTGTTCTGTTTAAAAGTTGGGTAGAGAGAGGACATGCTTCAATTTTTAGGACAACTTTTTTTTTCTTTTTTTTGGTGTAAGCTGAGCACGAGCCTAACCTTGTTTACCGTTTTTGCTGACGGTACTAAAGCTGCACACTGTTCCTTTTATTTAAAGGAAGATAATAAAATGAACGCAGTGGTGTTTCAAATCAAGGTGAATAAAATGCCATGGTGATGCATAGGATATGAAATCACCATGCAGAAGTTAGCAGTTTTCACTGTTGAAATATTTCTTCTTATTTCAGCACTTTAGGTGGTCACTAACTGCCATGTCGCTTAGATTAAATACATTTTAGCTGCGTGATCTTGCACACGTTGTGCTTAATACATAGACTTGATGTATTAGACAGGTGCTCAAAGACAAATTTGCAGCTTGCTGAACTTGTGATGCAGTATCCCCATTTGCAGACTCAAAATTAGAAGTGATGTTACGGTCAAATATGTCAGCAACCTAACAAAGCTGTTGTCCTGAGCTCACTCCTCAATTTGCCATTTATGTTTTATTTTGTTTTTTTCTCTACTGATTCCCTATAGGATACTCTGAATTTTATTGTAATAGATATTTATTTTTGAATGTTTGGTTAAAACATTAGTAGTTCAGTTTCTCTATTTCAAATAATAAAAGACAACAAAAATTTTATGTGCGTTGGGTAAATCAACTGATACAACCTGGTCACTGAGCTATTGCTGAGAAATAATTCTTTTGTTCCAGGCAACTAACTCTTTTAATTAAACAGTAACATTTTGTAGGTATTGTGTATCAACCCCAGGACTATCAGCTGGTGTCAGATACTGGGCAGCTGGGATAAATTGTGCTTTAAAGCTGTGCAGAAAATGCTTCTTGAGTCATAGAAAATAGCTGTATAAGGGTTCGGGGCTGGAAAAAGAGCTGAAGCTTTGCGGCAGGACGCTGGATCACGAGCTCTTTGAGGTTCTCCCCACGGCTGCCATCATTTACGGTCACAGGACAGCAGCCGAGATAAGTTTGAATTAGCTTTTTATTATCTTTGGGAACATGTAACAGGAGGCTCGCAGTGATTTGGAACACTTAACTGCGAGAGCCTACAAATTCCTACCTAGTTCTATGAAATTGTTGTATGGCGTAATGTGTTACAGTCAGTTATTTGCTGACCACGTTTGCTGCTGGCTCCTCTTTGGCGAGCTTCTAAGCGGGAAGCTCTTAGGCTGCCCAAGCTATGGGGAGCCACGGTGACGGCTCTTCTCGGGCTGGTGGCCGTGAGACAGAGGTGGGAGCAATAGAAACTTTTCTATTAGAAACAATAACAGAGTAGAAAAATAAAGCTGCTGTTCAAATGAGTTAAACCTGAGGAGAGGGGAGTTTCTGACAGCTGTGAAAGGAAGGGAAAATTTGTTGTGAGATTGAGAGGTGAGTTCATGAACAGAGAAGCCAAGTGGCTTAGGAAGGTGTTGGTTAAAGCCTGGAGAAGTCCAGGGCCTGTGAGTGCTGCAAGGGATTGAATTGCAGCTGGTGGGGGTTTCATTGTGCGAGTCCCTACCTCGTGTGAGGTGATTTAAAATCCCCTCTGAGGTCTGTGCGCGTTATTCCAGCCGTTGCAGGCGGGTTAAGCCCCAGCTGCCGCGGGAGAGGGTCCCTCCACCGGGTCCCAGGCACCTTCGCTCCCGAGCCGTGGCCGGGGCAGTGAGCAGTGGACAGACCGCGCGGCGGCCCTGGGGGAGCAAGGCGGCCGCCGCGCATTCAGAGAGTGGAAGGAAGAGCTTGGGAGCAGCCTAGGAGCAGACGGGCCGGACTGGGCTGGCGGATGCTGCTGGCTCGGACCCCTCTGCTTCTCACGGGCAGCATGGAAGCAAGTGCCAAGTGCCCCGTGCTCACGGACTGTTCAGCAGCAGCAGCAGCAGCCGCCGCGCGTCGCGTGGGCACGAGCCAACCCGCGCGGCCGCTCCGGTGTGCGCCCGGCCACGGCAAGCTGCTGCTGGCCCTGCTCCTCGGGCGCCGGAGCAGGGTGCACGGCTAAGTGGGAAATACCAGCTAACGTCCCACGGGCAAAGCCTGTAACAACGGCTTTTCTGTGCTTAGGAGTACTCGTACGCACGCATCTTCGAACTGACTAGTTAAGATTACCCTGATCCAGCTTCTGCTTATTGGATTCCCCGTGTGTGTTTTTGATTAGTGGCTCAAAGGTCTCAAAGCAATGTGCATCTAGACATGTATTGTCAATAGTGCAGAAAAAATATAAATAAGAAGTGTCAGCAGTCTTCAAGGGTTTTTTTTTTTCTTTTTTTTCTTTCTTTTTTTCTTCGCCTAAAGCCTGTAGAACACTCATTTCCCAGTGATGAACGGCCCCCAGTGGGCTGGGAGATGAGATCTCTTTGATACTCAGCTTGTCAAGAGGTTGTTTGTTTGGTTGGTTAGTTTTAGTTTAATTTGCTTTTTGTTTTTATCGGCTTGTCTTCTGCATATGATATAACAAAACCACTGAGGAGTGGACTGCTCGCCAGAGGGGGTACGTATAGGCTGTGAGACTGGATTGTGGGGATAGTCTAGGTTATTGCTCAAAGTAACAGAAAACTCAAACTGGTTGGGAATTTGGAAATAAATTGTAGAGATTTACTGTGCTTCAGAGGTTCATGGTACCCGTGCTTTTAGTCAGCTCTATGTATTCATCTGGGGATCTCTAAATCCCCTGCAATAACCTGGATTTTAATTGCTGGAAGTACTGGTAGGAGGCGACCTCATCAGGTAGGGCTTCTTTCTGCAGCCATTCCCCCACCATGTGGCAGAGCCCTCTGTTCATAACCAGGCAGGGCAGGTTTGGTTGGCACACAAGCCAAGAGGTCTTGACAGAGTGGTTGAGTCAGCACCTTTAACAGCCCCAAAAGATTTCTATTTCATATTAAAGATACTAAGCCACACATGGAAATATAGAATTTTTTTCCTTTATTATTTTTTAAAAAAGAAAACACAAGAAAAATCTCCATTTGTTCTCATGCTTAAACTTTTCATAGCCCATTTTATGTGACCTTCTTTATGACTACATAATTTCATCCAATTGTGCTTCTTTGGAGTCTTGCGTACTATTGCTGTCTTTTTATTATTATTATTATTTTCTCCTTAAAGTGTAATTTATAAGAAGGCATCCAGCCTTGATTGAAAATGTTCAGAGAATGTAGACGTTCCTATAATGTTACTGGATATTATTATTCAGTTATTATTCTCACTGTTAAATTTATGGCTCAACACCATATTTGAATTTAAGCCTTCAGTCACTGCTTCTTGTTAATACATTTTTTTCCTTTGGATTAACCAGCTTTTCAGACTGAGAATTTTATTTCCATGCAAGTACTTGCCTGCCATAATTCCCTCTGCTAAATCTCATACATTTTCTTCAACTTTTAAACAAACATTCCTGCTTCTACAGTTTTTCAATATTTTTTTAAAATGTGTGAATCCCAAAACCATATGTAATCTTCTAGGGTAGGAAGAGTATTGAAACAGTATTCATGGAGCCTAAAATTGGCAGCGTCCTTGCGCGCTGTTCGGCTCGCTGCCACTTGGAGCGCGTGGCAGAGGCACTGGAATAGCCTTGCGTAGGGTCAGCTCATGGTGTGCAGGGGTTTTTGCTTGAGCCTCCACCCTCCAAGAGGCCTTGGGTGTCCCAGGCTGTATTTCCTAGTGTCCTGGGAAGCTTGTTCTTACAAGCAATGCGTGAATGCTTCAGCTTTGTACAACATAACTGTTTTCCTGGAAGAAAAAAATGACTTTGATCTAGATGGGAGTTGAATCAATGTTGATTCGTACGCCAAGTTATCACTGGTGTGCTTCCCTGTGCATCCAGTATTATCTGTATTTCTTCTTTTTTTCTCTAAGTTAAGGAAAAAAAAAATATTTTTTTTTCCTCTACTTTCCTGATATTTTAAGGCTTTAGAGTTTAACACATACAGGTTTTAATTTCTGGAGTGATGATGCCAATATTGTTGGATTTTTTTAAATAAATGAATATTTTGTCGTGGAGTAATTGTAGAAGCTGTGCCTTTTGTGAATAATTCCAATTCAATGTGTTGTGTTAAACTGGCGTTGCCCATCGTCGTACTGCATGTGTTGCTTCACGTAAGGTATTTGATAAGGAAGATTACCCATGTGCTGTGAGCAGAACAAGGCCATGTTGAACGTGCAGGCAGAGCAACTCTGCAGGACGCTGGCGCGTGCCAGGTCTGTGTGCGCAGGAGGGCAAGCGGAGAGTGCTGGCCATGAAAGGCTCTGCCTGTCTTGGGTGGTTGGCCCGTGTGGCTACCCAGCAAAAGCCCCAAGACCTTTCAGCAGTGGGCAAGGAAAGAGTCTCCTTTGGTTGATTTATCTTACACCCAATAACACATGGCCTGGTGCAAATAAGAAATATTTTATCGAGTGTGCCTCCAGGTTCAGCTTTTCCTTCCAGTGGGGGAGAAGCCGTAGCGTTCTGTTTTGGTTTGAGAATTTCTTTTTTCTGCTTTGAAATCATCATTAACAGAATAGGATTGCCTCTAGGATACTAATGAAACTTCCTTCCTTTAGTTTAAATTTAGGAGCTTGTTCAATTCAGAAGGACACATAGTAGTGCTCTTGTCAGCCTGACTGGGTAAACAAAATTAAGCAACAAAGTATGTATACATTACATGAGAGTATAGTAAATTTTATGCATGCTAGTTAGTACAGTAATAACACAAATGGATTTTTCTCTCTATTTATTCTGTCTGTGGATGCATAGTTATTTACATGCAATCTTTATTATTAAGAATCTGACACAACTTTTTAACTGTAAGAAACCTGATAGCTGGGGTTGATGCTGTATGCTCATTCTAGTCATCAGTGCCTAAATATCACAGTACATTTAATACATAATGTCACACACATACTGATGTGAGCATAATGTACTGCTAGTAGCTCAGCAGAGTAGGAACTTTGTACGGATGAAATGTCAGTCTTAATTTTTGATTAACTTAGCTGTGGGCGTTTTATGTCAAACCCAGAACTGGCCAAATACTGCAAAATGCTATGCATGAAAATACTTTCATGTCTTTAATATCTTGTAGATGTACAAGTGCTCTTTTTATATAGTCTTTCAGATGTGTTAGTGGCCATGCATACTGGAAGGGATTTCATCAGATTTGCTAACTTTAAGCAGAGACTGAAAATATAGTCAGAAAATGAGTCTGTAATTAAACAAGTCACACTTGAAATGAGTTTCTCAAGTTTGTGCTTAGCAAAGGAAGAAATGTAGCTTACCATGCAGGGAATTGAACTATTTACATCCATGTTTGAAGTACTTACTGAAGCAGTGACTCTCCTGACCAAATAGTAAGCCATCCATAGGCTGAAATATTCTTGCATAAAACATTGTTTAGAATCATAATGGCTATTCTGAAAAGGTTCATGGCTAAGAAAAGTAGAACTGTATTCATTGAAGACTGCTAGCCAGAAATATGCACCTTATCTGTGAATTTACCTGCCTGTCTGTTCACAGCAACTGAGAGGTTTGGTTTTGTTTTAGCAGAAATAAAGGGTATATGTTACCTGTTTACCTGCAGTCAGGACTCTACCTCCGTTTCAAGATCTAAGCTCCAAAATTTCCCCTGAGTAGGAGCTGAGGTTTTTATATCCTTGATAAGCCAGACTGAGTTTCTGAGAGTGGCTTTCTTTGGGATTCCCTTTTATGCATCTCTTTTCGTACCAGGCATATGAGGAAGAACTTCCTTCCTGTGAGGGTGATGGAGCCCTGGCACAGGCTGCCCAGAGAGGTTGTGGAGTCTCCTTCTCTGGAGATCTTCCAAACCCGCCTGGATGCCACACTGTGCCCCGTGCTCTAGGGGTCCCTGCTGGAGCAGGGGGGTTGGACTAGATGATCTCAACCCTTCTGTGATTCTGTAATAAGAGGGTTTTAATTTTGGTCAGGCTGTCTTTCCAGGGCACTCCATAACTGTATTTATTTGTTGTAGCCAGACTGCTAGGATGAAAAGCCAGAAGCATCACTTCCTTGAAGGATCTTAATGGTGCTAGAAACCCACTGATAGAACAGTAGTGCACATAGTGATATTTACTATGGAAACAATAATCAAAACAGATTTGATCCTATTTCTGATTTTATTAATGGTATTTTTTCAAGCCATAAAAGTATCAGGTTACTGTATATATATAGAAAGAAATTATGCAATTTGAAATTATATTTTGGAGAATATTTGATGAATCTGGTTATAGAATAATGAATGAGAATAATTAATAGAAAGTTAATTGGGTTACATCGCAAAAGTTTATCTGGTAGATTGGGAGTGCATGCTTCAGTTGCTACTTAGTGTTCTTTGGGGATTTCTAGTTGCACCACGCCTCTGGTTGTGATAGTATATTGTATTACGAAGAATATTAATAATGCTGCAGAACAATTACTTGTTCATTTGCTGATTAAAATTCATGCATAATTTATTGGAACAGGGAGAGACTATATAAATAAGTCTCCTTGTCCTCAAGAGCTTAAAAACAAAATACATATGCTAATATAAGAATACACTCTACCTCTAACATAAAAATTTAATATGCAAGGATATATTAGTCTCATTAATATGAGGTTTTATTTGTAATAATCATGCTCCTAATCAAAGTGTATACTTCTAAATGTAGTCTCATGTTTAATGGGTTTCGAACTTGGTAGTGTATCATCCCATCAACGTTTATGTTTTCTGCTATAATATACACTGACCTTAGAATTCATTAGTTTGACATTTAATGTGTTAGTTCCACAGCAAATAAACTGCCCTCATTAAGCCTGGCTGCACTGCTGACTTTGATTCAGGTACGGGTCTAAATTAGTTCCCAACCTTTTTTCTTGCCAAAACAGGGTAAAAGATGTTAATAATAAAAGGTTGATCTGTTATGAAGTATTGTATATCCAAAATGAGAAATCCAGACATCTGGGAGCATGCACCTTTTTCCTCTGGGAGAACAGAGTGAGCTGCACTGGTGACCCCTCATAGAGAGCTCACAGGTTCCCCCCACTCCAAAGTGAGTATTTTGACAGGCAGCTCATTTAGAAGAAAAGTCAGCAGGAGATGCTCTTGGGGCAAAACGTGGGAAACTTGCTTCCTTGCTTGTGTGCTAGGTAAACTTACTGTTGGTAGCCAATTTTTGAGGAAAATCTTTACTACTGCATCCAGAAAACAGGAGAATTCTCACCCACGCTTCGCCACAAAATCATGCTATGACTTAGAGGGAGGCCTGGAGGCCAGCAGAGAGGCCTTCGAGGTCCTGCCTTGTCCCATGCTCTTTAACATTGGTGCAGTCACTCCTGAGAGGCAGAGTACGAGCGAGGCTTCTGTTCATCAGCGTTGGTCGTGCAGAGCAGAGGCAGAGTGGTGGTGAGGCCCACGTCTAGGGAGGTGTTATGCTCTGTGGTTAAATGTTGCTTTTATGGACTGGCCAGCAGCTCTATCTACCTGCTCGGAGTTGCCACGTTGTTAGCTCTGCACCGCTGCTGTGCGAAACCCCTGTGTGCACTGAAGTTAGTGTTGTTGCCTAATTAACTGAAACAAATTAGCTGAAATGTGAGCCATCTGGAATGAAAATGAACCTTCCACGTTTATCAGTGGATTCATTTTATTAGGAAAGTACGTGTTGCTGGTGGTTGTTTCTTAAAATAAATCACGCCTAGGCAATGTGCTCCTTTAGGCAAACCTTTTTCTGCATAAGACAGATTTCACCTTCCCCTTTTGGCCTCTTTCATAACCTTTTTTTTCTTTGCAAGTGTGTTGAAGTATATGGGGGGAGGCTGATTGGAACAGAGGGAGAGAAAAAGTATCATGCATCCTATTGTTTGAATTGCTAAATTTGCAGCTAGTTATTTAAGAATAAAGTTTTTTTTTTATGTTGTTGCTATCTTTATTTTGTCATTCTCCAGCCAATTTTGCTCAGTTCTAGTTATTCTGGATTCCTTTGATGTGTATCCATCTCTTTTACAGTAATTGCATCTGGTGGATTTCAAATGAACTGCAGTGATACTCATTTTTCAGATATTCTCTACAGGATTAGCATATAATGCTGTTGGCAACTATTTCTGTACATGACTTCTTTCAGTTAAAAAAAACAGTTACATTTCTCAAAAACTTGAATTATTCATCTATTAAAATACATTTAGGAGTTTTAATTTTTTTTTTTTTTAACATGTTGCAAAATACCAGTTTATAAATCTAAGGTTTTGTGGGTTCCCCACCCAGCTTTTTAAAATGGAAAAATAATGTTGCTGAGGTGCCAGCAGCACTCCCCTCATTTCCATCAACTGAAATTCTCCTCAGGTCGTCTTAGAACGATGTAGCTTTGATTTTTTGCTTTCAAGTTTTAAGACCTCTGCTGATGAAAACCTGACAACTTCATGCTGAAAGAGTCCTCTTCTTAATGAGTTTCCCTGCTTTTGTTTTATTGCCGACATTTCCTTCCTTTGTGTTTCCAACAGAGCCGCCCCGGCCCATCGCACCCCCCCAGCTGCTTGGTGTGGGACCCACATACTTGCTGATCCAGCTCAACGCCAACTCCATCATAGGCGATGGACCCATCATTCTCAAAGAAGTGGAGTACCGCATGACGTCGGGCACCTGGACGGAGACGCACGCCGTCAACGCGCCGACGTACAAGCTCTGGCACCTGGACCCGGACACCGAATACGAGATTCGGGTGCTGCTCACCAGACCGGGGGAAGGAGGGACCGGGCAGCCGGGACCTCCACTCATCACCAGAACCAAATGTGCAGGTGAGTTCGCTCCTTCTCGCCCTCTCCTGCTCGGTTATTTCGTGGATTTGTTGGCTGCGATTAAATTTAAGGTTTCCTTTGGCACCCGGGATTTCCAACTGTGCTTGGACTAACGTACATTTTTCTCCATGTCTCCCATTTTGCCTGGTCTTGGTTCCTCTTTACTCTCTGTGGGAGCTAGGTTAACAAACTACACTGTAGAAAGCTTAAGAAAATCTTATCTTTTCCTTTATGAAAAAAATCATTATTTCTGGAAAGGACAATCTGCCTGCTTTTCACTTCATGTTTATGCTCGCATTTTGAATAAATTTTTACTTAAAGGAATTTGCATGGAAAAAGAGCCTGTTTAAGAAATAGCATTTTACAAAGATGCTGTGTCCTTCAGGGTTTGTTTTTTTCTCTTTTTCAAAGAGAGTATGCATGGCCTGCCAGAGTCCATGGCAAAATTCATGCAATTATTAATAATTTCCTTCCTTTCCCCTTTACTTGCTACCATTGAAAACATGAGTGCTGCAGGAACTTGCTGTCTGCCTCGGGTTTTTAGAGTGCCTATTTATGGCCAGCATCAAGAAGATTAAGCATTGACAACTTGTGTTAGATGCTGTGCTTTGTAAAGCTACTTATTTTAATCTCAACTTTCATAAAAAGAAAATAATACCTACCTTTCATAGATACAGTAGAAAAAAATTGTAGGTTTGAACACCAAACCAGGAGACAAATAAAAGGACATTAAAGAATGATTTTCTTTTTTTTCTAATCTCAAGATTTTTAGGGTCTGGTTTGTGGTATTTTAAAGTTTGCAGTATGTTAGATGTATCAGAGAGTGCTGGTAACCACATATTCAAAACTGAGTTCAAGTAGTAAGAAGGAAGAGCCGCAGAGGCATCCAGTTCCATTCATCGTTTGTACATACATGTGTGCATATGTAAAATAGAAAGATAAATGAAGCCTTTCTTTCTTTTTCTTTTCTTTATTTTTTTTAAACACTGGTTCTCTGTTGGGCAGGTGACAGGGAGAGATGACCTCCATTGATGATCTATCCTAGTTCTTATCTAAGCGTATATGATCATTCATTTTGCTTACTCAAGGAAAAGGTTGGTGTCTGGATGGCAAGCTACTACTGCAACTATTCTCTACTGGGCTATGGCAATAAGCATAAATCCCTGAAAATCAGCCTATATGTTTTTATTTTATTTTGAATTTGGGCATAACACTGTTTGTAAGCTGAACACACTGCACGTTTAATCCCTCAAGCAGTAGCTGGCAGCTGGAGGCCTTCTGAATTGGAAAGCATTTTTGAAATTTGGGATCTTATTTATAATTTAGTCTCTCTCTCCTGTAAAGTTAAAAGATTTTTTTGCCCATCTCAATGCAGATGACAGCTGTTGAGATCTAAGTAAGGTTAAAGCACTGATTTATTGTTCTGAATCATTTTAGACGTTGTTCTGAAAAAGTACACTGAAAATCTGAAACAGCCTCTGTTGTAAAGAGAGTGAGCCAAGACTAACAAATCCAAAAAGAGTTTTTTTCCCAGCACTTTAAAAATGTAATTTTATTTACAGTGTTTATAACAGACACAAACTTTCTAATGGGGAAGGAAAAAAAAGGAGGTTATGATTTATGTGAAGTTTGACATCTTTTTAGAAAGCAGGAGAAACAAGGAGTTGGGGCTTTTTTTTCTTTTAATTTAATTTTGTGTATTATTATTCCTTTAATGCTCACATATAAGGCATCAAAATCTAATTTGCTTTGTGGCAAGTTTTTAATTCAATTCACTAGGAATTAAAATAAATCAAAAAAAGAAATCTTCAGACAAAAAAGTCCACACTTTTGTGACAGTATTATTTTCATAATAAAATCTCAAGTTGTTTACCTTGCAGTAAAACTGGTTCATCTTATTCCATAAGGATAAAGTAAGGATAAAGTATAATAAAAAGCATGCTATTATTAATGCATAAAATATGCATTAACAGATAAAATGTATACATTAATACATAAAAGTATGTTGTTATGAATCATTTTTCTTTAGAAAAATTGAGTCAGCAAAGGTTTAGTGAGGCTCTCAGCATCAGCGATTGCGTCCTTAACGGGATGAGCCCACATCCATCTCTGTGCTTCCTTATCACCTGTCTGATCATGACGACCTACCGCTCCTTGTCCTCCCAAGACGTCTACAAGTCAACTGCAATGGCCCCAAAGCAATAAGAAACTGAAGCTAGTTGCTGTTTGGGTTTTTTTTATATATATTTGCCCTTGGAAAGCAAACCATACATAAAAATTAGTAACTTCTGAAAAGATTTAGAAGAGAAGGTAAAGCTAATAATGAAATAACTAACACTTCAGTCCCTTTTGCTACTGATATTGTACTGGTGACTGGCAGGTGATTTACTCTGCTATATTAGATGGCATCTCTGCAGCAATATCTTCTTTCTGAAGATTCCTCAATTATTCCTAATTCTTGCTGCTGACAAGATCGCTTATTCTTCAGACAGAGATCCTTATTCTCTTTCCTGTCAGTGTTCTTTGTCAATTTTGTCTTTCCATAAGTTTTGTATTAGTTTAAATTTTGAAACAAATTGTAATTGATTATCTGCTCAGTGTCAAATGGAGTGATGGGAAAAAATGAATTTTCAGAGTGAATTTTGACTGCTCTCCATACAGATTAAAAAACTCAAATTAGTGAACATTGATCTGATAAGTTTTTAATGTTTATGTGCCAACTGCCAGTGATAGCTGCCTCACAGACACATCAATAAGAATAGGTTAGTATTCTGCCTTTTGTTTATTTTATGTCTAGAATAGGGATTAGCATTATATTGGAATAAAGAATACAAAAGATTTTTTCCTATAATTCATTTAGTATTTATAGTTTCATGATATTTCATAATAGCATACTATTGATCTGCTAGGCTGTGTTTTGCTGCAGATATATCCTACCTTTGAACAATTTGAGCAATGCCTGTACTCATCTCCCTTTCAGACACACACTTTTATTATTAGATATTTAGAGTATTTCTGTCTCCCTAATAGCAAAAACAACATCTGGTGACTTGTTTAGGAAATGTTTCCAATGATACTAAACACAATTGATTTCTAATAAGGGGATAATTCTTTCATTAGTTAAAAGTCCTGCAAAAATCAGTCTGCATAACTGGGATTTCCTGGGTAATCTTTTGTGTGTTGAAGCAACTTCATTGCATTTTACATGAAGAACGTGTATGTTTTTTTGTCAGGTTACAGTCCTATATGTGTGATGGCAGTGTCAGAGCTGAGCAATGGAATATAGGACATGGTGGAGTTAGACACACTAAGACTGAGACTAGCATTCAGTCTTACATGTTGAGTAAAAATACTATTTTTCTTCACTGTCCTTCGGACTGCACTGCTTTGGTTTCCACATTTAAGCACAGCTGAAGTGTTTGCTGAGGGCTCAAGGGTGTCACGAGGTGCCCTGGGCCTGCACAGCCCCCATTACAGGTGCAGAAGGCGCCTGCCTCCCCACGACACCAGACCGTACACCCAACATGGGCACCTCTTTCCATGGAGCCCAACCTGGTTGCTCACTTTATTTGCCTCCACCAGCATTTTCAAACCCAAGCCAAAGGTCATGGGCAGTGTTTTTGAGGCAGTAGCAGTATCTAGGGCACTTTCGGTGGCTTTCGGGTGGGTTTAGGTTCCTTTGGAGGGTGTTGGGTGACCTGCGATTGCCTTGTCTGCCTTTCTTTTGGGAGGCTTTTGAGGGTACCTTGTGGTCTTGGCTTGTCCACCGCACTGCTCAGGCGGCTGTAAAGTAGAAGTTGTTGGGTCGCGCTGGCTGCTGCTCCTGGGTATCAGCGAACAGCTTGGTTTTATGATTAACTGATACCCTACTGGCAAGGGAGGTCAGTAGTTCAGCCTGTCCAGAGCTTAATGTATATCCACAGCAGGACTGATCTCTGGTACTTCACTGAGGTTCAGTGCAAGGGTGTGATTTTCAGTAAAACACGAAGGTTTTGTACAGCAGTTGGAGAAATAATCCTCTTTTTTTCCCCCCATATTTTTATGACATTAGTAAACTTTTGTCTGTGCTTTATTTTTTTGCTAATAAAATGATTGTGGTGCAGAGTAAGCTTCCTACTGCTGGTTACAGCTTTATCAGATCTGAGAATGAAACAACATATATTGAGAGAGTTGTTATTGCTGCTGCTGCTGTTATTTTCCTGTTGTCCGAAATAGTTCTCAGTCTCGAAGACCTGCTTATCCGTAGCAATGGGTCTTGAGGCTCTGAAGCAGAGGGGCTTGCTGAGGGGCACGGTTTTGACGTAGGGTTTGCCTGTGGTTCCAGGCTCAGCACCTGGGTTGCTCTCTCCTCTCGTTTGGATGTGGAAGGTATGCTTACAGCTTGCACCTTGATTAATCTTGAAAACAAAATGTGCAGAACCCAGGACACTACTGAATTCCTCCGCAGCCTGGGAGAGCCAAAACAGGGGCGAGTGTTGAAAAACAAAAATACACTTAAGTGATTTTTTCATTTTCTTGGGAATTTTAGCCAGAGGACCCCAGCGATGTTGATTCTGAGGAACTCGCTTTACATGGCCATCTGGGGAGTTAAAATATTGTTCTGGTTACGTAAGAGCTCTGTTTGTTTTTGAGAGTGAGTGGCATGAAATGGGACAATGCAGGAGAAAATTCACTTGTGCTGATGTGGGATGCATACTGGGAAAATACAAGAATGAATGTATGAGCTGCGCACTTCGCTTGTGTCTCTTGAAATTGTGCATGCTAAATTCTTATTTAAATCTTTGAGAGTTGATAAAAGTGCCGATAAAATATCATCGTCAATAGTTTACATCAAAGGCATGTTTTTTTCCCACAAGTTGAGTGGTCAGAGAGCTAATACTCACCTTTACAGCAAAAGAGCTACCTTAAGGTTTCAAACAAAATCTTCACCTTTTTCCTTTTAAATAAATTATATTAAGATAGGGAATTACAGCATAGTTTAAAAGGGAGGTGAAATATGTTTTGAGCACTTTAATTGGATATTTTTATTATTCATATTTCTGTTGTTTATAACTTGAAACTTTGTTAGAATGAAGTAAAAATGAAGAATGAGTTGAACCTAAACAAATACGTATTTTTTAAATTAACATTTATCATTGCAGAAGTGCCCACTTTACACCAATATTTATAAGTTGCTGTTGTTTTTACAAATGTGTTTGGCACTCGTAACCATTTCTGGGCTTTGGGCCATATGGTAATTGGAAGCATTTAAGATCTTACTAGAAGATAGCAAGTGCACTGTTCGCTTGTTCCATATAGGTTTACCAGTTGCCTATGATATGGAAAAGGCATTTAAGCAATTGGTCAAGTTTGGGCTAAGGAGTTAATATTCTTGGATAGTATATTGCCATTGGGGTTGGGTACTCCGGTGACATACTTGTGGTTACTGAGAGAATGTCTTTCAGATCAGCACTGCTTAATGCACTGATTGCCCCTGTTCATCCTGGTGGTGCTTCTCTCCATGAGAAAGGACTCTTGGCAGCTGAATCACCTAGCAGGAGAGCAGTCATACTGCCTGTCCTGCCTGGCAGCAGCGCTTTCCATGGGTGACTTTTTTCATCTCCTTTCTCATCTCGGGCTGCGCATCTGCCTTTGGTGGAGGAGCGGGCGCTGCGGCGCCGAGACCTCGGTGATTTATCCCGAGCGCGTGCGACTAGTCAATAGATCACAGCTCTGAGAGGAGCACTGTCTGTGGCAAGCAAATGTATGGCAGTGCATTAATCCACAGCCACCGCTCCTGCTGTGGAAGACGGGGCGTGGGTAATAACTCATCCTGCAGCACTTGAAAACGCAAAGGGTGCGCGCAGGCCCGATCGCTCAGAACCTGCTTGCAATTTCTCCAAAGTTTGGGCATTCGTATTCGCGTTGTTCTCCTGTCTGTGTTTGCTTCTGCAGAATGCTCCTGCAGGTTGAAATAATCACCTTTCAGAAGACTGAGACTCTTTCCTGAACTATGACTTTTAATTTTGACTGGAAAATAACGCAAACCCCTCTGAATACAATTCATTAGTGTTCTTGATCTCTTAATTTAGTTTGCCTCTGTAATTAAAGTGCCTCAGTTTTTAAGAGGATAATATTACTGTTATAGTGATTGAGGATTGTTAAGTACCTAAGTAAAACAAACATGTTTTTGACACCTGCAGTTTTCAAGGCCTGGCTTTTATTGTGCTTTCTTTTTTCACACTATTAAAAATTAATCAGGGAATATTTTAATAAGGTTTTATATGCTGCTGTGGCAACTACAGCATTTAAATGCACGGTCTGGGAAGCAAAGGTGCCTCCAGATTATTTTGGCCTTATTCTATGAGATGTATTTTATTTTGCATTGATCTTTTTCCTTTTTCCAACTTTACTTTATAAAAATGCAGGTAATGCTCTTCTTTCCTCCTAATTTGAACCTGGACTGACTCAGGCAGAACCGAGTGAATTTCATTTTCTTCATTTTAATTTCTCAGTCAATCTTCCTGCTGGCACTGAGAGGGGGGAATGGGCCAGAGGATGTTCTTGCACGGTATGATAATGAAATGGCTTCCCTTGCAACAATAGATTGAGGAGGGTATTAAACAGCAGCTGTTGTCAAGTCACACATCAGGAAATTGGGAGGTCTGATCAGTAGATCTATAAGTGGCTTGTCACTTGTCAAGCATCCTGTTGTGACCTGGTTTTGATTCCTAGTTTAAAAAAGAAAAAAAGGGCACCAGGTAGTTGCAGCATTTAAAATCAAATTATCTGAAAAGCAACATTAACAATACTCATATAAAAGACCAGGCTCATCCAATTAAATAAAGGCTCATCATCTTGTCTTTAGTTCTAAACAGAAAAATGGAACAGGCAGTACAAGGTTTAATTAATGAAGAGTTAAGAAAGTAACATAATTAGAGACAGTCAACAAGTTTATGGAATACTGATCTTTACTGATCCTGTCAGAATAACTTTTTTTTTTTAATTAGATTATAGATCTTGTTAATACAGGCAATATAGCTCTTCTGTAATGTATTGATCTAAAACATTTTGATTAAGAAACTGAAGTAAACTCAAATGGAATAGAAGTGGCTAATGTATCAAAAAACATGCAATTGGATGAACATTTGAGTCATATCAGGATCAGTCTTATGCTATTTATGAAGAAAATAAAAAATGTAGCTACTGATCAACTTAGTATATGGCAAAAGATTGCAAAAATGCTAAATAACAAAGTATCAAGATGCTAATTGACAGTGGCTTGACGTGGCTGCTGTTAATCTATATTTCAGGTTGGCCAGCTGCAGTATGACAAAAACAGGCTATATTTATAGAGTGGGAAAAGGAGAAAGTTGATCACAAAATATTGGCTGACTCAATGTGGGGATCACTGAGCTGTCATTTGGGTGACATTAGCTAAAAGAGTGAATGCAGTCCTTGGCTGCATAAATGGAGCAAAGCCTCTCAGCCTTTCTTTAATTGTGGGGAATGTTTTAAAGCTTTTGAAGTTGCATATTTGAAATATCCTGCCAAATTGGTTTATTTCTGACCCAGACCATTTTCTTTACCCTGCTCCCCAAGTCCATGTAGCATGCCATTCTGTGGAATTGAAAGTGTGGTGTTACACAAGAGATGGTTTTTAGACTGAATAAGAAAGCAAAATAAAGAAACCATGGCAGAAACTTTAAAACTTAGAGTCCTGAAATGATATCTTGCTGTGAAGGTGGTGATGTAACTAGAATTAACGCTGTTTTTGTAGCCGCAGGCAAGATTGTAGGCAGTGATTTGTCATGTGAGTGAAAACCATACCTGGGTTTTCCTTGTTTCTTGTTCCATGAAAAGCAAGCTCTTTCTTTTGTATACGAATATTTTTTAACCTTGGATTACCTTCCTAAACTATCTAATTTTATGCATTTTGTTTTTCAGGTCATTATTAATTGCCAAAAGGTATTTCATTACTCTTGGAAATGGCAGCATGTTTAATTATCACTCAGATAATTAAACATTTCAGACACTGAGTCTTAACAGTACCACAAGCACACATTTTGCAGTTTATTACCTTTATTTATGGAATTATGTTCAATGCAAGGGAACTGTGAAAATATATTTGGCAACATGCTCTCTTTTCTCTGCCAAATGAACTCTACCAGTTAGGCCAAATTGTGGGAGCCTGGTTGCTGCTCAGAACAGAAAGTGCTGCAGTCACAGTATAGAAGTAGTTCAGGTGATTGCAGTTAAGTAAATGATTTCCATGGCAGCACATTTCCTGAAAGTCCAGATCTTAGAAGATATCCCTGAACTGCAAGTCAAGAAACCGGAATCCAGTTTGAGGCCTTCTTGCCACATTTAACAAATCAGTCAACTTTGTCTCAGGGCCGTTTGGAACGTGGGGCTAATATGTATGTTTTCAGTAGGGAGGTCTCTCATATTCCTTTACTTTATACGGCTTTCTTAGAGGTTTTTCTGAGATGAGATCTTGGTTGCGAGATCAGAATGCTCGCAACAGAAAAATAGTATGTAATCAGAATTTCGTGCAATAAAGACGATATGTTAGAGACTAATTTTGTATCGATTCAGTAACAAATTTTGTAGCTGATGTAATTTTATGGTCCCATCAAGGTAACCCCTTTGAAAATCAACTAGTACCGCTGCTCTGCTTTCAACCAACATTTCTCTTTGGCTGTACACATAGATTCTCCTGTCAGGAAGGGAAAAAAATGCAGCAATAATGTTGTATAGAAATGAGTTGAGATCATTTTCTCCCTGAACTGAATATCTCCTGTGACTGTCCTTGCACTTCTCTCCTCTGAACAGGCATAATTAAGGACCCTGTTCACTTCGCCTCAGACTCTTCTTGCTTTTTTTCTTCCTTTTTTTTTTTTTTTTTTTTTTTTTCTTCCATCCTCTTCCTTCCATTCGGCCAAGAAACAATATTAAAAGTTAGAGCAAAAAAATGCAGACATTTTCTACCTTAGCAATGGATGAGGGAACAACTAATACATCATAGAAACTAGAAACGTTCTTGAGAAGGTGCACAGATGCTATGGTAATGCATGCAATATAAGAACTCGTACAGAACAGAATCAAGAAAATTTTTCATAGATATAAATGATCTTATCTAGCTGTAATCAAGAAGAGTAGTGATGCACATCTGAAAGCAAAATTAAGCAGGTAGACATTTTTCACTGTTTTACTGATGAGCTTGTTTGGAGTAGTAGTTTCTTGTAGTTTCTACAGTGAGGGAAATATATAGACCCATAGTATTGAATAGAAATCTATAAACATATATATCTCCATATATATATATATCCATAGTCTTTATGTCTTACTGTGAATTATTTAATCCTAGATTTATGGCCTCTATTGTTCTTTATATAAAGTCTTTTGACGAAAGTATTTTTGTTTATTTATTATTTCCTTGCGTTATGTTGATCTGATCCCATAGTGGAAGCACAAGTGCTGCCAGACTTCAGTATGGCCTTTACAAATCAGCTTACAATGTCAGTGTTTAAGACAGGATATGCCAGGGCAAGACGGCGGTTCTGCCTGAGTCTGTCTAAAGGTTGTTGGACTCAAGTGCTTTGGAGACCTCTTGAAAATATATGCATTTTGCTTCCAGTGTGTGATGTTCCATCTAGACTATTACAATCTGACTAGATCAGGTTCTGTTGAAGTCACACTCTATATTTTAATTATTTGAAAATATGCCTTGTGGACAGACTTAAATTAGAAAATGTTGGCTGTTCTGGTTACATGCTTTGTTCTCCTAAAATTAATCTCTTAGAAGCTTTGCATATTCTCTCAGCATATACATTGGCTCATGAATGTTTTTTTCTTTTCTCTGAACAACTGCCCTCCTGCCCTGGAATGCTTGCCTGAGGCTCTCGGATGTTGCAGGCATTGCTCCTTCCACATATGTTATAATTGTACAGGTTTGGAAACAAATTTGCGGGAGGTTGTAATAAATGTTAAAAAGAAAAAAAAAAGAGAAAGAAGAAAAGAATAGCTCCCTAGCTTTTACTGTATGATCTTTCATCATCAGTCGGCAAAAATCTGCTTTTACTCTCAACTACTCTTACTCCCACCTTGCTTATGTTTGTGCTTCATCCCGTGCCTTTATCAGACTTGCCTGGGCTTGTAGTGAGAGTTAAATACTTCATAACACTGACATGTCATGGAAGTGAAGTGTCTGTTTTGTCTTAGGTGCTAGAGGTCTGTATTTTGGAGCGGAATCTGCTGAGTTGTTTTCTGCTCAGGCTGTGTGTGAACACAGTAGTTAGTGGTGAGAGAAAATGAGACACGCTGTGCAGGCCTGTTCTCTCATAGAAAGAGGTTCTCCTCAGTTGATGTGATGTCATTTAAAAGTCATTGCATATACTTTTCTTTGGCATGGAACTGTAATAGTTGTCTTTCTGGGGAGACTCTCTGAATTTAGCCATGTCATGATATATCATAGAATCATAGAATACTTAAGGTTGGAAGGGACCTCTAGAGTCTATTCCAACCCCCCTGCACACGCAGGGTCTCCTAGAGCATGTGGCACAGGGTGGTGTCCAGGCGGATTTGGAAGATCTCCAGAGAAGGAGACTCCACCACCTCCTCCACACCTCAGTGTTCCCTCACCGTTAAGAAATTCTTCCTCAAGTTCCTGTGGAACTTTTGGTGCCTCAATTTGTGGCCGTTTCCCCTAGTTCTATCACTGGCCACCACTGAGAAGAGGCCAGCCCCCTCCTCCTCACTTCCTGTCTTGAGATATTTATATACGTTAATCAGGCCCCCTCTCAGTCTTCTCCAGGCTGAAGAGGCCCAGCTCTCTCAGCCTTTCCTCATAGGGCAGATGTTCCAGGCCCCTAATCATCTTTGTGGCCCTGCGCTGGACTCTCTCCAGCAGCTCCACGTCCCTCCTGCACTGGGGAGCCCAGAACTGCACACAGGACTCGAGGTGCGGCCTCACCAGGGCTGAGTAGAGAGGCAGAATCACCTCCCTCGACCTGCTGGAGACGCTCTGCTTAATGCACCCCAGGATCCCATTGGCCTTCTTGGCCACGAGGGCACACTGCTGCCTCATGGTCAACTTGTCGTCCACCATGACGCCCAGGTCCCTCTCTGCAGGGCTGCTCTCCAGGAGGTCGGTCTCCAGGCGGTATCTGGGGTTATTCCTGCCCAGGTGCAGGACCCTGCACTTTCCTTTGTTGAATTTCATAAGGTTTCTCACCGCCTAGTTGTCCAGTCTGTCCAGGTCTCTCTTTGTAAAGAATGGGGGAGGACTCAAATATGGGTTGTTAAAGAGTATGGCTCAGATTTTGGGGGACTGAGCATTTGTATGCAGACATGTAACATTATGAAGGAAAGCTTCTGCAGAATGGTTGGCCTAAAATGCGTTAATTTCAGCAAGTAAAGTGTAACTTCCTGCTTTGCAAAGCGAGCGTCTTGCTATTTAGCAAGGGACAAAGCATAATGTCATCATTTGAGAGATGTATTTGCGACTTGGACAGGTGATATTTAAGAAGCCTGAAGAGAGAAATGACCTGGCAGTGTAACAAGACATATCACAAGTGACTGTCTCAAAAAGAATGAGAACAAGACAGACAATTTCCATTACTCCTCAGTGCTAAGGTGCACTAGCATTATCCCCTAAACAGCCACATGCTGCAAGCAATGATCATGCACTGTCTTCTTCTATACTAATATGAAAGTGGAATTCAATCTCTTTGACACATATTGCTTCAGCTTCTGACTTGTCAAGTTGTTTCTCTTTTGGTACTCGGCTAATATATACTGAACAGGCTTTGTATACTGATTGAAATGGGAAAACAGCTATCCAGCTTCCTTTGAAGCTTGCTGCAGAGGGTCTAGAATATGCTTTTTGGTAGCCTACGTGTTATTGTAGATTGGAAAAACTATGAAACTTCAAGGCCCTTCTTCAAACAGGCTACTCTTGGAGTCTGTTCTCCAGCCTGAGCAGAGATGCCTGTTTGAGTCTGTGTTAATTCCCATAATTATTTGCAGAGAGTTTGCAATTGTTTGCTTCTCTCCTGTCTCCTCAGAAGTGTGTGTGTATGCACTGTGTTCTTATTGCAGTATTTCCAGTGTTTTTTAACTTACAAGTGGGAAGATATTATGTTATTCTGTATATTATTCCATATTGCCTTAAGAAAAGGGAAATTAGATCATGCATTTAAACATAATATGGCAATACATAAGTAAACTGGATTAAATTTGTTACTGATGTTTCAAAGGTGCATTTTCTAACTCTTGGATATTTGATTTGTCTGTCTTTACTATAATGTATTTTTTGTGTGCATAATCTGCTAAAAATAACTTCAGACAAAAACTCCTTCAAATCTTCTATTTGAATGTTTCTGCTGGCAGGTAGAGAAGAAAAAAAAAATGCATCAAAAATGCATTTTGACATTTAAAAGAGAATTATTTGCCTTAAAATGCATAAAACATGCAAGAAACTTAAATTGCTTGAGTTTGCACCTTTTAGAGCATTGTTCTGTGACTGATGTTTATTAGCGAAGGTAAAGCATTGCTTCTGTGCAGCAGACTTCGCCTTGATTTGTTTAGCAAGCAAATCACTTTACAGGAGAGATATCCCTTCCAACTCTGAAATGGCCGTAGAGATTGTTGTGGTTGTTGTTGAAGAGGAAAGGAGGTTTCTGATTTACCTTCCATGACACATGATTCCCCACCTTTATAACGTCCTAGATGCAACGCAAGTTGGACATAAACAGCTATGTTTTCTTGTGACTTCTTGTCTTACAGATGTGCAGTCTGTGTCCAACTCTCCTATTGCTAGGATTTTGTGTTTAAATGTATGTTTTGTTGTGGTTTTGGAGCATCTTTAAATCATTTCTTTTTTGGCAATGGGTAACATCTGGATTTGTGTTGCTAATATCACTGTGTATATACTGAGACTTATCAGAAGGCATGTTAATCCTCCAAAAGTGCTGACCCTCAGGCCTTTTGCTTTGTCTGAAGGGTGCTTCTGCTCCCTCGACAGTTATGCACTGATAGAGCAAATCTCAGAAGTGGTGAGGCCAGCATTTGCTTACGAAAACCCTTCCTCCCCATCCTTTTCTTTGTCAGCATAATCTGAAGTGTTTATACAAGAGGACAGGCTTTCCTATTTTAAAAATAAATAGAGGGAGAAGGAGTGAGGTGGAGAGAAATCTTGAAAAGCGCTCTTGAAACACTATCCTTACTATCTTTTAGGCTCTCTCAGGAATAGACTCTGATGGGTTTCACCGCCAGGTACTTACTGAAGGTAGTTACTCCTCTCCCAGCCTCGAGGCTTCATCATCCAGCTCATGTTGTCTGGCAGGGTTATGAATTCTGTTTCTTCCTTCCCAAGGCTGCTAATGCGAGGAGGCAGTCTGTGGCCTCCCAGCTCCTTCAGCAGATGGTCTGTGGGGTAGGCGCTCCTCTGGGTTGGAGGGACACCGAGAAGGTAATAAGAAGATCCTGAGCTGGGCCCAGGATTAGCAGCTGAGATTGTATTGAAAATCTAGGAAATAAATTAGGAACCAAATGACTATAGCCTGGCCCTTGCAAATCCTTTTTGAGATGGAACACCATATATAAATATGCAAACATGCAGGGATGTATTAATATATATGTTCATGGGTGTGTTGATATATATTTTTACGATTAAGGATATACTGACTCCGAGAAAAATACTCTGGTTGGGAGCTTTGTTAACAATTGTTTCAGTACACTGAAATATCTTATGTCCATTGTTAAAATATCTTTAATAGCTAGTCATGTTGTTATAACCATTTTCCCTCATGGGTATATTATAATACATATGAAAGAAAAAAATCCTTACCTCCAGTACTGTATGTACTTGGAAAAATAGATGAAGCTCTGCCTGTTCCTGCCAGGTATAATTTGCAAAGAAGCAGTGATTTATTTTCAGTTGCATTTTCCAAATGGTCATCTCTGTGGCACTGCTCGTAGTCATGTAGCAAACTTAATCAGACATGAGTTCAGCTTCCTCTTTGGAAGCTGCTCATTGGAAGGATGGAGTTGTGGGAATGACTGTTTTTAGAGGCAAAATACTTAAAATACTTAAAAATGCTGGGGAAAGAAAGAAATGTTTAAATTAAACATGAGTGTCATAGTATTATATCAATCCCAGAGCGCCCATCTGACACCTTCAGGGTTAAACCAATGTACAGATTTGTGGTCAGAAGGGAATTTCTGCTCCAGTCAAACTGGCAAAGCCTTTATTAAGGGAGGGTTGTGTACTCCATAGGCATACTCTATATATACCAGTTCCACTGGTATAACCTCAGTAGCTCCCAAAAACTTTCCGAATGGGATCTCATTCTGACTGGCGTACAAATGAGCAGACGCAGGCCAGCAGAGTTACTGTAGTCATTGAAAGTGCAAGTAATTTCAGCTTTCCAAGTACATGTTTAACGATGTTTCCCTTGCGAGCAATGTTTAGTGATCTTTTCAAACCCAAGCTCCCACTGAGGCATGGCTGGTGAAACCTGACCTTGAAATGATAATGCGAGTCCTGCCGAAGATTAATTGCTGGAAGCATTCTCTCTGCTATTTGATTTTTAATGAATACAGATTTCTTGTAAGTCTTGAAGTTTCTGTAGGCAGGATGCAAAATCATTCTTTTTTAATTTTTGAGAAATTTATAACTTGATTGCTCATGGGCCAGGATATGGAAGGCATCCTTTAAGGACTGTTTTGTTTTGTAAAGTTTTATTATAAGACAAACAAGAATTACAAAGGTTTGATGGTGTTTAGAAGCTTACTTTATCAATTCAGTATTGTATTTACAAGATGCATAAGCACGATATCATTTTTGTATTACTTTAAGGGTATTCTTATGGAAAGAACTGTGCAAGGCTAACTTATGTTGACAGAGGCAATACAGAAGTATTTTATAATAAGAAAAGCACTAATACAACACACAAGAAATCAATTTTGTATTACATTTTTGTATAATTAAGTAAAGTGCTGGCTTCCATTTTTTTTCCCTATGACAGCCCATAAGGCTCTATTTTTGCACTCTTGCAGTTGGTGTTTAAATTGAAAAACACATTTGATTTAAAAAAATGTTTGCTACCAAATATATGGTAATATAATGGACAATAAAGTAATTTAGCTTCATATATTTTACTATTAAGTAGAAATAATTCTTGTATTGATTTTGTTGCCTTGTTGCTGTTATTTTAATCGCAATATTGGATACATTCCCACATTTGAAACATAACATTGCTTCACTTTATCTGGCCCAAAGTTAAGGTATAAGTTAAAAACTTAATGCACTTAGCTGCTTCTCCTATTACATGTAAGCGTTTACGTTGATGCGTATGGTCTGCTGTGAGTCAAAGAAAAGCTCTAGCTTTGTTCTTTGCATGGAGAACCCAATGTACATTAGCAATACATATGATTATACAACCATATTTCCATGTCTTTATATAGCTTTTGTTGTCTCCTGACATGGGAGAAGCAGCACACTGTGGAACGAAGGCGGACCCTATCACTCTCTGTCATGATAATTAACTGCTGATAGAAAAGAAACCGAGAAACCACCATATTCAAAACTGTCTAAACTTAAAATAGCATCTAATGATGGACCGTTTCAATTTAATGTTTAGCTGGAGAATCTTTAGCTCTTCATCATTTTTAAAGGATGTGATCAGCCAGCACTTTTTGAAAATAAAGAGAAGGGGCTCCCTAAATCATGGTTTGCTGAGCTTTCTGTATTGTGAATTTTATGATTTTATCCTTTGCTTTAAGCATAAATAGAATGAAACCTCATGCTTGGTTTAAAATTCAACATAAATCCGTCAGACACCTTGTGCTCTGAAACAGCTGCATGATTTGAGGTATAACGAAGCCTTCAGAAAACCGGGTGCGACATCAGAGTGTACCAGTGTCATCAGGTATGATCTGTTTGTTTTCAAAGTTTACTTGGAAATGTTGTCTCATTATGTTTGGACTCACTGGAAAGCTTTGTCTTTGGAGGATATTACATTTCTTTCGTGGAATGTTCAGCCTAATGCTGAAGATTTTTTAATATTCAAAAAGGTTCAGTCAGTTCAACTTTCAACATGCAAACCTGAGGTCCTGAAACGTTCAGGAAATTGGATACATTTCCAGAAGGTAGAGACTGCACTACTGTGATTATTCTTGAGAGAGGTATTGTCTTACGTATCATGTTAGGGAGAAGATACTTTATAATTGCGTGAATTTTACTTCTCTTTTGTTTCCACGTATGTACTATGAAGAACTTGGTTTCAGTATACTTAAGAAAAGTCATTGGCTATGATAGTTATAATTGTAAAATATTTCTTGTCAAATTCTTAAGATCTAGAAGGCCATTTGTTGTCTTTATAAATAATTCAATTCAGGCAGTTTAAACAAAATCATAAAGATAACTAGTTTGTTTTTCCAGAAGTTCCTATTATCGCACTGTAATTTCCACATAAAATAGGAATTGAAGCAAAGGTATAGAATAACATTAAACCTCAGTTATCTCAAGGAAATATGTGGATTGATTGCAAGAGAGCAAATTGAGTTACTGTAAATGTGATAGGGGTAATAAACCAGTGCAGTAATTTCCTGTAAAAGAAACCTACCTTTTGAAAAATTTATTTTGAAAAGTTTATTTATTCTACTGAAATGTGAAAATGGCAATATTTAAATAACACTTTAAGTCATATTCCTATTTTATCAAAAATAAATTTTAAAAAAGTCAGAAAAGAATTAATAGAAATAATCAACTTCTGAGCTATTAACAGTATCAAATAGCAAAAAATACCAATGTTTGGTACCTTGAATGCCTGGAAAATCAATGATAATATCCTGTATGGTATTCTGGAAAACGTGGTACCTGTGTATCTCATGTCTGTAGATTTTAAATGTTACAAAATTTTGGATTTTTATCAAAAAAGATTTTCTTCTCTTTGCTGGAGTGCTTGCAAAGCTTTATGACAGAAGTGTGATCTATGTCATAGTAAATGGTCCCTGATTTCTGTAAAGCGAGAAGTAAAATGGGATCTGCCATGTGAGTGCTTGAGACAGCCTCACTCAAAACAGCAAGAAAATGAAATCAATATGGGTAGACTACAGAGTGTGATTTTTCGAGTGTGGAGGAACATCACTGGTAAGGACGTAATCAAAATTGTGTCTCAATGCTTCTGAAAAGTACACCGAGTTCCATTTTCATCTTGGAATACTTTTCCCTGAGTACTGGTGAGTCCTTTGCTTCAAAGCAAAGCAGCAATTGCTGCTTCTAATAATTTTACTTTGCTTCATTACATTTTGACTGCAAACTTTGTCATAACTATAAATGGCTTCGGGCTATGTGTTCCCCATCTTCTGACCGTTGTCCCTCTCCGGGGTGGTATCCCCACTCCTTCCCTAGCCATCCTAACAGCAGAGAGAGCAGGAAAAATGCCGTGCGGTCTTTTTGCCTGCTGCAACACAGAGCCAACCATGTGCATTAACCTGAATCCCCCTTGTTGGTGATTTAATTGAAGTTGCTGGATTTTTTTTGTTTTTTGTTTTTTGTTTTTTTGTTTTTTTGTTTGGTCTTTGGCAAAAATGAGATCTGTTCATTGCCTTGGCTGAGATTTGGGGGAGAGTATTGCTGGCTGGCAGGCATTAGCTAGCTGCTGGAGTGGTCATACTTTTAGCTGCTGTACCAGAGAATTGATTATCTGTCTGTCCTTTCACTTGGATATATAACTACCAAGGATATGTTCTGTCTAGGTCTTAAAATGGGCGTAATTTAAAATTATTTGTTGCTGTAGATGAGGTGTGGCATGATATTAAATTACTTGTGATGGAAGTAGAGAGAGAGGTACGTGCCAATGAGCACAAGCAGCAAAACTGGCATGATGTGTCAAGCTTTGGGTTGCCAGCTTTTATGGTCAGTCCTCTAGTAAAAGCAGGGATATTATTGCTAATACAATGCAGTAGGTCAAATTCTTTTATAACCATAAACTGCGCTACTGGATTTTTAAGTTGTTCTAAATGTTATGGTGTCGCCAAGTATCCTAACAGAAAGTAACCGTGCAGCCTTCCCAGGGCGTAGTATGGAGTTAATTGAGCTAGAGTTTTCCCATGCACTTCAGAGAGAAAATTCTTGCACAGAGGAAAGAAATGTCATGATCGTTTAACGGGATCTGTTGCCTAAGCTGTAGACATCAGGCCCTTACCAACCCATCTGATTTAGTCTGTAAACCTGCTATTGCCCCCAAACCATTCAACATTAATTACTGCCTGTAATTTTTTACTGCTAATTTGAAAATAATGAATGTACAGCACTTAGAAACAATTAGCTGGGTAATACCGATCTCTGCTATTTCCATTTCTGTAGCATGTAGGAGTTGATTTGTCTTTTTCTTGAGCTGAATTGTCATGCCATAGAGGTCTATAACTGAGCTAATTTGCTTGAAATATGGTTAGATTTACCACAGATTTGTATGTATTTTCTTTATTTTCTGAATTCAGAGATATAAAAGGAAATAAAACTTGCTTTTCTTCCTCCTCTCTTCCCTCCTGCTCTTCCCTCTACCCAAAAAAGGAATAGGAAAAATGTCTTTTTGAATAGGTTGTCAACTCACATTAGTAATATAGCTTGATCTGTGCATTATATCCTTGAACACATTAGGTCAAGAAGCGTGAGTGTGGATTGGTGGGTGGGAGTCTGGTGGGTTTTGTTTATTTTACTTAACTGTGAGAAAAAAACATAAAAGCTTTTTTCCCAGCTCTCCGATGTAGTGGTGTGGGGTGACGAGCACACATGAAAGCAGGTCTGCTCCGTGTTTATCTGAGCAACCTGACAGCTACTGCTGTTCAACTCTCTAACCTACTTCCCCTGCCCTCTCCAGGCATTAACCTTATAAGCCTTAAGTATTTAGAAGTTAATGGCCTGTTTTACAAGTCTAAGTGTTCATAGTGATGGGATATTAAGTTATTAAATGTACTTCACTGTGTAACTAAATTTCAAGTTGTGCTCATAAATAACCACACAATTTGTTAGTTTAAATTAAGTGCATCTATTTTTTTTTTTTTTCTGCTTCCCCAGTCCTTGTTAGGTTAGGAGCAGAACTGAAATGTGAAGCCAGCAAACATCAGCATAAATCTCTCCCCTTCCCCGGGAGAGTGGGAGAAGTACAGATCATCAGATTTTTCTCCTGAAAATAGAAATCTCAAAATTAACAGATTAAAGAAGATAAATTCAATAACAGTGCACTCTGTCAAGACCCTTCCATGCCCCTGTCAAGCCTCACTGAATTTCATTATGTGTTTTAAAATTTTCTGAGAGTTAAATTTGAATTGAAGCTAATGTTAGTGACAAGAGGAAAATAGAAGCAATTGGTTTGCACTAAACAAGTCTGAATGGTTGTTAATGTGAATGACTTTCAGGCAGCGAATGTCAGAGAACAGTAGATTACTTTCTTTACCTCGGGCGTTTTAAACCATCTCCTGTGGTAGGCCTGACATTACTTTTTTTTTTTCCTCCTTTTTTTTCCCCCCTCCTTTCTCCTCTTGAACACGGGAAGCAAAGTAATTGGAGTCTGGTAATTTCAGCCCATGGCTGATGAAGATAAATCGTAACGAGCTGCTGGAATAGGCACTGACAACCCACATAGGGCTACTAGAGCACGAGCTCATGCTCATGCATTATTCAAGTTTTGTTTCCTCCGGATTCGTATTCTGGAAGGCCCTCGAAACTGCTAATTGTGAAGCCAAGCACCATTTGTTACTGTGAGGGAATTTCACGGGATAAGCCAGTTGTTTCCAGATGCTTTAGCTCTCCTGCCGCTCAGTGCCTTTGCTGGGGTCGACCCCGTCGTGCCACCCTGTGTGATTAGTCTTGAGGCGGTGGTTGCTCATACTGATGCTTTGCAGGGAGGTGTCCTCCACCTGAAAAAAGCCACCACTCCTCATGGCAGCAGGTCGAGCTGCTCCTTCCCCAGCCTGCTGTCATCCTGGAATTTGGCTGGAAAACGGCTCTGGAGCCCTCATGGCCTTAGCTGGCTGCCCATGACTGCGTGAGGCTCACGCTTGAGCCAGAAGGAAGGGGAGCTGACCACGGGGTGGCCGCCCAGCTGCCCCTCTTTAGGTGGGCCCCAAACGTGTCGAGGAGACTTCCCAACCGTGTTGACTTGCACTATTTCAGCCTTTGCCTTCCATAATCGTTCGTCTCTGGTAGCCTTTGCCGGGAGGCCCACGGGGACCTTTGCAGTACCTGTCCCTGAGCCTGAGCCGTGGCGCGGTCCTGCTCCCGCAGCACGGCACCCCCGAGGCACGCCGACTCATTCCCAACGTGGTCTTGATTGTGCTCGTGGCAGTGCTTGATGCAACTGTTTATGCAAATAGAGAATTAGCTGAAAGATACGGCGCGGCGTTGATCAAAGCTGGTTCCTTATTTTGATGAAATTCCTCCCATGGTTTCAGCTGAGGAAAAATATTGGGAGCCTAAATATTTAATTTGGCGGCTTCAAAATGAAATGGCTCCTCTTCTTTGATTTTGAAACAATGTTTTGTTTTAAAATTGAGCAAAGTTAATTTTTTAAAAGGGTAAAAAAAAAAAAAAAAAAGGCAACAAATGTATTGTGTCACATTTACAGAAAAAAGTTTTACTAAATTATAAAGTTTTTTTTTTTTTTCCTTTTGAACTGAAAATATCTCTCAGCTCTGAGTATCCCTTGGGGTCATGCACAGCGTCATCTCATTTGAAATCTCTATACTTTGTTTTCTTCTTTTTTTTCTCTCTCTTTTTTTTTTTTTTTTTTTTTTTTTAATGACAGGGAATAGTTCCCTGCCAGTCATAATTTTCTGGGGACCTGCAAATACAAAGGCAGAGAGTGTTTTTGTCTAGTGGGGGAAGCTGCTTCCTCTGATTCAGGACTAAGCTGTTCAATGTTTCTGTTTGAAGCCTGCAACTTGGTGCCCACTTGTCGAACGCCCTTACGATGCTTATAAGGGATGTTTATGTGAAGGAAAGCCTCTCTGTTTGGAAGGAAAGGGGAAATCGGTTATCCTGTTGTTTGAGGGGAGAGAAAAAAAGAAAGTCACAAGTCTGCCAGCTTCCCCATCCAGCACCACCAAATTCAGGTTTGGCCCTCTGAATTTGTGCTCTGAAACCTGTGAAAAAACAACGCTCCTGGTTTAGCAGACCCTCTCCAAAACTGCCAGTTTGGGGCTATTTGACTCTCCTATTGCCGTGTTTTTTCAAAGAGCTCTTTATACCTGCCCAAGCCTTTTATTTTGGGGCTAGTTTAAGGGAGATGATGTAGCCATCAGTGATCCCTACTGACCAACCACTGTCTATTTGAATTTGGTGCTGGGATGGACATTTAACATCAGGTGAAGTCAATAGTCTCCTCTAAGGTACCTTTCAGGATGTTTGTTATTGCAGTATGAGTAGTCTGGTAAGTTAGAGAAGGGTTCCTGACCTGAAGGAAATTTGATCTTAATGTTGGCATCTGTTTTTTTGGCTTTTCTTTGTTTTTGTTTTTTTTCTGGAGTTCTTAGAACCGGATAAAGGTTGTGATTTGTAGCTCTCTTGGTTGAACCATTTTGTTTAAAATCTTGGGACTTTACATTTTTATGAGACTCTGCTAGCTGCTAGAAAGAAGCCATATATTTAAGTACAAGTATTTTAGCCGCCGCTTAAAAAAAAAAAAAAGGCAAACAAAGGCAAAGAAAAGAAACAAGAAATGTGAAAGTTCATTTCCAAAATTTTAGTAATCAGGAAGAAGTATTACATCATAAATTCCAAATTTGCTTTTTCCTGACCTGTGAATTCGTCATAATTTGACATTACCTCAAATTGAAAAGAGAACTATATTTTTAAACAGTATGCACTGGCAGTATGCTAGCCAGTTTTGAGACATTTTAAAGCTATTTTTGAAGTTATTTCCGATATGTTACTTTTAAAATTATTTGCTATGTAAAGTTGTGAAGGTTTGGGTGAATACATATATTGTGCTTGAAGACATGCATTAGTGTGAATTGCCATGCCAGACTTGTGTATGATAAGCCTGTATTGTTTCATGCTTAGCCAAACACTTTTATGTTGGAGAGCAATATGCCAGTGAACTTAAGAACAAATGAAAGGGAGAAAAGCGAGAAGAAATGTTTATATTTAATGAACAAGTGATGGGTCTCATGCCAACCCAGTAAGTAATGGATCCACTGTTTTTAATGGTTGGTACTAAACTAAATACTTAAACAGACCCCAGTAGGCAATGAGGACATGACGTGACTTTAAATAAGCATTAAACTATAGTGTTTTAAACAGTTTGCAGCTATAATCATAAAATACACAATTATCTGTTAGGCATATGAGGAGAAATAAAATGAGTGAGAGCAGACTCAAATATGTTTGCTTGCATCTGTGTTACAAACTGGGTTTTCCTAATAACTCTCATACCAATTGTCAGCATTCAAAAGGAGACTTTTGTCATAAGACTTACTGCTCATGCATGGAAAAATTGATGAGATTATCATAGACTTGTTTCTGTCCTGTTATTCTGAAATACTGTTTCTGAATAAGAGGACTTGTTTTCTTTTGCTTTTTTATGAATATCCTGGTCTCTTCCACTGTATAAATTTAGCTGTGAAGTGAGACTCTTCTGTTTGATCTCTCAATCTATTGCCATGGAAATGAAGGATATTCCACAATTTCTTGCTTTTTGCATTTGCTGACTGATTCGGGAAGGAGAAGAGGTGAAAAAGAAACATCTTTTAAGCAGATCAAAAAAAAAAGTCTGTTGTGTTATACTAGGGGGGGCTACTTTACACATACTTAACAAAAATTGATTGCATTTAAATTACATGAATGGGTTCGTTAGTGCTATATATAATAACAATTATAACTTTTTTTTAATTGCATTTTTAACATGATCTAAGAAGGAAATTCCGGCATTCATTGTGCCCTCATTAATTGTCAGTTTTAATGCATGGTTGATTTCTTTGCCAATACATAAGTCAGCATTTGAATCAGCAAAAATATTAATGATTAATAATATCACACTTTTAAGATGATCTTGTGACATTTAGCTAATATTAGTTATATTGTATATGGTGTATACTAATTGAAACCCATTTCTCTCATGATCCTTGATTCTAATCAATTATAGACTGTAATGTAAAATCATGAAAGGAGTAAGTCTACAAAAGGAAAAGAAGAATTCAAATCTTAAAAACTCAGTCTGAGTTGAAACCTAATGGAAATGGGGACAATTAACAGATTTTCAAATGTTTTATTCTATAACTTCTGTAAAGAGTTACAAACAGTAGGAAAGTAGTCACAGAATAGCTTTATTTTTATTTTGATGAACTTCACATTTTTATTTACTTCTGAAATGGAATTTGTGGATAAAGCTGCCTTCCAGAAGTGCGGAATTGTGAGGTGCACAGCAGTCATATAAGACATGCAGGTGACAAGTTTATCAGAAAAGAGCTCAAGTTGAAGGTAAAACCATGGAATAATTTGTGTGTGTGTGTGTGTGCGCGCGCGCTAGAATAGGAAGCGTCCCAGGATGAGGAGAGAGGTTGAGCAGAGTCTGAGAGAGTTTACGAGGGTTCGATTAGAGACCAGATGGCTGATAGGGAAACTACTAGGAGAGCCACAATTTGGTGTGGATAAAACAGCAAATGTTTTAGATAAGATAGGGTATTGTAAGCAGATCAATTTTTTTTGGAGAAGAAAAAAAGTCCTGATGGAGAATGCTAGAGAAAATCCAAAGCAGTGACGTTCTTGGGATGGAAAGGCAAGCGGAGCTCATGAGTACAGACCACAGGGGAAAAAACAACGACGGTGCTGCACAAGAAGCATTATGTGCAAATGCGGTTGTAGGAGCACTGGTGGTCTCTGGGATTCTGCAAAGGGCACTTCAGATGTTAACAGCAAAATAGAGGAGGGAAACAGGACCACGCCTGCATATGTGCTGCCTCACACATGGACTAGCAAACAAAACATAGAAGGAGAAAATAATAATAGCCAAAAGTCAGCCTGCTTTGTGTTTGGGAATGAGAAGGTCACAGAGGCAACACAGTGCAAAATAGTCTTTGCCCTGTCTGCCTGTCTCCACTCTGTGAAAGTCTAGCCAATTCTTCAGATAATAGAGAGTACAAAATTTGAGTCTTAATTTGAAGCATTTGATAAAAATATAGGAAAGTGAAGGCTGGACCTCAGGTGATATGTAACCAAAAGAAAAACAGCTGATATCTTAATAAATCTGCAAAGAGCTGTGATTTCTCAGCTGTGATTTCCTTCTAATGATTGCTAATCATTCTTAGGCTAGGGCTTTCCAGGGCAACCTGTGCCTTGTGGGAAGCTGCGGGTGGAGTGATGGCCTCACAAAATGCTTGCTGGGACTAAATGCTGCCTTCTCTATAAAACAACACGTAGTTGGATGAGCTTGGAAATACTTCAGTGAACCTTATTCCTAGGAAATGCCTGTCCGATACAGTTTGAGAGGTTTCTTTCCCTGCCTGTTCCTTTTGTCATTGTGTGTATCTTCTGCTCTCCAGCCGAGGAATTACTGTGAATAAAGGGTCAGAAGGGAAGAGAACCTAATTTGCTCTGCCCTCAAGAGATGCTCTGCGTAAATAAAGAGAGATAATGGAAAACTACCTCCTGTCCTGAGGAGTTAATATGAATGACTCATGGGTGGAGGCACAAGCAGTATTTGAAGGAGAATTTTGTGACAGTGACTAATCTTCTTTTCTTTGTAAGAAGGCAGGGATGCCATGCAGAATACTGAAGCTCCCTCAGATATCTCTCCTGTCTCCTCCCCCTCCCCCCCCAATTTAATTCTAAAAGTAAGGAGGATTAAATCAGAATTCTTTCACAAACTCTTATGCCTTGGAAAAGTGCGATTTTAACATTGCTGTGCTGCTTCTTTCCAAAATTCAGTGTTTTGTGTCTCAGCCCTACCCAGCCTGTCTACCCTGGGGAGTAAGTAAATGTGGAGCTTTCAAGGTCAAAACCTCTACAGCGTAGAAATCTGCTTCTTTTGTTTCATAATCCAAGTGTATATTTCCTGCCTCTTTCTGTATTCAATGAAGATACATAAAGGCTAAATGCAGCAGAAATTGAGCTCACAGCAAGTTTCTAACATAAAAACACGTATATATAGTAGAACTTGACAAGTGAATGTTATCTTTCATCCAGAGATCACAATCTGCACCGTGTACCTTTGAGACTGCAACTGAGGAAAGGTGGGCTGTGCGATTCAAAGCCCTTGTCTGTCCGTCCACTTTTTAGAAAGTCCTCACCATTTTCAGTGCTGTGGGTAGGGGGTAGAGTTGTGAAAACTCACTTTTTTGGGGGGGATGGAGGGCATTGAGAGCAAGGTGAGTGGCTACATCATCATCATTTAAAGAAAAAAGGCAGTGAATGTCATTTCCTCCAGACCGAGTACGTCAGGCAGACACAGAGTCCCGGTTCTTCTTCTAGTGCTGCTGTGACCATTATGCGCCTTTTCAAATACGTGTGGACAATTTGTTTGATGTAGCAGCAGAAAGGGGCCATTTTTATGTCAGTTCAGCTCAAAAGGCTGCTGGGGGCACAACTGCTTTATGCCTAGCAGGCATGCTATATTGCTTGCAAAGATGTAAGCTACATTTTCCTGGGTATTTTCCTTTTGTCCAGCCTTACATTTATAGTTTTGATGTTTGCTTGTACCAATCAATAGGTTTATTAGCAGCTAGTGCAGTACACGTAGAACGTGTCGTACTGTTTTGAGGGCTCCTGATCTTGAACAGTGCAAAGGAAAAGGGTTTTGTGGGCTCCCGGCTCCCAGGAATGACTCTTTTAAATTGTTTTTTTTAAGTGAATTTCTAGCTCCTAAATTTGCATTTGCTGCTAGTTGATCCTGTTCTACGTATCTTAACCAACGTGCGCTTCGCTGATCTTCCTAAAGGACTGCAGCTCGTCTGTGGAGGTTTCCCATTGGCTCCTCCGATGGCGAGACGATCTGAAGGGTCTGCTAAGTTTTGCTTCCCCGATGTCTGATCTAGAGATCTTTGGCTTTCAGCAGGCAGGAGGAGAAGAGCAAAGGCAGGGTGGCCGCCCGTGGATGCACGCGCTGCCACGTGGGACCGGCTCGCTTGAGCTCAGGCGGCCTTGCCGCGAGAGCACGGAGCCTCCTCCTTGTTTTGCTTGGCCTGCAGGCCGTGTCCGCTGAAACCGTGCTGTGCTTCCAAGCGTGCGCTTAGACGAGTTTTTTTTAGCCAGCATAAGAATTAACATGTGAAAATTGTTGACACATTATGTAGTTTTTTTGGTATTTATCAGTGTGTTTTATCGGAATTTTGCTCCTGTCAAAGGAGACTGGGCTTCAAAACAATCGATATAAGTGGCTCATGGGTACAAATTGCTGAAGAAATTACCAGGAGAAAATCACTTCCTTTATCATATATTCCAATGCTTACTCTCTGCCGCCGTGATCGGAGCATTTAGTGATGAGTCTGCAATATTTTGATGGCAGCATATTTTTCACAAGGAAATATTAATAAAGGATAAGATTTTAAGGACCAACCTGTGCTTCAAATACCATCTTTAGTGGGCAATGTTATAAGCATATTGTTTATTTTTGGAGACTTTTCAGCCAGGCTTGTGCAATATCAGTTTTACAGGTTGTGAGAAAAATGACTTCTGCACTAATCCTTTTGTATGTAGTCCATAGGCTTGCTTGTACAGAAGTACGTTGAGAAATCCCCCTTAGAGAATGCTTATGAAGCAGTTCTTAGGCCTGGAAGCCAGTTTACAATTGAATGAATAATGTCCGTTTGGTTTGGGGAGAGAGAAAAACTCAAAGTGGGAATAAGACAGTCAGGCAGAAAGTAAAGCCGGGCTTCCCTGCAGTCCCGTGCAGTATTTACACCAGTTTTCATCTGAGAGACCTGAAGCCTCGTCTCTCATTATAAATACTCCAACTGGAGACCAAAATGCAGCCTTGTGTTTTCCTCATAGAATACGCAAAGTAGGCGGGGAGCTGCAAGTGTGTATATTGTGTGTATGTGTATATACATACCCATATATATATGTGTGTGTTAGGGTTTTTCTAGCAAACAAATAATCAATTTCTCTAAATCAGATTGTTCTCTCTGTGGCAGATGGTGTGTATTAAGGAGTCTATCACTCCTTAGTAGTTAGATATTCATATCTAAATTGTAATGGAATTTAACATCTGCACGCTCTACTTTCTGGGGAGGGTTAGCGGGGAAGATCTCAACTCTGATGGATGTTGTGCTGGGTTATTAACAGATATGAACATCACATGGCTTTGTTGACTTCAGATTCATATCTTGAGAGTTGGTAAATTGAACACAAGGATAATTTTTGTGCTTTCCAGTAATTCACACGTGTCTGCGCAGAAATTAATTGAAGGACGACTATGTAGGAGGCAGCCTGGCACTTAGGCAGTGTTGACACCAAACACTGCTGTGAAACCAAAGTAATTTGGGGTGGAGTTTTGTACCGACTGTTTTTAGAGAACCAGGTAAGTTCCTTGCCTGGTTCACAGCACAACATACTCACAGTTATATCCACACCACCGAGGAGCTGCTGTCTGAAAACCAGGAGCCAGAGTGAAAGGCCTTGTGCACCATCGAGGTCTCCCAATATCCGTGCCAGTTTGGAGTCCCTTGTACCATTTCAACCTGAATGTGGAGAAGCAGAATAAGAACATACTTATACAAGTTTCTATGGGAGAGAAATATGAGCTGCTTAAAATTCCCAGGTAGTTTTTTGTTTAAATAACAACCCAAGATGAAGAATCTGCGGTGTCCACAAAATTCTTGCCGGAAAATACAGCCTTTCTATTGGGCAGAGGAGCTTAAGAATAGAGATCAGAAAAATGGTAAGTATAATTAGGGAAGCAGAAAATGTTAATAGTTCTTTGCTTGCCATTTTTAGAATTAACTTTTAGAAATGGTTCTGCATAGCAAAAGAATTAGCTGCAAAATGTGAGCATTTAGAAATGGTTTCTAAATCATTAAACAAGCACGTGTAACTCATATGGCAGAAGCAGTGACACAGCTGCGTATTTCACGATACATTTTTCAGGTGACCAAAGACTTTACAATGAAGCCAAGCTGTTAAAACATCAGTGCAGACGAGTTGTTCCCAGAAATGCCAGGTGAAATTGTATTCCACAGTGCAGAATACACTGTTTTGTTTTGCTCAGAGGTCCCTCATCCTGAGAGAAGCATGATCTCATTTAAAAGAGGAAATGTTAGAGTGCCGCTTTCGCAATATTATTGATGCTTGTTCTTCATCTGGTTAGAAATTACTTTTCGCTCGGGAACATGCCCCAGCTACGGAAGCTTCAACTAAATTGTAGCTTACAAAATAATAACATGGCAGTTGAATATAAATTGGTGGCGTTATAATAAACAATTGCAGCTCACTTGTAACCAGGGCAGCTCCGAGGCATGGCACGGAACGTATTTCAGAAGGGAAGTGCCTAGCGGTTGTTTTCATTGCTTTGCTTGTACCCATGGAGAAAAGGTTTTTGCTTTCCTCTCTGCAGTGGGGTAGGCTGGCCAGCTGCTGCTGGGAGAACCGCAGAAGGGGACAGGAGGGGACTGAGGACTTCTCAACCATAAAGATATGTCAATACGTGTTTAGCAGAGCTAAGGTTTAATTTCATGACCTATAACCCCTAATTTAATACAAGGATTGCACAGAGATCTCGACAGAGAAGGTCTTGTCTTTTGGAGAGTCCTCAAAACTGCAATTTATGAAGAAAAAGTAATTAAGGTTTTATAAGATATGTTTTGGCATAGATGTATACAAATCTACAGTGAGTGAATATATGCTATGTTTTCTCAGTGTAGCAATTGGACAGCTGTACAAACTGTGATAAGTTGCAAGTAAACCACAAGTGTTTTTGTTAAAATCTGCGGTGTTTTCTGATTGCTCAGTGACTAATGCCTGCCACATGTTATTGCTTAATTATATCCTGTTGGTTGATTTACAATGCACACAACCTGATCCTCCTCCCTCAGAATTATGCTGTCTTCCTCATCCTTGATAAAGCTTTGAATTTTGTCAAAAAGTAGGTATCGGCTTTCTACTATTTGCTCTATTTAATTTGACCTTGCAAAAAACTAAGAAGTTTTTGTATTCGTCTAGTTTCCAGAGGTAGAACTTCTCCTGTCAAGTTGTCATCTATTTTAAACCCTTTAAATCCCTGAACAAATTTAATTACATATCTTTCTGTGGCTGTTCATTTCCAACAAGCTAGTGTTAGCTTTCCTTTTGGAACTTTAATAAGCAGGATTGCCCTCTAATTCCTTGTTTTTTGCTCCCTCTTTGACCTAGTGGTCAAACTCTCAGGGCTGCAAGCACTTCCAGCTACTGCTGCTACCCTTTCTCTACTGAATCTTTTGGGGAGATTTGGAAGAAATGTGGCTTTAAAACAGAAGTAACCAGACTACTAACCTCCTTGTAAAACTTGAGGGCCAAGAGTCATAATGCCTTTAGTGGGAGTTTTAACAGCATTTAGAAGCTTCTTAGTCACTTTTTTGGATACTGAAGGGTACTTCTGACCTACCGGAAGCGTGGACGATAAGGATATCGTTTGTAGAAAGGCCTTTCATAGAAGTTCAACATAACTAGACTAATACATATATTCCACAGTCTATTTTCTTTCAGGATTCTTAGTAATGAATAGTTGGTTTGCGTGAGCTGAGTTTTGACAACCTTTAGAGGAATATTACAAAAAAGTCACTCAGAGCCCTCCGCTTTGAGGGTGGTACAGACGCCAGGGATGTGACATCTCTTTTGTATTGTTTGTTTTTGAATATCTCACTCTCCACTAACTGATCCTGTTTTTCATGGCACAGGCAACTTTGAAATGGTCTTTGTCATATAAAACAAAAGTATAGAATTTAATACAAAAGCTCTGAGATAGCATTTCTGAAAAAACACCTTAGTGACTCTGAAGCCCCCAGTGTCTGAATTGCTTTTGAAATCTTTTCTTCATGCATTTGTCAGAATTTCTCTAGCGTTGACTGTGAGCATTCTAAAAAATTCAAGCGACATTATCATTAAATCCCAGCCCTGCAAAGAAAAATGTCTGTAACTATTCATTTGAGGAGCCCCAGCAGAATTACAGAAATTTAAATGAGTGCTGTGTTTATGCAAGATTAAGACCGAAGAGACCAGAGATGTTGCTCGCCATGTTGAATGGAATGTTTTATGGATACAGAAATAGTTTCTGAAAGGATAAACCTTTGGTTGTTATCTGGTCAGGGTTATCTGAATGCACTGACAAAATATACTTAAATATATATATATATATATTTAACTTCTAGTAGGTTCTTAATAAAGTTCCTCTCAAGATATGCTGTAGAAGCCGGCAAATGTAAAGGGTAAACTCCTACTGATGAACTAGGAAGCAATGGCTAAACTAAATGCCCAATTCCTAGCACTGATTTTTAAGCACTTTTTTTTTCATCTAAAACCTTTACAATGAGGACTGCTTCTACCATGGAACATTTTGAAGTGAAATGCTTTGAAACAGGTGCTTTTCTGTGTTAGTGACAGATGTGGTTCAAAAAGCCCTGCCTTCTGATTTGTGCTGATCCACCCACTTGTCTGATGGTAATGCTCAATAAATTCCCTATATAAATCAGAGTGAGCTGACCCTTTGCCAAAAGAGGTCCCTCCCTCCACTTTTCCTGTCTGTATCTGCTCTTCTATTGGGTTGCACAGGTTTTGGGGTGCCAAATTTTATCAAAGAGTTTGGCAATCTGGCCCTTCCAGCAGATCACTTCCCTAAACCAGTTTACCACATGGATCTATGATTGCTCTGGTGTCCTTCTCAGCAGGGCCAAGTTATGGAGTTTTAAAGTCTTTGCCTGAGATAGGTCAATTAGCCTGGGATTGCCAGGCTTCAAAAGCAAAGCCACATACATAGATTGGAACTGAAAAGGCAATCAAAAATGATAATAGACAAAAAGATCTGTTACTAGTCTATTTTTCATTCTGCAGTGCTGACATTTGGTTGCCATTCTTGGCCATCCTAACCTACCATTCTGATACGATTATTGCAGTTAGTTTTGTGTATGAAACAGTGGCTAAAGTTATCTAAAATAACTAGTGACTGATGAATAACTTTTTCCCAAAGAAAAAAGTTTAGTAATATTACTTTCTTAAAATATTGCAGTGATTGTTATTTTTAAAAAGAGTGGACAGTGCTTGAGAAACAGCAGAGAGCACTTTCACTCTGTCTCACATTGCCTGAGAAAAGAGAAAATCTGTGATGAGATTTTAGTGGTAAAAGGAAGAGCTGGATCTTATTACCTGGCCTGGCCAATATTTGCATGGTGGAATTATCTGCAAGCCCTCAAAGGGATGTTATACAGTTTACATAAGGAAATATGAAATAAAGTGCTATTATGCCTAACCTGTTGTAGATGAACATGTAGAACACGTTCAGTTCTTTCTCTGACAAGTCTTTGAGTTGTTGTTCCTGAAGTGGCTGTAGTAGGCTGCCTAAGTCTGAAGAGATAAGAGTTGGATGTGGTGCATGGGTGCATGGAGCACAGGCTGGGGAGGGATGCTCTAGCTTCCCCTCTCCTCTGGTCTGTCCTGCCTGCCCCCTTCATGTGACAACTATCATCCTTTGCATGGGAAATGTGGGGAGAGCTGCTGGGCTGCTGCTGGGGAGGTGGAGAAACCTGCCTCATAGCACCCTAATGTTTTTTTTTTGCACCTTGCTTGTTAGATCTGGCTGATTAATAGGCCAAAAAGTGTGTGGAGTAAAAGAGTTGTGAGAACAAGCAAATACTTGTGTTGTGCACAAAATCAGACCTAAGGGAAGGCTAAACTCCCTGTGTGAAATTCACGCCTGATTTGGATTGCACAGAGTTACAGTTCTGTAGATCAGACTTAAGGTTCTGTGAGTTTACTAGCTCCTGGTAGAGCTCAAAAGCACAGGGCAATTTTGTACGTTACAGAGATTGGACTGTCCAAATAGGATGGAACTAAACAACCATTCTAATGAATACAATTATTATTGCATACAGTATTTCAGTAAATTGTAATACCTCTGGGGTCAGAACACAATATTATCCAAAGATTTAATTTTTTTCTTCATTGATTATTCTAATTTGTCTGCTTAAATAACAAAAAAAAGGATGCAAGTAGAGAAAGAGTGAAATAACTTAATGGATGTTTTGGTCATTTAACTTCTTCTGTAGGCTGTCTGCTGAGGAAATTCTCTGTGTTAATCAGAGATCTGTGATCTGAAAACTTCTGCACTTTTCCTTATTTTGGAATATATTTTATGATCATGCTTTGTACTCTGTAGCTGCAAACCGGTGGAGAGGGAGGAAGCAGGTGTAGTCTTTGTTCAGAAATGTTGCCAGTTCTCCACACGGTTGTCACAAGAGTAAGGAGCTCTGAGAAGAGCGTGGGTGAGTCTTTCATTTCTCTCCTCCCTTCTTTCATCTCCTGTGAAACATACCCTTCCCTCCACAGCCGTTGTCAGCTCCCTTTTCAGTTTTGTTCAACTTTTAGTATTTGAAGACCTACTAAGTCTCTTCTTGCTGTGTTTTTGCCTCTTCTTTTTCTCTTCATCTATTGTAAATGTGCTCGTCTAGTTACTGATCAGGCCGCCCTGCAGTCCAGCTTTGACTAAACCTTCTACAGTCTGTTGCTGTTGGCCCAACCAGTTGCATTCCTCGTGTCATTAGTCGCAGAAACGCCTTGCTGCTTCAGCACAACCAGAGATGATGACTGCTTTAATTTTGTATCTCTGCTTCTCATGGGATTGCATTTTAAGATAGATTCTCAGCCTCTTCGGACTTGGATTCTAAGCAGTCCAAGCAAAATCTGAGCTCTCTTTAGGGAGAAAAAGAGCATTCCCTAGCATGAGCGTGGGCAACTGGTGCAAAGAAGACCTTATGTCTTTGAGGAGCATTGTGGATATTTTGGTCCCTTGGAAGCAATGGTAAGAGTCTAAGGTTCTTCTGCAAGAAATGGGTGCAACAGATCTTTTATTCTCAAAGATTATGAAATCAAGGAGAAATCAGAGGTTACCTGTGCCAGCCTGGTGTCCTTTTGCAGAACCTAGGTAGCTGCAAGTAATTTGCATTGATGAAGAGAATGGATGTATTTAGAGGGGTAAATGTGGAGCTACAGAGACTCTTTACCATGTCTGGAGCTGTGAATTAATGCTGTTTTATGCAAAAGGTATGTTGGAATATCAGACCTCACAAGAGGAGAAAGGTAGGCTGAATTCAAGGCAGAAATTATATTCTGTACCCCCACCAACGACAACGTGTTTCAGGGCAACTTAAGAAAGCAGAAGATTTGAGAATGCTCAGAAGTATTGATTTTTTTGAATAGACAAATTTTCTGAATCTATGTAGTAAAGGAGACTTTAGCGTGCTAAAATGGATGTTTTACTTAAGTATGGTTAAATAATATGAGTACTTAAGTGTGATTACTATCCCTTGAGGGATTCGTCTCCAGCATCTTTGTGGCAGACATAACCTGGGCAAGTTTTAAATCAGTTGTTTTATGTACTGGTGGGAGCACTGCTGGAGAAGCGGAACAGTCTGCAACTGCTGTGAAACCTCCCAGATATCTGGGCAAATCCTGAGGGTCCCCTGCCTGTGCTGCTGCCTGTACTGCCCCCGTCCTAAAAAGATGGAGTAAAGCACCATTCCCTGCTGGGTCATAGCATGAGTTTTCAGATAGAAGTGAACTGTTATGAAGGCTTTATGTGAAAATAAATGAGCTAACTTGGAGTCCTAAAAACCTTTCACATTTCAAAGTCTGCCATGCACAGCTTCAAAATCCAAAAAACGCCTATCTGTCACGCTCACTAAATCTTTTCTCTTGGAGCCCAAGAACAATCTTGTAGTTTATTACTTTCTTTTTTCCCTCCTACTATCTACAATTGGCTATTCTGCATTTTATAGTCAGCAATATTATTCTTACTTTAGTGGCTTTAATGTTAAAGCAGACATTACAAATACCTTTCCGCTAAATTACGTCCAGTTTGGAGGAGAAAAGGGCAAGTGATGATTGGAATGAAAGTTGTGAGTATCTGCTAGAACTGGACTGCTTCAGAGCTGAGACTCTGAAAGGTGAATCTGTTCCTTCTGGCATGTTTGCTAAGGGGCAAACAAGAGTTAAAATTCAACCCAGACTGAAGACAAACAAAAGCTGTATCTCAAAAGATAACAATGGGACTGAGCAAAGCAGGTGATTTGCTAATTCTAACAAAGCAGGCAGAATATTTCCATTTTCGGCCCTCCGATAGATGTATTTTATGCTGTTCATTTGTACTGAAAAATGTTCCTGTTCAAAGCAATTGCACAGTGCTTGTAGATTTTGCAAACAAGATATGAAACTAGCTAAAGAAAGAATATTAAGGTATTAATTCTACATGTTGTCATTGCCTCAGCAAACATTTGCAAATGCAGCAGTTAAGAAGCACTAGTTTACTGTGAATTTGTCCATATGTTGTGATTCCAAAAGGCAAATTTAATGGAACAGAGTTACAACCAATGCTAATTTCCGCTCCAGCTCACTTCCCATGTTGGTTTTTTTTTTTTTTCCCCCTGGAATTGAGTTCCTATTTCTGAGATGGTACAGAAGAATAAGAGTACTTTATATCTGCTAATATTCTATGAATTATCACTGTGAATAACATTCACTAATATTTACTCCAAATAATTATACCAGTACATGGGGTTTTTTCTTCATTTTTAAGTCATTCTTTTGGTGCTCACAGATTTACAATGGATTTCTTCTAAACTGCAGAAAACTCTTTTTTTTTTTTCCCCTCTTAAACTCCGTAGATCCTTTATGCTATACTCAGAGCAAATATGAAAAGAGACCAGCCATTACTGCAAATTATTTAGAAACTTAAGTCTAAAATTTGAGATTGATAGAGGTAGATGTAAAATACAAAGAAACATGGAAACATACATGGCTCGGGCATCTTAGCTTGATGGTTGTAATTTTTTGGAGGCATTATGACTAGGAAAACGTTTGGATGAGGAATAGTAAGGCTTGCATTTGTTGTGGAGACCTCGATCAAAGCTGACAAGAGAAAACATATAGGAATTTGGATAACACTTTCACCTGTTTCATGGTTGTGGCCCTGTTGGAGAGGGAGCCAAGGTGTGACAGGATGAGGTGGGAGAGGGGACGGTTGAGATAAGGAGGGAAGATTTGAAGGGAGATACACCTTAATAAAATACCAATCCAACCCCCTTTGACAACTGAGATTTCTAACTCATAGGAGATGATCAAATTATTGTGTTTTTTTGCCAGCTACCGAAGCTTGTGCAGTACATCTTTGATGTTCAGCTGACGTTCAGATGACAGTGTAGCCTCACTCCACGGCGTAATTTAGAAGTGTTTTTATGAGCTCATGTCAGTTTTATGGAAGAGGAGATGGGGATATGAGTATTCATTCCACAATTCCAGTCCATTCTGCTTTAACAGCTTGCTGTAGTACAGTTCATGCTGATGTTGAGCTGATGAAAGACAGGAGCAGTAAATATTTCAAACTAGAGCTTGTTTTTAATATCAGAAACATTTGTTAATGTTTAATCTTTTTTTCCATGCTACTACAAGCCCACAAAGAGTGGTGTTTATTAAAGTACCTATTGATTTAAAGAGAGAAATTCTTCATTAAGACTGCTGCTTTTATCTTGGAAAGTGATGTGTGAGCATACGTAGTAAGATGCTCTTGGCTTTGACTGTGCTGATAGCATCCTGAAGTATGTTCATGAGGTTACTTGATCTGGGGCAATCAGAATTCCCTCAGAATTTTTATACAATACACTCTGAATTTAAAGTTTCATATTGTCAAACTGCAGTAAACTATTACTAAAAATAAATACACAAAATACAGATACTGATACAGGTCTTTGCTCAGATTTAAAACTGAGTTTTTCAAGTATGTACATTAGGGCATATAATATTTTCATGATCTAAGCAGTAGTTGCATTTTGAGATTTTTTTTGGACACTAAGAAGTCTAGTACATTGATAAATAATATGTGCTAGGTGGTAACTATATAGAAAGAATACTGGTATTTCTTTGATTGCTGATAACTATTCTGTTAGCTGCATTTTTAAATGAAAAGCATGCATTTTTATTTCATTTTGCAGCCAAGTCATGTACAAAATGTGAATTTAAACACCAATTCTGAAGAAATCGATTGTTTCAAAATGAGTAAGAATAACTGATTTATCTTGGTGACACCTGTGAAGATAAATGCTGGGCAGAAGTCATATCACTGCTTAGTGTTACAGATATTTGGTTAATGGACCGTTCATAAAAAGGCAGGATGACTGCCTCTCTCTCATGTTTACCTCTTTTCTTTTTTTAAAAGAATTGGGAAAATTTGTGCTTCTCAACTTATTTCCTTTCTGGGATTTCCTTCCTACTTCTGGTAACTCCTTGTTATCCTAACAGTTGAAGAAAAAATCTGCTTAGCTTCTGCTTTATATTCTCCTAAAAAAAATTATAATGCATATCATATTTTACTCAGAACTCTAAGGCACATTCTTGTAAATGTAATATTTATGTACTCTTTGAGATATTTATATTCATAACCGACTGTGTTTTGTGCTTTGTTTTGCTTGCATGGGTAAGAGTAGTGATGGATTCGTTCACCCTGGATGATATTTATTCCTTTTACTTCATTACACATAATCCACCTGTGCTAGATCTTAAGGTCTGTGTACACTTTATACTCTACTAGAGAGCTTATCAGCGTCTCTGCAGGCAGCTCAATTTGAATTTTAAAACTGGAAATGAATGAATTTGTGCTGCTTTTTGAGCTTGTGCACAGAGCTACTCCTGCACCCTCGTGTTGGTGCGATAACTGGAGGATGATGCTCAAGCTTGTGGGTTGCTGGTGATTGCGGCTGAAGGGTTTATGGGTTCATTCTGGTCAGAAGCTACTGATGCTGTTGTTTTCTCCGGCCTCTCCCACCTATTTCCCATTTCCCAAAGTCTGAGATTTCACTGGGTAGGATAGGAAGGGTTAGGACATGAGGAAGTCCAAGAGAATTTGGTACTTTTACGCAGAGTCAAAGTCTGTGACAAACTGTATGAGGTACAAATGCTGTTCATGTATATGAGGTACAAATGCTGTTCATGTAAATCATTTTCTTCACTACCTTCAAACTCAGCTTCCAAATCAAGCACATATTCAAGAAGTTGCCAACTATCTTTGGTGTTTCTTAGGGGTAGCCTGATTTTCTGTATCCTTTTCATGATGCATGCCGAAGGCCAGGCCAACATAGAGTCAAGTTCAATTCCTAATGCATTTAATGTGTAACTTTATCAGTGTACATGCACTCAAGCTAATCAGCAGTAAAGCATTTTAAGGTAGGTGTTTGTTCTAGATTTCTAAAGCATCCAGCAGAGAAGCACCTTTGCTGATTAAACTAGCTGCTTAAAGAAAAGAACAGCTCATCAAAACTGTATTCAGTTTGTTAATAAGGTGGTTTCCTCTGCCGAAAGTAATTGCATGTAAGGTATGTTGGCATGTAAGGCATACGGTAGAATATGACTTAATTGGACATGCAGTTCTCGTAAAATGCTACTTACGTGCCTGATCCTTCATTCTGTAAATGGTGCTTTATAGCAATACATGGCAGGTTTCTGTTCTTGAGCTCAAGGTTTGTAAGCTGCTGGCTAGCTGTCCAGAATTCCAGCTTGCATCCTTGAGACTCTGGATCGGTACTTTCCTGGGCTTCCTGGGTTTTGCGGTTTTGAAGGGAATTTCCACTGCTGTTGTAAAGCAAAGGAGAAATAAGTCTGCTGCCAAACAGTTTTAGGTACTCTTCAATATCTAATAGCTGAGCTGCCAGCGTTTTCTTCAGTGCTCAGCTTTAACACCAAGTGAGCACTAAGTCAAAGAGTGTCCTCTCCCTTGTGTCCTCCTCTCTGGGGAGTGAAGGACCTATCTGTAAACTCTTGCTCCTCTTGTGGAATTAAGACTGTTTTTTTTCTTTGTCTGCAGAAATTTTAAGCAGTATAAACAAGGAGCATGGCATTGCAGCAGAACACTTTCTTTAGTCTCTTATTCCAATTCTGACTTTTTTTTTTTTTAATCAAGTAAGACACTTTATGAAATGCCGGGCAGACAGAGCCAGTGAGCGGATGGAACATGAGGATGATGGAGCATAGACGCTTAGCATGGGTTCTTTTCTTAGCAAATGGCAATTCCTTATTCTTAGCAAATGGCACTTCCTTGATGAATAGCACAGGTGGAGATAATTCATTTTCTGTTTGATGAGAAATGGTTTATCTTCAAAAATTCTCTTCATTATGTTTTTATACTGTAAAATTAATAGCTTTATGTTTACATTTTTGTCAAATAGCATATCCATTGTTTTGAATTACATTTTTGTTTTCACAAGCATCATATTTATTCTCTAACCCATCTAAAAGTTTATTAAATACAGACCTGATTGTGACCTAAACTGTTTTTCATGATGGGTAGCTTCATCTGTTGCGTTGTTAGTGAAATTAATGAAATTAATACAACTGTTTCTTTAATGGGCCTCCTGCTAGTCTTGCAGGAGAGGTGGATGAAAGAAGAAATTTACTGAAAACTCTCATCATTTTTTTCTTAAACAGACATGATTATGTTGCTTCACTCCAGATTGGGGTCTCCCTCCTCTGGAAATAGGCCTTTTTAAAAATCAGAATTTCATATGTTTCCCTTCTTTTTCATCTTGGTGCTTAGCCAGTTTCTCCTTGAATGATTTAACTTGCTTTACAGTCATGGGTAAATTTTTATATGATGACCAATGATTTTTTTTTTTTTTTTTTTTTGGTGATGTCAAGATCAAAGCAGGCAGTAGTAACAAGCACTTAACTCTTCTTAAAAGTTTCTCTGTGTACATATACGCATAATTAACATAATCTAATACGCTTTTATGGTAGAAATCCTGACCTCTTTTGTTAATCATTTAATTTTGTTAATGTTCTGAGATGAAAGGCTTGCTTGCTTTGGCTCCCTACCATTCTGTCTGACCTGCAGGAAATCATTACCTTGTTCTGGGCTTCTGGTTTTGCATTCCAGAAAATAAAGTGTGTTCCCAACAGAAATACAGAAATGGGTTGGATTATATTCATGTTAATGCCTAGAAGACTCTTTGTGTAGGATATATTTTGTCTTAAGTGGCCAATGATTTGAAGGAGTCTCGAATAAATGAAGAAAAGTCATTAACCTATATTGGTGCACTCGTACTGGGTTAAGTGATAGGATACCCTCCCATCTACACAGCATAATTTTACTGAGGAGGGAAATTGCAGGGTACGTTTTGCCATGTTGTGTTTTTGTGTAAGCCGATTGTAATTATTGTTCATAGGGTTAGTGAAGTTAATTTTTGTATGGAGGAGATATGCAATCTTCCTAGCTATATAATGCAAAACATGTCTGACTGTCGCTGATACACTTAAGTTTCATTAGAGTGAATTGTTTGCACTGATTGAAGTGTAACACGCAGAGGGGTTAGACGATGTGTGTGGAGCTGCGCACTCCGCATTCACACAGGGTTTTACAAAGAAACACTCTGCAAAGCCACCCGCAGTCTTGGTGTGCCTTGATCAGTATTTTCCTTTGCCTCCTAGGTTCATTTTAGCTGCTAGCTACCAATTGCTTCCCTTGACATTCATTAGTAGGAAGAAGATGCATTAGTTCTTAGGCATTTCCAATGCTGGCAGCTTTTCATGCCGTTAGTTTCTCAGCCCTGTGACTTATCTCGTCTAATAGTGAATCTATAGGACTTGAAAAATAAACTCTGTGGCTATTAGTAAAATAAATTAGGTGTGACACAGGCTGCAGGTAAGATGTCTCGGAGTTTTTCTTCTAGAGTGAAAAGGAAGAAAAATCCTCTAAAGTAACTGGTTGTGGCCTGCAAGTAAATACTGAGCAGCCTTTCTGCAAATATTAACCTTGATTCTTTAGGTGAACATAAAACCAGTAAAAGTAAGTTGGATTAGCACGTGTTAATGGTAGTTGTCAGTGGATATGTATCACCTGTACCCCCTCAGTGTTTGTGAATCCTGAGAGTGGATTGTGTACCTCACTACATGCTGTGCAAGCATGGGTACACAAGAGTGTACGTCCTTCAAAACTAATAACAAGGATCAATCCGGTCCCTGTTCTTCCCAGTACATCCTTGTTTCTCCCTTGAATATGCAAAATCACAGTTTCTCTGAGGAAAGGGAACATACTTTTATGCTGGGTTAATGGGACTCACGTGGCATCGACTACAAGTGGTTCTGGTGGAGTTGCTGGTATGGATAACTCTGTAGTGTAGTGGACTTCAACTGCAATAGCTTTTATTTGAAGCTATTTATCCCTCTTCTAGCCTAAAATCTAGTTATCTATATTATGGGATTGGCCTTGTGGTGAGTCCGTTTTATTAGGAAAATTTTCTACACAGAAAGAGCGGTGAAGCATTGGAACAGGCTGCCAGGGAGGTTATGGAATCACTATCCCTGGCAGTGTTTGAGCAATATCTGCCTGAGAAGCTTAGGGACACGGCTTAACAGGCAGGATAGTGATGGTGACGATCATCTTGAAGGTCTTTTCCAACAATGATGATCCTTTGATTTGATATTGGAGAAATTCTTCTTGTCTGGTAAATAGCAAGGAAGTTGTTTACAAAAGAAAAGAAAAGAAAAGAAAAGAAAAGAAAAGAAAAGAAAAGAAAAGAAAAGAAAAGAAAAGAAAAGAAAAGAAAAGAAAAGAAAAGAAAAGAAAAGAAAAGAAAAGAAAAGAAGGAAGAAAGAAAACCCCACACTTTCTTATTCTGTAGGTCACTTTTTCATTAAAAAGAACCATGTTTGTATCATTATGTAAAAAGACCTTTGAAGGCAGAATTTCACATGCTCAAAGTGTAGTGGAGCTATATAGTTTATTGATGTTTTCTGTCAACAGGGAAAGCTCCACAGGCACTTTAAATGTCACATTACATTTGTCTCTCAAATAGTAGGTTAAGGGAGGAAGGTCTTACCTCCTTTCTCCTGGACCTGGGTATAATTTCAGTTTTTCCTATCTCATTGGTATTTTAGAAACAAGGTGGTTTGTTAGTTGACCTGTGGAATTTCGAGATAAAAAATAAATCGTTCTTTCCAAAAATCCACCACCCTTCTCTTTTTATTTTTAAGAACAGTTAAATAAGGAAGTGGAAACTCAGTTGTTCAGATCAGAGTAATTCCAAATGTTATTTTCTCAATCTATCAAAGCTAATTCATTATACTTGCACTGCAAATATCAGCAAAGAGCTATTCCGTTATTCTCTTTGCACTTGTGTGTTGATTCTGCATCTGGTTATAGAGCTGTTTCTTCTTTATTAGTCATGCAATGACACTGAGAATAAATCAGTGCTAAAACTTACAGCAGTCTGGTGTCAAACATTAACTTTAAGGGAAACCACATGTATTTAGTTTAATTTGCAGATGAACTTAAATATTAGCCGGCATTCTCCCTGTCCTTCTTTACCCTGATCTGCAATGCAGTTATGATTTTTTTTTCTCAGTTTTCAAATTCTATATAAGAAACAGAGAGTTATAATTTTGAAAAATACTGATTTTTAGGACTACGGTTTCAAAATATATGTATAATTGCCCTTTAATGTTGCATGATTTCTTTATTATTTATATTGCTCTGTCTTAAGTTACCATGGTAAATTACAATGAAGTACTTTGTCATTTTTGGCTGAAGAAAGCTCCTATTTTGAGCTTTAAATAAAGAATGCATACGCATAAATGAACCTAATTTATTTAAATGTTTTATATACGTACTGTTCTGCAGGGTAACATTTTACTTTGGGGAAAAGATCAGAGTAAACAAGAGCAGCTAGTAACTTCTGAATCCAATTATGAAACTTCACAACATCAGTTGCCTCTATTGTAATCTAATTAAGCCAAGGTAGAGATCTATTTGCATTTATATGATCAGCTCTGGTTAGTTCCTAAGACAAGGGGAAAGAAGTTTTCCTTACTAACATATATATTGCTTATGTGTACACTGTACATGTTGCGGTCACAAAATTCTGCTGTAGCGCCTAAGGGATGACATTACCCTTCCTCTCAGATTCCTCCTTTTCTTGAGAAGGCTCCAGCTTCAGTGAGATCAGAGTGCTGTTATCTGGTACAGAGGTCAGCGCTGGGGGAAGTTTTCAGGAGGGAAGCTGCTTGTTTCAACACTGACACACCTAGTTAATTGATTATGTGCATCCAAATGACTTTGCCTCATGTACACGTACAGCAGAGTACGTTCATAATCTGCCAGAGTTTCCTATTGATCTCTGCTAGGTCAGGTTTCCCTTCAACCCCCCACCATTAATGGTTCATGTTTAGTTACCAAGGAAAGGAGATATTCTTGTCTGGCACATCTCAGATTTGGAAAATTGCCATAAATGCAAACACTCACTTGTCTTGCAGAGCTTGTAAAAATGCCAGAGTTAGAGCTGCTTTTAATTATACAAAGGCTGCTGTGATTACTTGATCTTTTGCACAGCGCATCCATTTGTGAGTTTCCACTTTTATGGAGGATGGTCTTTCTCTGAAGAGAAGGTCTTGTAATCAATGTGTTTTGTAATTTATCCATTTCATTATGTAATTTGTCCAATGCAAAGCAACATTCTGCCCGTATGCATAAGTGAAAGTTTAACAGTAGATGGCTGACATGAAAGTTTCTGTTATTTTAAGATTTACTCTCGCAAAATATGCTACAGACTTACTTACGTAATTTTAATAAAGCAATGCTACATTTTTCCATGGAGAAGAGAAGAATGCAGTGGTGTACATCCTATGATGTACTGTTCTTGCAGTTTCATTAACTTTAGGACTCGATCCTCCCAGCATGAGCGTGAATGAGTAGGATTCTATTGTAGTTCTTATCATTGAAGAGTATTAATAAATTTCTCTGGGTGGATTTGAAGGAAGCTGGAAACTGAAAGTTTGTGCAACTTCTATTCTTAAAAGTCTGCTTCTACATCCAGGCCCACGAACAGCTGTGATTTATGAATCTGTACAGTTATGTAAGAGGACAAAGATTAATAAAGGAATTGTTATTTCTGTAAAGCTCTATGAAGAATTGTCCCTTTGCTAACATAGAGCTTTGACTTCAACATGTATTTGAAAAGCAAACCTTGGATATATATTTTCACAGTTCTGAATTTTTTACTTTTCCTTTGTGCAGTTTATTCCAATGTCACATTGAGAAAGCGGCTTGTGAGAAATCCATTCTGTACCGTTTTGGGATGATATTAAAAAGTATCTGCTAATGAGTTAGAGATGGATCCTCACCTGTTTACCTCCATAGTTCCTATCCTCAAATATACTCAAGAAACTTATTAGGTAATGGTGTAATGGTAATTATTTTTAAAAGTGGTCTTCCTGACTTTGTTTCTTCTTACAGTTATCTGTCCATGTCTAAGGATAGTCTGTGATATAAACATATGAACAAAGTCAAAATTTAAATTATGAAGTAATATTTTCGGGCAGGTCTTATGTTTCTAGTCAGAGCTGAATGTATTGTCCATTTAAGGTGAATAACATCCTCCTGCATATGCATTTTTGTCAAAATATATTGACAAGAGGTGCAGCACAAGGAAGGCAGAAAATAGGGAAAATGTAATGTGCAAATGTCATTCTCTGAAATTAATGGAACATGCTCTGTTATTACAAAGACAGCCAAAGATTTTGACTTAAGTATCAGTGTGATACCAATAGATAAATACCAATAGGTTTCAATGGGTTGGAGACCAGTGAATTTTACTGATGAAAAGCTGTACTGTATTGGAAAAGGTATACTGTATGGGAATCCTAACCAAATAAGCTCTTCCAATGCAACAGGTGTTAAGCTCTTCTCTCCTCCGTTTTTCTTCTTTCTTTCTTTTTTTTTTTTTTTTTTTTTAAAGTATGAACATGATAAATGTACTCAAATATCTTATACCAGCAAAAATACAGACTAAAGACTAAAGCGAAGATACCTGTGGGGAAAGGAAGCATAAAAAGATCCTAGTTTAATGTATTTAATATACAGTTTTCCTAGCACTCTCATCTTTTAGCAGAGATCATGAAATTTAAGTTAGGATTATATTTGGTAGCATATGTGCTTGAGAATTCTAGTTCTTGACTGAACTTTATAAAACTCTGCTCTATAAGTGGAAATTGTTTCTCTTGACTAACTCAACTCTGTAGCTGATGCAGAGTAAAAGTAGGCTGGAACTGCTGAATGAGATGGTCTGTATTTATCAAAATGACTGGCACTTTCCATTATTTATAGGAATGTTTATTTATCTGTTTCATGCCCTGTTTTCAATTGCATGGATTGTTGGGTTGAATTTTTCTATGCAGCCAAAAGCATTTACAGATTTCTGAAAAGAATACTAAAGAATATATGTTTTGTCTGCATTAAAAATACAGAAATAACATGGTGCTCCTAAGCTATCAAGCCAGGACATTACCATTTGCAAGGAATTTTTCTAGGGAGTGTTTTTTTTCTATTCCTTTGAGAATGTTTTCCAAGTAATGAGCTTTTAAAATATCACATCACAATAGAGTTGTCACTCAGCATAATCTCACTAAAAACTCGAAATCTCCTTTGCATTAGGCATGTTGCTGGTCAGTACTCTAAGGGGCTGAACAGTTCTCTATTTCTGTAGTTCTGAATTGATAAAAATCACTTTACCTCTACATACCAAAGAGGAATAAGACATGCCTGCCCCCTGTGATCTTCACAGTCTGCTGGTTTCCTGGCTTTGTGGGAGGGGAGTGAAAAGAAGAACGAGGGCTGAATTTGGAAAACATGGAAATAAAAACTGTGGCATTAAGTCTATATGAAAGAAAAGTAGGGCTGAAGATTCGGTGACTATAGAGCATATGTTGAACAGGTTTGGGAAGGCAGTGATGCAGAGGAGCCGAGGATAGGGGATGGAAATGGCTGGGCAAGACATAAGGGGCTGAGTGTGCCAAGAGGGGAAAAGGAGGAGGAGGTTAGAGGACGGAGGCAACAGTAAATGTGATATTAGAGACAGGAATCTGGAGTTAAAAAAAAGGTGACTGAGAGGTTAGAGTATCTCCCAGTGGAGGAGAGACTGAGAGAGCTGGGACTGCTCAGCCTGGAGAAGAGAAAACTAGAGGCGTCTTGTCAGTGTGCACCTCATTGTGAGGGGAGTAAAGATGGAGGCCAGCTACTTGGTGGTGTGCAGTGTCTGAAGGTGATGGTCACCAAATGAAACACAGGAAATCCCATTTAAACATAAAAAAAAAAAAACTATGATGATGATGATGATGTCAAGTTCTGGAACAGGTTTCCAGAGTAGGTCTCTATCCTGGAAGATACTCAAAACCTGACTCAGCATGGTCCTTGAGCACCTTCTCTAATTGATCCTGCTTTGAGCAGAGGGATCAGACTAGATAAACACCAGAGGCCCCTTCCAACCTCAGCCATTCTGCAATCCTATGACTAAGGCAGGCTTAAAAGCAAGTGCTGTGAAGAGAAGCCTGAAGCCAAGGAGAAGAGTCTAGGTGGGAGAAGTAGTACTGGAAAGATGAGTGAAACCTATGAAGAACAGGGGAAATTTGGCTGATGGATGGCCTAGAGCATAGATAAGAAAGGTTCAGGAAAACTGAAAACTGAGTATGAATTGTAGTCCAGGGCCTATTGCATATCACCATTCCTCAAATTCCAAGAAGAAGTTATTAAACTCTTGGCAACAAAATGTTTCGTCCCACTGCCACAAGTCCATGGAATCACCACAGGCCTTCGTTCCCTCCCTTTTGGCCCATTAGCGCCAAGCTTCGGGTGTCTCTCTGAGGATCTGAAAGCTCAAAGCTCCTGATGACTCTAGTGGATATCTGCATAATGGCACTAATTCTTCTATGAAGAATTATGTGCAGGTGTGAAAGTGAAGCCTTCATTTGTTCGGAAATGCCAGGTTTTGATTGCCAGTACAGTTGCATATTTATGCCTTTTCAGGGTGTGCGCCAAGCTAATGTGCAACTGTCTCATTAGGAGCAATCTTTAGCTCGTTCAGTGAAGAGGATGATTGTGCTCTGGGGGGCCTAGTAAAGGAGTCCGTTATTTAATTAAGGGCTCTCTTGGCAGTAGGACCCTTACTGGATCTGCAGAAAGGTACAGGCAAGTAAGGCAAAAGATTCCAAGAGGAGAAAGAATAGCTTTTGATATAAGAAGTTGAATGCTGCTCTCAAAAATCTGGATTCTCTGGAAGTTCCTCTGTGATGCTAGGTAGGGCTTACTTAAACCAGATGTTTCACAAGTGATTATTAATAATAAAGTGTCATGTGAGCCCTTCCACTGAGATCCTGGGGGACTGAAGTGATGATTTTTCTCACCTGCAGCTAAGAGTCAGTGGTAGCTTCACCCTCAATGTGAGGAAAACTGCTAAGTATGGAAAAAATAGCAAACATTTAGGCATTTAGGCCCTTCCATAGACTAAAAGTCTCAGTCTTTGTGAAAGTACTTAGCTTGTATGAAGGCAATGAGGTTAAAATACCTGCTCGTTCACCTACCACTGCTGTGTAGAATGGGGGGGGGGTGTGTATATTCTGGGGCAACATAAGAAGGTCTTTGACTCAGTCGAATAAAGTTTCTGCAACTTGTTTTCTGTCTATATAATACAGTCTTTAGCGTGACATACAAATAGGAAAATAATGCCAAGTTACCTGTTTTGGCATATGAAATGAATTCATTTTCAGTCTTACTGTCTTTAACAATATGAAAAATTCCTGTGGTGATTGGTGATGAAAACTGTGCTGTTAGTTGAGCTAGTTTTACATACTGTGAGCATATTTAAAGGGGTACCTGGCTCTACGCATGCCAGACTATATTTTGCCAGTTTCTTCATTGACTCTCTATTTTTGGGCAAGCTTTCTCTCTTAGCCTTTTGAATCGGTGTTAAGGCTCTTACCTTTTTCTCAGCTACTTCTGAATGCTCATTCTTGGCAGAGCACCCATCAATGCTTGTTCTCACCAAACTCAATTCATGTGGTTTTAAAGTGTCACTTATTCAAGAAAAAAAGAGAATATAATATTAAAATAAGTGGTAAGATCGGTAGAAGTATGGCTAGAATGTTAAACTTGAGCCCATAATTCTTAGTGATATATTTGTGATACTCAATGAAATCCCTTTAACTTGCTGGAAGAATCCCAGCATGTGACTTCAAGTTATTTCTTGTATTTCCTTCAGAGAAAGTTGTCTTTACACAGATAGTCTCTGAGCAATGGGGAGGGACCTTTACCCTCCTCAGGCTTTATCATCCCAAGCTTGCTTTGTTTGTACACCTTTCATGTGTTGTTAGTTATTTGGTGACTCCCCTATTATTGCGATGTTTGATTAAATCTCTAATTGATCCAAATAAAATGTACTTCATTTCCTCCAAATTTGTGCGGAGGGAAATTTTGGGAAGTTTTGGAGATACCGGCTGTCTCTGTGGTGTGTAGGGGCAGATAACATTAGCAAGCTTGGATAAGGTGATCGACCTTCACATGAGTACAGTAAGGTTTTACCTACCCATGAGGTCCATTGCATGCATGTGCCAGGGCTCTGAGTAAGGATGCTGCTGGTTTTCGTTAAGCTGGATTAGCATTTGTCATTAGAAATACTAACATTTGCCTGATACCTCGAGCTGTTGTCCTGCTGGGTGGAGATTAACATTACTCGTACCTGTCCCATGTTTCCTGGGCCTTTGGGGCCGTCCGGGTTGTATTCCATACGCCTGTGCAGCTGCTATCCCTCACCACCCCGGGTTAGAAACACTGTTCCAGCTATTTGAACTTGATCACCAGCAGAGTTCAACTGCGAATTCCAGATTAATGTTCCAGCAGCTGGGGACATTTTTAGGAGTTTTAAGAAAGGTCAGCAGTTTTGAGCAGTGTGGAATACAGCCAGCTGTGAAGATGGAGCAGATAAATACGGGACTGACTTTATTGTACCATCTTATAAATTGATTTCTGTGAGATGACAGCTATCCTCACACTTGCATGAATCTTTTATGCGTATTTCTTGCCTACTGTTTGTTTTAATGATATATTTATACAAGGATTTTTAAAAAGTTAAATTTCCCTTCAATTAAAGGGACGGTTCAGTGTTTTTCTCCAAGACAGAAAAAAGGGGGAGGCAGGGGGGAGACGTGTACATATTTAATTTCAGTGAATGCAAATATTGCTAGTTAAAATAATAATTTAAATGTTCAAATGATGAGAACCTGCTTTATATTTCAATACTACATTTTGCCTGGGGACAACTTTTCCTGCAGTGCTGGGTTAGCAGCAGTGCTTTGGTTTGCATTGTAATGGCTACTTATTTGCAATGGAAAGTCAGAGAGGTAATCTTAGAAACATGAAAATCTGCATTAAAAGTTTCAGAATAATTTAGGATGCTCTTCTCCAAAATATGCACATACAGCACCATTTTCTCCTGTCCTTGGTATTAAAGCACTTTCAGGAGAGTTTTGCTTTGTGTTCCTGTAAGATATTTTGATTTTCCTCATTCAGTTTTCCTGCACCTAGTGGGATATGCTTTGCTAGGGATAAGGTGGCTGTAGGTGTGGGCAGAGTAGAAAGCCATACAAGGAGTAGGAGGGAGGCACTTGAGGGAGGCAGACAGGAGCTTGCTTGGACTGGGATGATGGTGTCAAGTCAGTAAATCCTCGGAGTGTACTGGAAACTAGCCCGGAGGGGTATGGAGGGGTGATCCCTGGAGATCCCCTTCTAAGCACCCTCCACCACTTCACGTTCTCTGGAAATCCTGTGCATTTCTTCTGAGCATGGCCCTCTGATATATGTCTGAAACTTGTCCTTTTGCTGCCATGAAACTGTGTTTTGGTCACCACCAACGAAGACGAAGCAAATTATATCTTCTCTTAACCTTGATGAGCAGCAAAATATGTGGAATTTTAAACCAGTCGCAACTGGGTCTCATTCACAGATGATTGAGAAGGACCAGAGAGGGGATGAGCAAGCACTGAGCACTGAAGTTGTAAGGCGGTTTGCAAGTTGCAGATAAACCTCAATTTTTGGCATGAGTTCCTTATCCATAATTACTCAAAAGAATCAGTCAACCAAAATCCTCATTCCTGGGAAGCAGAAAACAGTATACAACCCACTTGCTTGGGCTGTTTTCTCAGTAGGTGCAGTTTTCCAAGCTATCACTCCTTCCACATCTTCCAACTCGTCAGCTTCCTTTCTTCCCCTCCCCATTTTCCCTCCAGCTCTTCCTCTGGCTGACAGCTGATGCATGTGCCTCTCCTGGAAGCTCCCCATTTGGCTTTCCTGCTGTTATCCGGCTGAGGACACGGCCAGCGCTACCTGCCTTTGGTCTTGCCGAGCTCCTGCCAAACCTGGCCTTGCACACAACCCCATCCTTTCCTTGTGAGATGCACATGGTGGCTCAGTCCCACCTGAACGCAAGCGCGGCGTTTGTGAAAGCTATTCCAAAAGTTTGTCGATGTCAAGTAAATGTATATGATTAAATAAGTGATTCAACTAGCATAACTAACAGATGGCAGGGACAATTATGTATTCATAGTTCAGGCCAACAACATTTGGTAGGTATAATTACTTTACAGGTGTTAACTGCCCTTGTATCATGAGATGAGGTGCCTCTAGCCACTAGAGGTACTCTGCAAAGTGACTTGTGCTTCTCTGCTCGTGAGGAGGTTAATGGCCCTTCTTGCACGTGTGGCGGTGGAAAGCTAAATTCAGCTCCTGGTCTGATGCCTAACCTGAGAAAGGAAAGGGAAGGAGGGCAGCAGGTGCTATATAATATCTAAGCTGATTTCTGGGAAAACCCACCAAACATAACAATGCGTTTAAAATTCACTTTGACGTTTTGAGAGATACAAGGTCCAAACAGGCAGTCATTCAGGGAGGGAGAGACAGCTGGTAGGAAGAATTCCTTTGGAGTTTTCAAAATTACTTTTTTTTCCCCTTCATATGTAAAAGAATAAATTACATGTAATTTGGATTGGATTCTAGTGCAGTTTGTGATGATTTGTAGCCAGGAGAAGAGCAGAAATGGATAAGTAGGTCATAAGTTTATGCCCATTTTGTAGCTAATTTTTTTTTATTACAACCAAAAATATCAACACTCTGTTTTTTGTAATAAAGTTTGGCAAAGATGAGAAATTGCATATGCAGAGTAATTGCAGAACAAGCTGTTTGTCTTTCTTGAAGGTTCTTTTTTTTTATGCCTTAAATTTAACATTATTATTAATCCAAAAGAACTATGAGAACCCATGGAAAATTGAATCCTTTTCATTTGCACATAAATAGGAACTTATTTAAAACACTACAGTTTCCAGGGGTAGATGCTTGCTGCGAGAGAAAGGAAAGGCCCGGACGGTGCGGGGCGTTTTGCGCCCGGGTTGCTCTGGGTGCCGGGTGCTGCGTGGCCGTAGCCCGTCCTGTCCCTCGCAACAAGTGCTTGAATCGTGGGACCTGCAGCAGGAAAGAACCTTCCTAAGTGTTAAAATGCTTCTCTCTTTCATCAGTTTTCCTGCAGTAAAAATGTCACTTGCATTATTCTTGTTATGCAAAATTGCAGCAAATGGCGAAAGGTCAACAACGGCTGTCAAGAATATCAAGAGAATAATTGTAGCAGCTTCATGGCATATCAAATGTGAAGGGTTTTATTTAATAGTAGTTTATGTGGAGTGGCTGGGAAGTAAATACCAAATGCAAAACAAATGCCATGTGAGAGGAACGTAGGAGGCCGTGCTTGATGGGGTTTTTTTTTTTCTCTTTGTGGGTTTGTGGCTCTTGCTGCCTCCATCATTTTGAGCTTATCTATCACTGCACTAGGTGTTTCATCTCGTCTATCTCTGTTTATATATTTTTGTCAGTTCTGAAATGTCTAGTCATGTGAGTTGATTATAAATCAATTTAATTTCTTTCTTTTGTAACCTTAGATAATATTTCTGATATTTAGTCTAGCCAACCAGCACAGAAAGGTCCTGTTTCAGCAGAAAGGTGTTCTATCCCAAAGGGGTTTTATAATGTAACATAGTCCAAAACTGAAAGGCTGTCCTGAGCGCGTAAGGTTAGATCTTCTTTGAACAGGTTTAACAAATGCTGTTTGACTTGCCACTTTTCTGTTAGAGGTAAACAGGATTGCTGATTGATTACTCTTTTCTTAGAGAGGTATCATGTATGAAAGTATTAAATAAAGCAGTGGACTTGATTCTATATGGTTGGGGAAAGGGAAAAATCTTTTTTTTTTATACTATTAAGCTTGAAAGTATAGGGCAATACAAAATATCAATTAAAAAAAACTTATTAAAAAAATCACAACACTGCAAATTTTGGAAGAAGTTAAACACAGATGACTTTTTTCCTCTGGTTTTCATTTTCTATTAAGGGAACATCAAACTAAATGTTTGGATTTTTTTTTAGCGTTATCATCAACTACAATAAACTTTTGAGGGCAACTGCTTATAACAAAGTTTCATTGTGCAGTGGGAACATAATGAAACTAATTAAAATTTAAATTAGGCAACGTGGATAAGTCTGTAATTCATTGGTAAATTAAAATTGTTTCCTTTGCAAAAATCTTTGCATTAAGTGGATCTGTTGAGCCCACCTTCAGGGTTAAGAAGCACGTAGAGATTTTTAACTACTGTATATTCTGAAACTTAATATTTGGCTTTTATGGGCTATAGTTGTGCTCCTCTTAAACTCTTGTAATTATGAGTAAAAATCCCAGCAATACAATAATTTACACTGGCAATAGGAAGCAAAATGGACTTCCATTGCATTTCCCTCTTTCTGTGATTTGTCTGTTTGGCTTTTTTGGGCTAGCATTCAGAGACAGAATTGGTTAGCAAAACATAAGCAGTTTTGGAAGCAAAATGGGAGCGCATTTATGTTTATTAATTATGCCACTTTCCCAGGAAATTAATTTTCTATAAGATTATTTAATTTAGATTATTCCATATTTACATTGCATTGTTACATATTTATTAGATATTTACATTACCATTTTGCAAAGTATTAATTTGTTCTAACTATGTTTGAGGGGGAAAGAATAAATTAACTTTGGTGTTTTTCTCTTAGAGCAAGTTACTCTGTGAATAGCACGCCTGTGAGCAGAGCCAGATGTGCGATGTTTGTACACAAAACTGGAGTTTGATATTGCTAATAACATGAAAAATACTGTATAAGAAACTTGATGACTGTGACATGAGAGATAATAACCTGTTAGGTAGCCACACAGAACAAATGGAAAGAAATATCTCATCCTTTGAATGACAGGAGGCTACTTCTGATATGGGATCATTAATAAGTGTTCAATATACTGATTATCTACAGGAGGAGGTGAATTAGAAGGCTGGCTAACTTTACCACTGAATAATTACTTCATTTAGTAAAAAGTAAAACTGCTCAGAGGAATTAGAGAAGCTACTTTATAAAGGTTAGCTGATTATCAATATATTGACAAATGAAGTTCTAAGTGGGTGAGCTAAAGCACAAGGAATAATTTAAAGTACTTGTACACTGGGCTGTGAATTAGCTGTAGCTCTAGCTTATAGGATTTTTTTTTTCTGAGGTGTTTGGCAAGTTCAGCACTTTGCTGTTATTAGATATTTTGTCTTGATTTACCCAAGGTTCAGCATGAAGCTAGAGATGTTGAAGACATGGGGAATTTTTTGACTGTGTTAATTCAGTTCAGACTCTGAGATTTCCTTTGCTGGAATTTTATTTTATTTAGGGCTTATTTAATTCAGTGTCTAGCACTGCAACCAGAAAAAAAAAATCAATGTAACAGCATGTTTATTGATTTATAATATCCTTTCATGAGAGTAAAGGAGATCAGGGGAGGAGACTCTCTGCTTGTTCAGGCAGCACAGCCCAAAGACCGTGAGGAGCTGAAGTGCCATGCTGTCTGTGCGGGATGATTTATGTCGGGGCAGGAGGGATGCTGGTGGAGCCAGGCGCAGGGCAGGAACCGTCCCAGGCTCCCAGCCGTAATCCCCCAGAGCAGAAAGAGCTGGTTTGGCCCATCCAAGACCTGAACTTGCCCCAGTTGCCCCTTTCAGGCCAAAGTCTTGGTGGAAACGTGACAGAGGCAGGAGAGGTTCAGGAGCTAGGCATTGGGATGTGGGTAAGGGCTGTTTTCCCGTCCTGCCACTGGCCTCTGACTGACCATACAACGTAATGCAGAGAGAGTGCCCTGGCCATCCGGGACAACTGTCACCCTTCCTGATGAGAGGGAGTCAGACGGTGCAGAGACTGAAATACACTATTGCCAGCTTTTAAAGTGCTTTTCTGATTGCTGTGAAAGGTGTAAACATATTTTGAAGAGTATAAACATATTTTGTGATAGTTTCACGTTCACCATGAGTGCCTCTGCTCCCTGTCTTTTCTGTGTGAGTCAAAATGAAAAACACATTAAAATTTTATCTTGGCAGGGGAAACAAGGCATCTGGAATTGCTGGCAACTTGGTGAGATCAGATCGTGGCAGTGAAGTCTATTTTTTTCCAGATGCTGTAGTAGAGTCCAACATACCTGATCCTCTATGTGTTTGGCATAGGATGCTTGAGGAAGCTGAGGAGGGTGGGAGGAAGAGGGTGCAGAGGGACACAAGGTTCTGGGGTCTGCCGGAGATCCCAGCGAGATGTTCCAACGCTCTTGCTCCCAGTTACTGCTCCCGTGACTGATGCTGACTTTGCTAAAATAGTGTTACAAAGGGAAACTTTTCTTTTTATCCTTAAAAAAGTTTAAAGAATGTGAATCTGGGTCTAATTTCATTCTACTTGTTTTATTCTGCAAATCTAATTTCAGAACAAGCTTGGCTGGTTCTCTTGGGCTAGCAGAGTTAGCAGAGGACCTACCACATATCACATAGGGGGTCATTCTTCTGCCTAATCCACATCTGGATTGGGGAATAGAATGGAAAAGCAAGTGCCTAGGATTCAGAATGTCCCTTCGTCTGGACCCCTCAGTGGTAACCTCTGAATTTCTAATGCATTTTTGTCTTCTAAGCCCTGAAATGATGATGATACCAGCAGATAGTAGATTGGAAAGGAAAAAATCGAAGCTACTATAGACAAGTGAAAGGAGATTAGCTGAACCCATCTGCTTTTATTTTAGTCCTGTTGATACTTGTTCAGATATCTGAGCTGTTCTGCTTTGTAAACACTAAGGAAAAACAAAAAAAACTGCCAATGAAATCCCCAATAGTGTTCTTTTCCTGATCGGAAGCTGCAGGGACATTTGAAATGGGCAAGGGGATTAGGTTTCAGAGAGGTGTCTTTATGATTGGCCTCTGACTCTAATTCCAGTTGTCCTTGGGGAAACTTTGGTGTCTTTCAGTAAGACGCCAGTCTTTGAGAAAGAATTGTATGATTGTTTTTTGCACTCAAGCATGACTACTTTTCGTGTTGGTTAGATAGGGGCACAGCACGCCCCCACGCTCCTGCTGCACTGACCTTCTCTTCTGGTTTTCTTTTGAGATTTTCTTGTGCAGCCGATAATTATACCATATTTTATTTCATCTGTATATATGTATATGAAATTCTGGGCTCTGAGCAAAACAAACTAGTGAAGATGTTTGCAGATAAGCTGCCCTTCATCTGAGCCTATCCTTTAATCTTATAGGGTTATAGCGTTATTATCATAGCAGCTTGTCTGAATTTTGTGAATATTTTTTATGAAATTGCTTTGACGTGTAAGTTTGTTTTGAGGATTTGGGGTTCTGTACTCCTCCCGCCATAGTAGTCTAAAATGGGGATTCTGTGTAGATGTTATAGGCTGCTTTGCACATATAAATATAATAAATATGTATATTTGGAAGTTGTGGTATAGCTAAATTGAAAGTGTAGGAGAGCGTGGATAAGCCATTAGCTGTAGCTCTTGCTATAATACTACAGCAAAAAAACAAACAGTATGAAAAAAAGTTGTCATTTTGTTGGTATGACCAATATTAATATATTGCATACAGATCTGTTTTTCTGCTTTGAAAACACTTGAAAAAATGTGAGAAATACAAAGAAGAGCTACGACAGGAGTCAGTGTAGTCTTATAGTCACCAACTTAAAAGGACTCAATCATCTAAGTCTATAAGAGGAAAGGTCAGGAGATGATGATTACAGTTGTAGAGTATATAAGGGGAAAAAAAATACCAGGTTCAAAAGGTCTCTCTATTCTAGAGGAGAAAAAATATAAGAGCCACTAATGGCTGCATGCTGAGGCCAAGCTCATTCAAATTAGAAGTAAGGCACTCCTATTTATCTTTAGCAGGGAAGCTATTAATCATTGGAACAAATTACTAAGGAAAGTTGTGGAAACAGACAATTGCCATAAATTATAACTCCTTGAGGAATTATCACAGGATTCAGTTATTGGTTTTACCAAAGAGGCATTTTATGGAATCCAAATACATTATCTGAAGGAAATTGAACTCAAGCAGTAGCACAAGCCACATAATGCTAGGATATTATCAGCTGTGCAGTAGCAAAGCACAGTCATAATTGTAATCATAGCCACAGCTCAGTCATTTGTTTTTACTTCATAACAGTATCATTAAAGTGATTTCTCATCCTCCTGTTCTCCTGTCTTTTTTTTTTTTTTTTTTTTTTATTTTCAAGAAACATTAAGGAAATTAAAGTAGTTGAGCTTTTGTACTCAAATGGAGATGAGGGTAACAGATCTTTTAAAACTTCACCCATCTTTGCAAGTAGTACATATTATTCTATTGTCAACATAATCCAGAAACTTTGGGCCTCATTACTTGTCCTCCCCAAATACTACATGAATGTGTATTCTGAATCTATGTATATAAATACTAAATCAGACTTTTAGGTTTCTGGTAAAACTCAAGATTCCAAACAATAGCACTGAAGCCAAAGCTCTTTCCTTGATAGGCTTTTTTATTTAAAGTGATTTCTTATGAGTCTGTGGATAAATTGCCCTTCAGACATTTCATAGTTACCTAAATTTGGATTGATGTAGGATGTATTAGACAAGCAAAGCAAAGATATGTGAAAATAATTAAGACCAATTCGGAAAGTATTTTGGACACTTTCCATGACAGAGAGCAGTTTTCTCAGCACACTACTCCGTCATGGTCTAATGAAGAGAGCTAGGCAAGAATGAGCCAACAACAACAAAGAAATCAACCAGACATTTCAAAAGAGTTCCTTGATTTAAAAAAAAAAAAAAAAAAAAAATCACTTTTAAAAAAATCTACAAACACTTCAGCAAATCATGCCCTGCTTCAGTTGGGCAGTAGCATTAGCATCCAAAGGGGGGCAAGCAATCTGTCGTCCGCTTGAAAAAAGTACCCAAAGGATGTTGGGCTTCTGCATTTCCTTGTATATGTTTTTTGTAGAGCATTTGCTACTTGTTAGAGCATTGATTCTTCTTTCCTTAGAAATTCCTGTAACCCTGGTGAGTTTTAGTCTAAAGCAGCTCAGGACATTGAAAGACAATGCATCCTCTTTCTTCTCAGTCTATATACTCTCCCACTCTTTCTCTCCTCGATGATGAGAGAAGTCCTTATAAAATGAGTTAGCTCTCTGTCTCAGCTGACTGACTTGATTTAAATGGTTGCTGTGAAAATCATATCTTCTATCATTCTCTTGAATCTCGGTCTAAAAGCATTTGCTCAAAAGTTGTTAGTGCCTGTTGCTTATTCTGTGGTAATGATAGAAAGTGTAGTATAACAGTGTAGTAGGTAAAGTGACCTGCTTAATCGCAGTGGTGATTAGAGTAGTAGAACAGTGGAGGGATATTAGCCACCTTCTCAAAAGACTCTCAGTTAGTTGCCCTCCAGAGCCCCCTTCCAATCTCAATTGCTCTCTGGTGCCGTAACTCAATATCCATCCCAGATGTCCAAGTGAAAGGCAATGCATGAGGGGGTGTAGAGAAGGGTAACACTTACTTATCTTTGTGTTGTTTCTGCTACTAAGGGTCATTGTTACATCTCATATTATTAATTTCAGCTAGGTATTAAAGTAGTAGCTGGTTATGGGAAGGCAAAAACTGCCATAATCTTAAGATTCAATTCAAGGAGAAAGTCAGAAGGTCATTATGGGGAAGATGGCCAGTGGGTGAATTAGGCTCGCATTAATAGCAAGGTAGATATGAATACAGTGACCATGAAAGGAAATAACAAAGCTGTCAAGAATGAGGAGGATTTGCAAGGTAAGTCAAAAAACCACTTCATTACCTGCCATGAAAGTTGTCAAGCCAGCACTGAGGAGTTTTGGAATTATGGAGGATGTTAAAGAAATTCGACAGGAGATTTTTAATCCTGCAAATTTTCTTGGCTGTGGATAGAATTTCTGAGCTGGTAGGCTGATTGTGGTGAAAAAGAGGAATGGTAGTAGATAGTGTGTATGTACCTTATACCAGTCTCCAAAAGATTACTAAGAAGTGAAGAATCATGCAGTATCAGTAAGAAAAGGAGCTAGCTTTAGAAGTCACCTAATACACATTCAGCAGAATTTTAAAACCTTTCAACAGTAAGTTGGGGGGAAGGAATTAAGGAATTGGGTGTTTCTGTTGTTTTTCCTGAGGCATTTATTGCACTATGCAATAAATTTGTTATAAGTGACATAATGCTCGTGCCCAGCAATTAGCCCGCATTTCCAAATTACACTGCATGCGCCTGTGTGGCCTTGACTTGACTAATTGGCAGCCTTTCTCTTTTGTATTCTATAGCGATTGTGTGATGACAGTGATTCAGCATGTACAACATAGGCATAAAAAAAATAATTTAATGCTCCACTTACTCAGCAAGCATGATTGACACTCTCTCGGGCGACTGTTAGAACAGTGCTGGTCTGCATGTAACACCAGCAGTTGTGTTGTTATAACTGTGAAGCCAAGATGACTGTGCTAATACAGTATCTTCTTGAATGGTAAAATGTGTTAAAATAATTGAATAGGATTGGCAGCTAGAACTAGATAGGTATCTGGAACAACAAAACACGTAGTAAACAGCGGTGACTCCTTTTGCAAGCGAAAAACTAATCCTTTAGGTTTGCCTATGCATAGAAACTAAGTTTGTTGGTTTTGCATTTAATGACACCATCTGTTCTGTATAAAGCAAGATCAAATGCTCATTAATTAATCAAACTTTTTACAAAACATCCCGTTTTAAAATGAATATAAGTTACCGTCAACAACATGTGAAATTATTTTTCTCTTGCTCCTTCCAAGAAGCTGCCTGGTTTACCTCCTATTTATGCTATCACTGATCTAGTTTTACAGTCGATCATTTTTCAGCAGCATTTAGTGTCCTGGGACTGTGGAATGAAACAGAATTGTTCAGGGTAAGTTTGCAAAGAGAAAATTATATTTCTAAAATAAATTACTTTTTCCTGTAGAGTGAGCTATTTTGTATTTTCCAAGTTTCTGCTAGGCACAAAACAGTAGTTTGGAGAAACACTCACTGACTTGAAAGTAAAGCAGCAGGAAATTTTTCTTCAGAGTATTTTATGTAGCTAACTGTTAAATGGAGATATATTATTTAGATTTCACAGCATACTTTAGAAACCACTTTCCCCAGCATGCCAGTGCCCCCATTTGTGAGCAGGCTTTTTGTTGCTTTGGCGTTCTTTGCAGCAAGGACCCTGTTTTGTGGTACAGAAGAGGTGCTTGAGAATTCAGTTCTGCAGAGCCTTGTGAGCAAAGGCACCTCTGGTAACCAAAGGTTCTGCAGGATTAGGTCCCTGCACTGCAAATGGCAATGCAAACGTTTCTGGACAGATGGTGATAGCAAAAAGAATTGATATTATATGAATTCGGCTTAGTGCAAGTCAATATAGAAAACAAATATTCCTTATCATCTTTTGTCCTTGTTGAAAACATTTTTAAAAACTTCTCAGAAAATCACCTTGTTTCAAAAATTCAAACTTTTGACTACTTTTTGAGTGAATATTTTGCATGACTTCTAATTTAGGAAATTATGAGCAGTGTTTTGCCTGTTTACTCAAGAATACATTTTTTTCCTTTTGGTTACTTGAATATAAAGTTGAAATTTGAAATTTTTGTCATATAAAATATTTGTTAAACAATACCAGCATAAAGTGTGCTGAAGATAAAGAAAAGAGGACTTTTCATTTAAAATAACAAGCTAGAGAAAGTATTACATTCTATTAAGTGAATTCTGTTAGGATCTGCTCTACACACACAGCCTTGCAAGGGGGAGTTTTTGGACTGGGGACCAGAGAGAAACTCTGGCCCTTGCTGGCTGCAGGGCATGGGTGGAGGGTCAAGGATTTCAGCTGGGGCACTGGGGGGCTACAGAAACCAGATGTGCTGAAATGAGAGCCAAGGCCACAAGAACCGGGCAAGTTTCCTTGAATGTGCAGAAAAAAGATGCAAAGGGCATTTTGACAGATCAAGAGTTTTATGTGCACACGGTTGGTGGCCCAATGAACTAAACATTATGACAACAGAAATAAAAAATGTTTAGTGTTAGGCTCCATGTGACATACACACACAACTCTTTGTCCATATGTGTACGTATATATGTGTCGATCTATCTATCTAAACAATTTTAAGACAGTTTCATGATTATTGTATGCGGTCTCCAAATTCTTAGTCATCAGAAGTGAATGTGATGAATTCAAGATCTGTGTCCCCATGTTTTTTACAATTTATTTTCTACAGCCTGTGGTCCATATTTGGCAACTTTAATTCATATGCTAATCTTCTGCTTCCTGAGGACTAAAATTTTTATATGCAGGATAAAGGAACTAAAGCATTAATGATATCTGTGGAAAACTCTTGAGGTGCTTATTCATGCTACTCTGCAATAGACATTTTGCATTGACACTCATAACCTCCTAGGTTCTCAAATATATTGTCTGTAAACAAAGCCATAAAATGATGTCTATGAATGTTCATTGGAGACAAATGGAAAGTGCATCAGCTAAGAAGGCCAATGATTTATATACAAATAAATGTTTGTAAATGCTTTCTGTATAGTGTTGGTTGGTTAAATTTACTGTTAAGGAGGGTAAAATCTGTATGTTCAGTCCATAAATACATATTTATTTTATTTATACATGTATCCTGTAGGAAGTGTATATATTTTCCGGAATAGGTCTTCCATTCTTTTTTAATATATCCATACATCTAATTTTTAAGTTGAAAGTTCGTTTTTGACATTATTGTTAATTTTGTAATTCAGACATGACTTTAGACAATAATCTTTTCAAATGAGGTTCTGGACAGATTTCCTGAGGATTTTGTAATGTATAACGTTAGGCTGTCCCCACGTTTACTGCTGTAGCTTGATGCTGGTCGACACAGTGATTCCTGTTTTACAGCGCTAGAGATGTTTCATTCATCAAGAGGAATGAGTTTAAAGAGGTCACAGCATTTTCTCTCCTCCTCAGCTATATATCTCCTTTTAATTTAAACTTTAAAAAAAAATGCAATAGGATTTCTGCAGCTAAGCTAAACTGGAGGAATCAATGGAATTTATTATCAAGGGATGTCTAATCTCTAAAGTTAATGCAAGAGTTCACAACTATTGATCACTTGTGAAGGATACACAACTGTTAATCATGCATGGAGGCAATAGAATAAACGTAACATCAAGAGGGAATGGACAAATAATCATCAGTAGTGTAGTTATATTTCTTCTATTTACTATACCTCTGAAGCAAAGGACAGCTATGTTTTGCATCTGAAAAGGTGTGTCCTAAAATATATTGAACATCCCCTCATTGCTACTGAAACCACTGTAGTACAGCTGATTATCTATGTAATAGTTCAGATGTTTTCTTCAGCTCCCTGAAGTATGTGGTCAATAAGAAATTTGTAAGTTGGCTTAATAAGTCAGTCACTAGATGGAATGGAAGGAGCAAAAGCTCACAGATTTTTCTGCAATCACATTATAGCCTTCATTTGCAACAAAGGGGCCGTTGCTCCTGTTATTCTGTCTGCATATTTTATATGAGGAATAGAAGAATATACTAGATACATAAAAAGCATTTTCTGTGTTTGCGTCTGTTTTTTCCTGTGTATGTTTTAAACATATGGGGAAAGAGTAAGCCCAGAAATCCCTTCTGTTTTTACTGTGAAAATACGTACCTGTTAATTTTTCAGTTCCTGTCTGACTGCTGAAATTACTTCGAATTGTACTCTTTCTTTCAACTTCATTTGAATTCTCTTTCTTTGATGTTCACTCTTTCTTAACACTTCCAAGTTTAAAAAGATTAAAGGCCTGAATTTCAAATTTGTCAGCCACTGACATAGCACAAGATTTGAAAAACATGGGTATCTTGGCTAGACCTTCGAAGCTGTCTTTACAAGTATGACAGGTGTCTTGGTTTTTATCTTTTGAGTATGAGGAATGGAAGATACTCCAAAACTTGTATATATAGAATAATAAGTTATTATTCCAGTAACTAAGTAGTTGTTCCAGAATGAAACCAATGCTGTTAATTGATTTTTTTTATTATTATTATTATTATTTTTTTTTAATCCTTTAGCTCTGTTTGGCCTTTAGCTTGAAATGGCTAAAGTCGGTCTAAGGTAGAGGAATGAAATTTGAAGGGGATTTAAGGAATTCTTCCATCATAAGAGAAAGAGATATTCAAGGAAATTAGAATGAAATACATTGAGTTCTTGGGATGTCCAAATAAATTGGACCTTTCTATATTATCATCATGCTGTTAAATAACATATGCTCTTATGTAAACTTTGCTTTAAGATTCTTTATCTTGAGAAGCTGCTGAAGAAACTTTCTTTTAGAAGTTTCAAGGCTATTCGATTTCTCCAGCCACAGAGCCGTAATCTTGATTGTCAGTTTCTTGGTCAGTGGAGACCTGTGTGATTTTTAAGAGATCATTTATCTCCTCCTACAACTGAATCATGCCATAACATACGCTTTTTTTAATTCCCTCTGGCCAGAATTGGAGCTTTGATAGCTGATTTAAAAATATATATCTGTATACTAGATATTTAAAGTTAAGAGACTCTGATGCACAAGAATACCTTAATAGGCAGCAGATCACCCACAGATATACAGAAGTGATCATGTTTGATGTGCTTTCTTTTTCAGACTTTAGTCTTCTTTTGAAATTTATTGTAGCTTTAGTCCAATTCTTTCTGACAAATGATATGCTTTTATACACAGCAATCTTAACTGAGTTTATGATGTGAGGGAAAATAATCAGTATCTGTATAAAGTCTTATTCCATGATTCGGTGCTCACTAATAGAAAAGTAGTAATTGAGAAATAAGGCAACTGAAACGCGCTAGTGAGGAAAAGTTGTTTATTTGTCTTTTACTGTGCATTTGGCAGCTGTTCTGTGCTTTGTCTACCACTCTTATATGCTCTTAAAAGTGATCTTTTCAGGAGAAATTCTTTGCAGCAGCAGGAAAGTTTATTTTATTTTTTTGAGTTTTGGGAACATTTTGTTTTTGTAGGACCTTGCATGAAGCAAGGAAGCAGCAGGAGTCCCGGTGACATCTAAGAATAATCCTCTTTTATTTCCCACATGCCAAGGAGAGACCTATCCTGGAAAGGTCAGGAGAAACCACAGGACAGAGTGGCTCATGTTCTCGTAAAGTCTGGGGAATTCCAGTGGCTGTTTAGACTGAGAACATTTGCAGAAAAATGAGGGCATTTTTTTTTCTGATGTCATTTTTATTTTAAAATGTCAGGGCAAGATAATTAAAAGAGCCTCTGTCAGAAACACTTGCTTTAAATTATGAGATTGCTATCTTAAATCAAATTGACTCTGCTCTTTTGATAATTGTCATGCATTTGCTTCTGTATGTCAGAGTTTTTATTCACTATAACCCTCATATCTCTGCTGTTCCCTCAGAGCTTGCATGAATTGTAGCAATGCATCTCACCTTCCAAGTCATAAGTTTCTTGCTGTTAGTTGTCCCCTTGTCACCAGTCACATCGACTTGAGTTGCTGTTAAAATTAATATGAATTTTGGTCAATGTAGTTAAAATACAAATATTCAGTCAACTGCTGAGAGTAATGGCATACCAGGAGGAGATCAAGGGAAGAAAATTACAAATCAAAAAAGAATTATAAACACTAACAGTATGCACTGAACGACAGTATATACTGGTGTTCCAGGAGGACTGCCTTTTTATCTGAAGAGTGTTCCCATGCTTTAAAATTGGCCTCATTGTTTTCCATTGCATGCACTGTTTTATCTGCTACCCAGTAAAGCTATTCCCTCCCTCCCACCAGTAAATGGAATTGAAACTGTGCATTGCAATCAGCATTTAGGATTTCTGGTGAAAGGCAGGAAAAGCAAAAGAAATTGTCAGACTTTAGGATCCTGATTTTATTTATTTATTTTTTATTATTATTATTTTGTCACAACACTGGGACATATGTTTTTCTGTTGCTGACAACAGGGTAATAAGTTTTATCATTAAAAATTGGTTGTGAGGAAATACATACTCTGGGCTTCTTTTGCAACTGAGAGTGCTTTTGTTTTCACTGCCATCTCTGTATAAATGAAGATAATCTCTACAAAGAGTCTCTGATATTGACCTGTCATATCACGTGTTGCTTATCAAGTACTGAAGAAATTGAATTTCATTTTATCTGTTATCTGGAGCTTCATATTAAATTATCCTGCAGTTGAGAGGTGCTATGGGGTCAATAGGTTCTGCCTCTTTTGCCATCCATCCCTGGATTATTAACCTCTGGAGAATGACTAAAGCTCTTCTTTATTTTATTCTGTGAAGTTAGGTTAAATCTTCTTGATCCATAAATTGTTGCAAGCGAATGCTGCAAATGTGTAATACTGTTAGTTAGGGCAGTTTCTGAATAAGGAATGAGGAACTGGTATAAAAGTAGAGATCTCTTCTATTATTCTGGTTTTCTTTCAGTTCTTTTCAACTTCTTCTAATGCTCCCTCTTTTTAATTGGTTCAGTAAAGGTAACGACAGTCACACTGGATGAAGGGTCTGAGTGATAAGTAGTAACCCTGTGCCAAGAGATAAAGTAAAGGGGATGGGGAGGAAGACAACTGAGTTCAGTTCCCCCAGCTGCTGAGAGCTGAAGGAAGGGGCCACCTCTCGGCAGAGGTGGGACTTTCTGAGTATCCGTGTGGAGGTTTTGGCAGCAGCCCTGTCGACACGATGTGTTAGAGGTAAGTTTGTCCTGATGAGAGGCTAGAGATGATGCTGTGCACTTGATAGAGGAAATTAGTCTTAGTGATTAACCACTCTGATTACAGCAAAGGGGGAAGGACCTAAGGTGAAGGTGGAACATGAAAAGCAATAAATGGATGCTGATGTTACCAGCACGAGTGTCAGAAAAGAGGCACTACTGGCTAAGCTGGAAAGTGGTAGAGATACAGGGGAAAATTACAGATTCTCGGAAATCCCATCTGCAGATCTTTCTGCAGATAAAGTCAGTGGAAGGAGTTGGAGGATCCAATGATAATGGGTGAAAGCATGTGAATATCGGGAGAGTAGTGGTCAGAGGAGGACAGAAGGAGGAAAGTTAAAGACCGTATTTGTTGTGTACAAGGCTGTGTACAAGAAAACCCTGGGGTTTATTTCGTTTAGCTCTTTCACCTTTGGTACTGCCCTTGTGGCTTTGAGCAAGCTATTGACTTTTTTTTTTTTTTTTTTTTTTTTTTTTTTGTCCTTTCCTCTGCACTGACAAGGATTGAAAAACTACTTTCATTTCTCGCAGTGGCAATTGGTAAATTAATGACTAGAAAATACTAAATGCTTTCTACCATCGTCAGAATTGTTGAAACTCCTATAGATAGATGGGACTCTTGAAGAGTCCTATTTCCTCTTTGGAAGGGGGTATTAGTTTGGCACAGTTTAATTCAACAAAGAAGTAAGAAGTCATGGGGTGGGGTATCTATGTGCTTTGGATACAAGTTCTAGATGTGAGTGGAATAGGGAATAGGAAAAGTGGGGAAAAGCAAGTGGCAAGATAGCTTGTAGATAAATTCACCAGAATTAGTAGTACTAAAACAATATCCACAGATCAGAAGAGAACCTGTAACTTGAAGTTAAGTCACGGTAGGATTAAGAAAATATTTTGATAAAATGAAATCCTGTAAGTGTGACAGGGAAGGGGATAAATGACAGGTGAGCACTGCCTTTTTTCCCCATCTAGAATAAAATTAAACTAATGAGATGCTGAGATTTTTGGAAAGCCTGCTCAAAAATTCAGCAGCTTTTCCTAAAGAAAAAAAATAATTACTGGGAGATTACTTTCTATTGAAGTCTTACAGATGGAGGTTTTGTGGTGTGGTGGTTTAAAACAATTGGACTTTACCTCAGGAGATCCCTGAGATGAATGTCGCCCAAAGGCGGAGGTAAAATTGTGTTTTCAAAGCATCATTTTAGCAGCAGTGGGACAGTTGGCAGAGTTTGCGGAAGCTGTTGAGAGACTCTGCAGACTTTAATTACCATCTCAATATTGCAGAAGTTGGTTAATTTCTGCCAAAGATCGGCATAGTTGTGGGGAAGTGAAATCACACTCTGTCTTTCATTCTTTCCTTTTTGACAGGTGAATAAAGGATGCTTTTCCATAGCCCTTCTGATTCTGTGACACATTTGGAAAATTTTCATAGAATCGTAAGATATTTTTTCCTCAAATTTACCATCTTTTTTTTAAATCCTGTACAACATAGTAGGAATGCATTGTAAGTCCTGACATGAAGGAAGCTGGATGAAATTTGATGCATTTCCTGTTAGTCCTGAAAGTGAGTTTGAGACAATAACAGCTTAAAACTTTACAGCCAGAGAAGCTGGACTATGTTTAGTGTTGAATTCCTAATACATTTTAAATTTGAGATAGATTTCTGTCGGTAATACAGTACTGGTTGGAGGCATAACCTGTTCTGGTAGAATAAAAAGGGCACTTTAAAATGAAAGTCCCTTTTAGGAAAAAAATAAGTGTACTGTACTTCCTTAGTAAAGAAGATATATTCACTCTTCTAGGTGTCAAACCGTAACTGTTTCTGTTATTTGTTTCAAAAAAGACCAATAAAGGTTTCCTGTTTCTTTTACTGTCATTCTTTTCAAAAAAGATGGATGAATTCTTCCTGTTTGGTAGTATTCTTCCTCTGAGACACCTGAGTTTGTTTGGGTTTTTTTCCTACGTACTTGCAATGACTAAAGCAGCACTGACTGTCTGAAGACTCTTATCAGCTCCTTCAGAATACCTACTGTGTTGCTCCTTTTTTTATGACTACCACACACCTTTGGCTGTACTTGCTAAAGCACCACCCATTTTTTTTTTCCTCTATTATAACCCTTCTTTTTCCTTCTCTTCACGCCTCTTATCTCTCAAGGACCTATTCAATGGTATCTTTCAGCTTCAGATCTCTGTTGTCACAATACACAGCATGTTCAGAAAGCTCCAGCCTAGGAAGTCTGTGGGGTTTTTTTTCCCATTTGTATTTTTCCTCATGTATATGATTAATTAGCACTTAAGGGCAAAGGAAGTACACATGTTCAAAATTCAGAAAGAAAAGGATTGATCATATAAACAAACAAGCACATTTTTCAATCCTTAGCAGGCATATTTTTCTAGAAATACCTTTTTCCCATGTTTAGAATTTAGCTGTTTTGGTGCTTGAAACTAAATATTTGTGATTTGTCTTGAAAACTGCCTCCTGACTAGATTACACTGATTCACGTTTCCTCATTTCAAGATACCATCTGTGCTTTTGGCTGATTGTTAGCTTGGTTGGGACTCTCATTTCATAAATGTAAGTTACACAGGAGAGTTAAGCCTAGAAAGAGAAATACTTTATTTCACTTGCTTGGATAATCTTAACTGGACTGACCTCACGCTGGCAAGGGCACAAAGCTGAAGCTCTACCTAGCAGGCTTTATTTTCTCTGGCAAATAAGTATGTGTTAGCAGGATATAGAGATTCTCTTGACATAATTCTGGTGAAATGCTAGTATATATAGTCATGGTCATGATTTTCATTGTGTAATCATTTTAATTAAGTTCAACCATAAAAGTTAGTCTTGCATGAGGAGTGAATGTGCTACAGAGACAACGAAAGATTGATGACACCTTAGGGAGTATCACATGTTCTACTAGTGGAAATCCAAATGTAGAGAGCTGTTGAACTTGGGTAGTGGCTCAACAGGCACCAGTGCAGAGCAAAGTCCAGGCAGAGTTGTGGGGGTCAAGAGAAGGCAGGATACCATGGGAATACCCTAAAATGTTTTTGTAATATTTTGGAGATTTTTTGCTTGGGTGAATTGCCTTATTACTAAAATAATAAGCATTAATTTCTATCTGCATCAATTTTTAACTGCTTGTTTAGTAAGGTAATTAGTGTAATGAGCGTGCAGCGTTGCTTGGTGATGTGATGAATCGTAGTGCAGTGAATGTTGGCTCTTCACCAGTATAATGTATTATCTAATTTACTTAGGTTAAAAAAAAAAAAAAAAAAGAGTTAAGGGGAGTTTACAAAGAAATCAAGAAGAGAAGCTATTGGTGAGAGCCGGGTGGCCTCTTGTTGCTGTGTTGTTAGTTAGCAGGTCTTTTCCTTTTACTGTCACTAAGTCTTAAGCACTTGTTGAAACCTGCCAAGAAATACTGGAGAAGAAGGAAATGAAAGCATCTAGACTGTAACACTATTCTTTTTTTTTCCTTCAGGGCACCTTGTTTTCCTTCAGGGCATAATACTTCTTCCAGTAACTGGTTTATGTTTGTTGGGTATCTCCTTTACTTCCATGTTTCTCCATGTAACACCTAACATTTACAACTCAGCGCAAACACGAAGAAGCTTAACACTTTTCATCATTATAATCTGTTTTCTAGAGCCTATGAGAACACCTAAGACCTTGAAGATCGCTGAAATCCAGGCCAGACATATTGCTGTGGACTGGGAATCCCTGGGCTACAACATCACGCGGTGCCACACTTTCAACGTCACCATATGCTACCACTACTTCTGCGGGCACAACGAGAGCAAGGCCGACTGCTTGGACATGGATCCCAAAGCCCCGCAGCACGTCGTGGACCGCCTGCCTCCCTACACCAATGTCAGCCTCAAAATGATCTTAACCAATCCGGAAGGGAGAAAGGAAAGTGAGGAGACTATTATTCAGACAGATGAAGACGGTAAGTGTAAGTGCCGGTATGGAAATTATGTCTAAGTCGGTTCTAGACAGGTGGAAGGAAATGACTTTGTGTGTTACCGTATGTCTCCCAAAGGATGGAAGTTCTCCTCTATTAATGTATTAATTAGCTCCAAAAGGGTAGCTTTAAAAGTATTTCGGCTGTCACTCTGCATATATTGCCCCAATTGACAGAGTAGCTCAAGTCTTTCCAAGTATTTCTTGCAGCAAAAAGGAAGGTGGGATCCCTTTCATTCCAAAAGTATGACACTGAGAAGGTGATGGTATTACCTGAAGGTAATATGTTATACTACCTGGAAATGGAATTAATTCTTTAAATGCTATTTAGTTATTGAGTTTGATGTTAAGATTCCATTTTATAAAACCAAATTGCATTGCATAGTATTTGTTAACTGTTTGAAAATACCTGGCAGCTTAAAGTAATATTTTGACAATTCCTCTTTAGCTGCTCCTGATAAAATTTGTAAGACAGTTTTATCTACCTTAGTTGGGGAAAAATAAAAAATAGATGTAGATCTTGATGATGATATTGAGTGATTAAACTAGGACTCTTGACAAGAAGCAAAAGAGATATTTGTTAACCTTATGGGATTAAACCTGTGGAAGTAAAGAGCCATTTTCTTTTCCATACTTTTTATTTAGATTTCGTGGAAATATTGATGACAACAAAATGAGAAGAGATACTGCTATAGATTAAAAAAATAAAGATGAGCATTTGGAGTAATACAAAGAGTAGATACATAAAAAGAGAAAACTGAAACAAGTACAGTGTGTTTCTTGCCTAGAAAAGGAGAGGAGAGTGAGCAGAATAGGTGCTTGTTTATGGATAACAATCAGGGTTAAAATCAAGGTGACAGGGGGGTTTTGGGGTTTTTTTTCTATGCATTTAATATTACAAGAAATGAAAGAAGAATGTGTTCTATGTTGCAATAAATTAGGGAGAGGAGCTTATTAAATAACCAGAATTTGAGGAGCTGTAGAGAACTACTGAGGTGTAGATGCATCATGTGCAATTTAATGAGAAACATAGAATTAGAGCATTTAAGGCAAATTTCAACATTAAGTCAATTCAAACATAAGTCAATTCTAAAAACAAGTATTGATGAATTCTTACTGTATTTAAGCTTAAATTATAGATATTTATGGTTCATATTTTCCATGAGTTAAAATAAAATAAAATAAAATCTTATGTCCATGGATAACACCCCTTTTCTTTTTAATTGTATTTTGAAGAAACATCCTGGTTTCTCATAGCCTTTATCTAGTCCGATGTGCAGAGATGGTGGCTGATCATTAGTGTAGTGCTTGTCAAGAGCAAAACTGACTGCAAACACAGTCAGTCTGTTTTTATTTTGGATTCCTCATGGAAAATGATGCACACTAGGCAGGTTTAGGTCTCAGCCTAACATGCCAATGTGCTGTCAGTGAATTTATTCTAGTGTCAGAGGTGTTTCCCTCATAGGTTTAAAAGAAATCTCACACAATAAACAAGAGTTGTTAAAGTAAACTATTTTAAGCAGATGTTGTTTTCCGGGAAGAATTAGTACATTTTAAAAGGCACCTATATTTAGATACACTGATGATAACAGTGCTTGAGAGCTGAAAACAGCCCCTTGTGAGTCTTGGCAATATATTGGGAATAAGACGTAATGTTTTTTTCAACTGTGCAGTCTATCTTATACCAATAAAATATATGTCCATTTTGTAGAGTATTTAAAGATATTGGTCAAAATTGCAGGGAAGCGATTTACATATTGAGAGCTTCTAGCCCTTTTCTCATCTTCTATCTTTCCTATTTCGTCCTTGTCTCCTGTTTCTTTATCCATCTTCTCCGTACCTCTTGTCTCTCAGTCATTTCTCTTTTTACATTTCTCTCTCCTTCTGCTATCTCACCTCCTCTTCTCCACTTTTTTCATTCCAGTCATCTGGTCTCGTAATGCTCTTCAGGTGGTCTGCAAGGAGCTTTGAGTGTTTTTGAACTCTTGGGATTCCCCAAACATGGATGATTTTTTGCCTTTATGGGGCTCCGTGGTGAGGCACTGTGGGTCTCTGGTTGTGTTTCATACAGATTCGTAGTTATATCTCGATGAACAGCTGGGCTAGGGGCTACCAGAAATGGCCAGACCCATCAGAGCTGGGAGCAGTAACCGAGCAGTCTGTGTTACCGGGAGCAGAATTAACTCAGGAAACAATTAGTAGAAGAACAGAAAATGTTTCTCAGGCTCTGCATTAGACCTTTGGCACTGTGAATGACAGCTGAAGAAAGGCTTTAATAGCATTTAATTCAATATCTGCAAGAAAGCAAAGCCAGGAAAAAATCAGACAGTCTGAAAATAGCCTCCTTTCGGAGCACTGGATTTACCTATTTTTATTTAACTTTGATAGATGGAATTAATTTTTAAAGTGTATTATAACAATTTGAGAAGGCCTCTATTCCACATAAAAAATGAGAGGCTTGAGTGATGTATTGTCAGAAACACGGTCTTTCAGTTCTGGGAGGGAGCACAGCCTTGCTGAGATTTGGAACAAAGCTCTTTCTGAGGACGCAGAGACTCAGGACCGGCTGTCCATGACGAGCACTGCCCTGTTCATGCTGTGTTATATAGGAGGCTGATGGTGCCTGGGGGACTCGGTAAAGGAGAAAGAGAAGAGGGCTCGCACAACCTGGGGGGCGTGTGTGCTGGGCTAAGACCATGTTTGGCCTTTTGAAAGAAGTGTGTAAACAGCAGAGAATTTATCACTTTGCATGAATGAGCGCTGTGCACGCACTCCTGAGGTGGTGTGTTGGCAAGGGGACTCCCAACTCGGAGGCATCCTTTCTAAGAGTAGCAGTCTTGGTAATGGAATTAAAGGTAAATGGAATTAAAGCAAGTAAATACTTCCTTAATTTTTAATTGAGAAACAGATACAAAGACCATGGATTAACAGGAATAGTGACATTAGCTCCAGAGACATCAACTGCAGAGGAAGCAAATGCTGAAACTCATGATATTCAATGATGAATTTATAACTGGGAAGGGAGCCTGTCAGGTGACAGCAGGCAAACAACTAATTGAAAAAGCCCACTGGTACTTGGGATAAGTACCCATTACTGTGCTTAAAGTATACCAGAGCTTTGGTCTCCACCAAAGCACACGCTCATTGAACACAAATGAGGCTTCCTGATGTGTCTGAAAGACAGCTCATTCTGCTCTGTGTAAAGATATCCAGAACTAAATGTAGGATTTTAAACACCAAGTGTCCCACCTTGCCATTACTCATAGTCCTGGGAAAATTCCAGATACATTGTTACTCTGGCAAACAGCAGAAATGGGAAATATTATTATTGCAGGACAAAAGCTGAAAATGTAAAATACTTGATTTACTGTTTAAATGTATGAAAAGGAAATGCCTGCAACCCAATGCAAGAGGGGACATCTTAAGAAACCAGATGGCAAAGACTGTTTTTCTGTTTGAAAATAGGGCTGTAAGTTACCTTTTGGAAAAAAAAATATATATATATACACACACACATATACACACACATTTCACATTCAGCTCAGCATTTGCTGTGAGATGCATTGCTTCCTTTGCGGTTTTTCAAGCAGCTCTGGCACCCCAGGAAAGTATTGGGGTAGAAAAAAACGTTTTGATCTAAGGAGGCGCAAACAAACAAAAATGCTTCAAGGAGCTTTGGAAAAAGATAGATGTAGGATTCTACCCATAGCATTGTAAAAGTAACAAAAATAGCACACTTGGGAGAAAAGTTAATGCGGCAAGATGAACAGGCAGGATGTCTGCTGCAGTAAAGGAGGGCTACAAAGATTTCTCAAAATGTCAAACTGTCTCAAAAATATGTAACTAATCTAGCTGAGTGACAGGCGCATGGATGTCAAGTGGATATGATATACTAATTTTACTGGGGAAAAAATGGCATATGGATACAGTTAATAGAGAGAAACTCATGACTTGGAAACTCTGGGGGGGAAAAAATATTTTTTAAAAAAACGTTAAGTTGTCTGTAAATGCCTTCACTCAGGGTATTGACCTTAGTCCTTGAAGAGGAAGGGAAACTAGTGACGTATCTGTCCTGAACAGTTGTAAAAAAATAATATCAGTATAGTCAAATAAGGAAGGAAGCTTTGCATCATTAGCAGTACCAATCGGACACTCATCATGAATGATCTGTAAAGGACCCATTGAAAAAAGAGCCAGTGTAACCTATTTCTCTCTTGTTCATGAAAATAACCCCACTATTTTTTTTTTCAGATAGGTAGGTAATATTTGCTAAGGAAGTATAATTCTGGGAGAACAAAAGTGACTGCAGAAAGATACTCGAGCTCTTCACAAAAATAGAGTAGAGCAAAGTCAAGAGCTACTTCAATCACAAGCCAGTTTGAATTTGTTCTTCTTTTTCTGCCTTGCGAAACGTCTGTCTGGTATTACATTGCTGTTGAGGATGTTCTCTACAGAAAATGTTCTTCGAGATAGCCCCGTAACTATCCTCCACTATTAAGACAAAAGAAACAAGGTTTTGTTAAAGACATTTAAATTGATGAATTAGGGGGAAAAAAAAGTTATTAGGTGTTTAACTCAGTCAGAGGTGTATTTTGAGGTGTATTTTAAGGTGTCATTGAATGGACAACAAATTAAATAAGCTGTTCAAATGTGCAGCAGACACTAGATATATAAGCTTGGGTTTATATTAATAGTTCAGGGAAAATTGGCCCTGTAACACAATTATTTACACTGACTGAAACAACTTAGACACTTTATAGCTGAGGAAGTGATATTGCTTATGAAATTCTTCTTTTAAAATGGGGTGTTTAATGTAGCAATGCTTGAAAATAGGCAGAATTAGTGGCTATTTGTTTAAGCAGTTTGCCATGGAATAAAGGTTTATACATGTGCCTACCATTAATTAACAATATTTTGAACCTGTGTGGTGGTTGAAAATAGCATCAGCTATTGAACTGAATTGAATTTTTATAATGGTCATTAGGTTGCCTTTCTATGAGTATACAATGTTATCTTGTCCCTAAATGGCCAAATATGTCCAAATTCCAGGAATGGGGAAGACAGAAGCCAGCATTTATTATGAAGCAGCTTTAAACAAAAATCTCCTTTCAGGCTTAGGTGATTAAGTTCTGGAATTCAGCAAACCCAAACCTGAAGGATTTATCCCTGTTTGACATTTGTACTATCATCTGTGGTTAGTCCTTAGCACCTCTGAGACTAATTAACCACTGTCATTTAGCTTCATTAATAGCCGGGTTGCAAGTATTTAAGCAGCCCTATTAGTTAAAATAATGATTTTTTTGTTGTATGGAAGGTCTCACAGCCTGCAAAGTCACAGGCATGAGCCAGTTTCAATAGGCAAATTTTAACACTGGGCGATGCTGATGGGCTCGGGCAGAGTCCCCAGGTGCCAGAGCCTGCTCTGGGCTTTGCCTGTGCCCAGGCAGGCCTGCTCAGTCCCACCCCCTGCCAGCCTCTGGCGCTGCCACCTCCCAGGGACCATCTGTGAGAGGGGAACCACCGCTACCCAGCATGGACCAGAGAGCAGAGAGGCCACGTACATGTGCTTAGGGACACTCTTAATATTCAGGCTGCTTCCTTCGTGATGGCAGAGTACTCCACTGCAGATGGTGTAAATCGATTGTTTCTGAAGAACCCATTTTTATGACCTCCTTTGGAATAAATATGCTTGTGGTAAAGACTACTAATGTCTCACAGAGCCATTCCTGAATTTCTTCTGTTTTCTTTATTATGTAAGATTTCCTTATATCTATTTTTTGGGGAGAATTATAACATATCGTAAAGTTACGATGGTAAATCCTTTTTTCACCTTCCACCCCAGGAAGAGCGCATGTAAGGGTGAGCCAATTTAATTGCTTGTAACACTAAAGCAGTAGAACAGGTGACTTTTACCTTCTCCCCAAATTGAACATGTACCTCTAGAAGAGGGTCGTAAGTTTGTTGCTGATAGACTTTTTGAGTGCCACAATGGAATTTTTCCCACTATAACTATGCATATATCTCCATGCAGCCTTTGCTGTAGAGCGTAATAACGCTCTGCATGGCTTTCACAGTGCATAATAATAATAAAAATACACTGTTTACACGCACTTTCATTATTTTGTGGCAGGAAAACTGAAGCAATATAAATCCGTTTTTATAGTGTTTGGTGTCAGTTAATACATTGTTCTTCCAGAAGTAATGTTTGGCAATATAAATTCCCTGTTAAGCTAGTGCAGAACAAGCTTTAACTGACACTATTTATGAATAACAATTTATTTGTGGCTATGACATAATTTAATGCAAAAATATATTGCTCTAAAATGAATTGGTCTAATGTCAGATTGATGGGTTGTGACTTTATTATGCATGGTATTTGTAGAAGTTTGCCATACTACATGTACATGGAGGAAAAGATTATCAGCTATTCGCTATACAAATATATAGCCTCATTAAAAGGGCCCTCGAGATGCATGTAAATCATGAAAGAAGGACTTGTGATGTTTTCACTATAAATCCCTGCTGAAATTCCCTTTGAATTTTTTTATGTTATTTTTGTATGTGTTATATATCATACACATATATATTTCTTTATATATATATATATATTTCTCTTGCCTAAGTTCAAAATCTCCTGTGAAGAATCATCATCCAGCTAAAGCTGCCTAAGTGATTTCGTTGTTTTCGATGTGTGTGAATCTTGGCTTGGTGGAAGCGTAGCGCAGAGGGACGCTTGTCAAAGCGAGAGCAGACCCGCTCGCGTTGCTGGGGTGGAGAGGCGCGCTTCGTCAGGTCGGTACGTGGAAAAGAAAGAAAATCAATGAGACCGGAATCTTTTTGAAGATACCTCTCASAGGCCAAAAGTTTAGATTCTGACTTCTGTAAAAGCTACTTTGGTTTTTGGTGTTTTTCCAGTTATTCAGATAACTGGCCATTGATACAGAAGCTTAGGTCATGTACTTCACTTTAATATACACTCACAGTCATCTTTCGTGTGTTGATTTAGTGTTTCCTGTTCATAACTACGAGGGCTGAGGAGAGAGCTGCTTGGAATGGAGAGAGTAGCTGCTGGCCATGGGGCTTGGGCCAGGCACGTGTAACACTCTGGAAAGCCTTTGGGCTTTGTGATGAGGCTTCTGGAAGCCGTTAGCGAAAGAAAGGTGACGTTTCCCTAACTGTTTGTCACCTGAGCGCTTGCTAAATCTTACGGAAAAGTGAAGGCTTTTAGCACTGCTTTTGAGATGAAGCTTAGGGTCCCTCCAGGAGTCTTAGGGAATAGAAGGAAATGGCTGCCTATATGGAAAGAGGCAATTGGAGTTTTCAAAGTAATGTTGCCCAGAGGTTATGTTGTTGGTGTCTCTCTTTTTTTATGCTTTAACCCCTTTTTTCATATTATTTCTATATGTAACTAATACGAGCCCTGAGGGTAAAGACATAAAAAGCCAAATGTGGTAGCTTGGCTATTACTTGGACTAACCTGGCTGATAAGTCTGTGCACTTGCCCACAGGTGCTGTGTCCTGTGAGCAGGTTCCTTTGCTTCTGTTTCGCACATTCCTCCCTTCCCTGTGTCCCTTTGGTAAAGCTGTTCAAAGAAAAGGCATTTTTACTTGGGCTGAACTGAGGAACAGAGAGAGGAAGTAATTTCAGACCTGCCAAAATGTCTCCTCCAAACTAAACTGAAACTTTTCATTCCCTTCTCTAGGCACTTGATCTTTTGTTTGTAATTCCCATAGGACTCTTAAATAGTYTCAGTTGATCCCAAGCTTCACTTTTTGGTGAACTTGCAGGTAGAGGTGAGGTATGTGGGAATTACTGTTCCCTCTTTGGSGGCATTTGCTCTCCTTTATTTTCTGACCTTATTTTTCCTGGGATTGCCAGCAAGCCAATCGTCATTGCACTAGCTTTTGTTCTTGTGCCCTTCTTATGCCAGTGGGARAAGAAGCATGAAACTAAGTGGGATCGTGTAGTTCCAGTCAGTTTAACATTGCAGCTGCCACAAGCAAAGAATTTYATAGTGCAGAAGAGTACACGGTCATGCGACGTGATGAGCCTGTAGACTTCTCCCACTGGGATCTTTAGACAGAAATGCAGGTTTCATGCATCCCCAAGACTCACATAGCCCTGCACTCAGTTTCAGCTGAATAAAAAGCAACACGGGAAAAATGTTTTGTGGGTTTTTGAGAAAGCGATCTTTTTTTTTTTTTTTTTTTTTTTTTTCACTGCAAATGGTTTAACATGTTGCAATAGCGAATGCCATACTCCGTGTGTATGTCCCAGTGCCTTTGTATGCCCTGTCACACACAGGTGCATACGTGCACATGCAAACACGGGCACATCTCCTGGGGAAAACATGCCGTCTCTGGAGACTAYGCGTACCTCGGTTGTGATGCAGAGAGGAAAAGAGTGGGGCAGCAGCCACAGAGGGGCTGTCATGGCATGTCAGCCCTCACCCACTACATGTTCACCGTCGCTACGCGGAAGCAGAACGGCGGTCTGTGACTTCAGTTAGCTTCTCCTAAGGCTTTGCTTGACAGATGGGTGAACAGTTTCTGCAAAGCTCTCATCTATTTACTCATGGGCTTCTTTGACTCTGTGAATTTATTATTAATGTACCAAATTATATTACTTGTACCAGGGGTCAGCTCATCATTTATAGTTTCTTGTACATGGAAATAAATCCTACTACTGGGACAGACCACTCACTCTTTGGTGCTGCTGATACAGTGCCTTGCACTTCTTTTCATCCAGTGCTTTTTTATTTTTGCTTTTTGTGAAAATTCAGTATGCATTGAAAATTAATATCCAGGAAACGTCACGTGTGAGGCTCAGTAAAGATTACACTGAAGAAAAAACCTAAGAAAGGAAGAGAAATATCTGTCTCCATATTTAAACAGAGGTGACATAGAGGCTGAAAGACTGCAGGTTTGGGAAATATGACTTTTTGGAGAAAGGGATTTGTTGTGTTGGGGTTTTTATTGTCAGGTTTTTTTTTCTTTAAATGCACTGAGTCTTGTCCTTTTCTTTCAATATGTATGTCTTCACATTATGCAAGTTGCTGTGATTAAAAAGGAGCCATATGTATAGGGAGAAATATTTTGTAAGCTGAAAAAGGAGCTAGCAAAGTGCTCCCATCTGGTGCTGATGAGATTCCCAGGTACTGTGAATCATTCAGGCAAGGGAGTCTGAGCTGACATTTTAAACTTTTTATTACACCGGGGACACTGGTTACATTACAATAAGAAAGCAGGGTCATCTTGATGTGGTTCAGTTCAAAGCTTTGGAAATAGCTTTTATTTGAAAGATTTGAAGTAAGCAGTTTTGATCCTTCTGCCGCATGAACATTGTAGTCCTTGAGGGAAGGGGCAGCTGAGCTGCTGCGCTCTCCCCGCTCCCAGCCCCCCTCTCCAAACAAAGATTTCTTTTTAATACAACTGATCATAAGGCAAGGTGGCTGGAAACTGTTTGTGAGCGTCTCTCTCTCATTTGGAAGATGCTGTATAACATATGCTGTCCTGACCTTTGATTTTTCTTTTTAAAAGGATTTTAAAACCATGTAGTCCTTGTCCTTAGATGTGCTTATTACAGAATTCAGTGATGTTCCCTGAACACCTAAAGTCATAATCTAGCCTGAACTATTTCCCCTGGCAATATTACAAGAAGCTTTGACTTTGCATAAAGTCTTTGAAAAMCATATTTGGGGATAACATTCCAACTTCATGCTCTCTCTGCTCGGTGAATGACAAAAACCTCTTTGATGTRCATTTTCATACCCTCTACCTTTCTCTTTCACATGCGAATGGATGTTAATAAGAATTGATCCGTGTTGGCTTTTGGTTTTCACAGGATGTGCTGCCATCTCTTTAGATAATCTGTCCCTTGAATTTCCTATTTTACTAATGTTTTTTTTTACCTGTAGTACCCGGCCCCATCCCAGCCAAGTCAGTGAAGGGCACTCCTTTTGAAGATAAGATCTTCCTCAACTGGAAGGAACCCATGGAGCCCAACGGCATCATTACTCAGTACGAGGTAAGAGCAGAGCCCCGGAACGCGCAGTGGAGCTGGGAAGGGTGGCTCATGGTGGGTGTCTCTGCTCTGCGGGCAGGCTGCTCAATTATATGCTACTACTAGTTAGAGAGGACTGGAATCCCCTAGTGACTAGGATTCCGAAATTCATAATTACGATGCAAATGTTGGCTGACCTTGTCAAGTAGCTTGAGCATCTGAGTGTAACGAATGTTACAATCCATGTGTGAGATGCTAATTTTAAAAGCCTGTGTTATTAATGTACAACCTTCCAAAGCYGTGGCAGCCATGATCTATGGAACTTGTTTGTTGGAGGGAAAGGTTGCACAAAAAGTAAGATAATGATTAAATCTGACACTACATTTTTAGGCTTTACAAGATATTTAGGTATCAATTTTCAAGMAAACAGTCACATATATTCTGTTTAAAAAGTATTTATGAGCCTCCTGGGGACCTGTGCAGGAGACTGGAAGGAAACATTTTTAGAAAGAACAGATTGGGGAGCAATTACCAAGATAGCTGCGTAGCTAGGTGAGCGTATGACTCTTGTCTCCTTTCCATCTTATCTAACTTAATGATACTGTGACCAAAACTGCAACAAAATTGGAGGAATTATCGTTTCCACAGGTCAGCTATAGCAGCATACGATCATTTGATCCTGCAGTTCCAGTGGCGGGGCCCCCGCAAACCGTGTCAAAGCTGTGGAACAGCACGCACCACGTCTTCTCTCACCTGCACCCCGGCACTACCTACCAGTTCTTTATCCGAGCGAGCACCGTCAAAGGCTTCGGACCAGCAACCACGATCAATGTCACAACCAACATTTCAGGTCAGTAAATAGAAAAAAGGTAATAAATAAGGGCGGGAGGAGGGGAGGATGTTCACTGATTTTACAAGAGTTTTTTGGTAAGACTTGAAAAATAAGGTGACATTAAAGAAATATCATGTTCTGAAAACAGCTTTATACCAGCATTTTTTTTTTTGTGAGTGCATTTTACTAACTGGAGTCAGGAAATCATTAGGTGGAAACTGTGAGTCCATAGTTTTCAAATGTTTGATTTTGTATAATATCCTGTTTTCATCCGAAGATTTTGAAGTGTTTTACAAACCTTAACTAATTGAGCCTTATAGCACTCCATAAATTACTAAGTACTAGATTTGTTTTGCAGAGATGCAGAAAATGAACTGACTCTCTCAAGGTGACACCACTTAACAGCAAGCAGCTGTAATTGGGGAGGTTGGCRGGAAGTCTGAATCTCCTATCAGACTCACAGAGATCTACTTCATGCTTTTATTCATTCCTTTTGCTTTATGCTGAGCAATTGTCTAGTACCACTCTGCACAACCGATACTTTTTACAAAGCAATGTGTGTGTTCGTGCATCAAGACTGATGCTGCACACAAATGTACTGAAAATTTTAGGAAATGAAAGGCATGTGGAACATTTTAGTATTTTTATTTTGTTGAATTTCTGTATTGTTTTCAAGGGATAAACTGGTAGCTGATGTAACTGATAGCAGTAGTTAAGTCRGTGCTATATCTAGAGATTCTGTTGATATTATGGAGAGATATGATGACTCCAGAACTTGGCAGACAGTGGAGAAGGAAGTCATTTAAAACCATGAAGAACAGCACTAAGCATGATATTTTTCTTATTACCAACCATAATGAGACTTAAATTTTTATAGAAAGAGATTAATAGTGTATTGGAATATATCTAACATTTCTGTGGGAAACCCTACTGACATAGTCACCTTACCAGGTTTCCAAAAACATTGACATGAATCAAAATGTGAGAAAACTGAAAGGGCAACTTCCTGAATTGAAGAGTACAGCAAATTAAAATCTATGGTTRTAGCTGCCTGGAACATTCTGTGGAATTCCACCCTGGAGTATAATGTTTTCCTCCCACTTCCCATTCCACAAAAAAAACCACTTGACCAAAAATCTAGCATTTCTTTTCCCTGAGCTATTAGATTATTTTGAAATTATTTTATTAACATAAAACAGTATTTTATTCTGTTTTATGTCAGGAATTTGTGCTGCTTCGTGCCAAATTCTAGATGGCAAGCTCTTGGGGAACGTCAGGAGTTCATAGTGGTGGTATAGATTGTGTACATGTCATCTAATTATGAAGTTGACCCTCTTTGTAGGGGAAAAYTGTGACTGTATGTAATATCTTGATAATATGTCTGCTGAGCAGCCATATCTCTGTTTTGAGAAATAAGCACCTCAGCATGTTTGGATTACTTAGGGTTACAGTGTGTTCAGATTTCCCCAAATATGTCTTCTCTTTCTAGCCAGAAATTTTGGGTGTATGATATGTATTTCCAGAATCCAGTCTGCTACATTTCCCAGATATTAAAATACAATTAATATTAGGGAAGCTTAAAAGTGGGCTATGGCATTCTTCTTATCTGAATTTCACCCTGTTATTTTTCATCTTRTTTTATAACAAACTGTTGTCTAATATTGCTCTGCACAACCAATACTTTTTACAAAGCAATGTATGATTTCCTGGTAGCTCTTTATTTTAATGAGGAGTGAAGAAATTCCTTTTGACCYAACTTGCAAGTAATTACCATTATTGCAGTGGCCATGGTGTAAATAGTAATTGCAAGTACTATAAATAATAAAATTCCCTGAAATAAGAGCAATGTTTTTGTGTGACTTGGATTTAGGACTAWTCAAGCACTGTTTTTAATCATTCATTGCTCTTCTATCTATTGATATATTATCTTCAAATTATTATGGCTTAAATGATTGACATCCTGCTAGAAAAGTTATTTAATGTTCATTTTAAAATACAGTGGTGTCAGTAACAAACTATAAGGGTGCATCCACATGTTAAAAAAATGCAGTATGTTTTGAAGCTTTTTTAAAACTATCGTATCAACAGAAATCTGTTATTTTCTGAATCACAGAAAAATCCTCCTCGTTTCCTTTACCTTGGAGGTGACATTAGCAATGGARTTACCATTAATGGCTGTGACAGTTTTTCAACAGCAGAGTAAAGTTAGGTAACTGGAGCTATCACCTACCCCATCCAACTTAAAACAAATATTGCTGCCCCAACCTAACAAACAACCTTTCCACTAGCAAACGAGTTTCTGAACTGCTTCTACTTTGGGTTTGCTGTTTTTTTTTATTTTTTAAGACCCTTGACTGGATTGTGAACAGATCAGTTGTCTGTGGTTTGAACAGGAAGGAGAAATGGGCCTGGGAACAGACTCACTCGTCTAGTGTTAATCCACAGATGCACATCTGTTACTGCCTAGTTCTCCTGCAGTCTAGTGCATATTGGTCTTTATTATCAGCTAAAATGAGACACAAAAGGTGCCTAAATTGCTGGGGAATCCAAACTGCAGAAAGTGGAGGTGGGTTTTGAAGACAGTGATGATACTTGCTTGATAGATGAAGAGGCAAAATGGGGTTTTATTGTTTCAGCTTTCCTTTACAGTCACCTCCCTCTGTTTCTATCCTTCCTGACTAACTCTCTAGCTTAGTAGGTTAATGATTGCTGTGGGCATAGTTCAGGATGGGGGTTATCAGTTGCTCGCGAGGTCTCAGTTATGCGCTACTGAAACATTGTGCCTGGAAAATCATTAAAAAGACTCATATATCTGATGGAGGTCATGGCTTTGTACAGTTCTGTGAACAACTACAATCTCATGAAAATTCCAAATGATTTCACTGATTTCTCATTCTTTTCCTTCACGCTCACCTTTAATCAGCTCCCACCTTACCAGATTATGAAGGAGTCGATGCATCTCTCAATGAAACTGCGACCACAATAACTGTACTATTGAGACCAGCACAGGCCAAAGGCGCCCCTATCAGGTAAAAAAAATGCAAAAGATTCTGCACTTGGTCATATGTTTCTTAGCAGCTAATACGGCTGTTGACTTTCAAGCAATATTCCTTTGCCATTGCTGTTTTCTTTTCTTACATAGACCGAGCCCACCAATGGACCTTGYAATTAATAAGGGAATATTCTGTATGGTTTTTAAAGATATTCATACCTTGAATCATCTAGTGTCTGTCCTGTTTGATTTAAGRGCCCCAGGATCATCCCCTGTTCATTATCACTTCATCTTACTTTCTCGTGCTGTCACTGGTTGAAAGGTATTTGTCAGAAAGTGGATTTGAAAATAATGCTTCCTCTCCAGGACCTCAAATCAGCTATTTCATTGCATATGTGTATATGTGTGGAATATTGGAAGCTCAGRAGAAATGGGAGGATAATAGTGATGAATACAAACTGTTTGACCTTTCTTCTCATGGAGTACTTCTTATTAAAAGTCACGTAGCAAGCTATTAAATTTTATTTGGCATATCTCATAATCATATTAAAATGTTTCATTTATGTTAACTTTGAGGCGACTTTCCCCTTCTGCTCTCTATTGAGAGATAATTTAATTCTGTTTGCAAAGAATAATCCACATCCTGTTCTTTACTTCTACTTGTTAGTGCGTAGTGTTTATGARGTTGTTTCATTCCCTTTCTGTTTTGCTGATATCACTGCATCAGGAAGATTCAGCCACGGGACACATTAATTGGGGGTTAATTAACTGCAGAGTATTGGAACATTTTCATGCTCTTAGCCTGTGACATTTCGGAGAAACACAGGCTAATGCATCTCATCCTGTGTTATGTAAGTCACTTATTATGGCTCAGCTGATGTTGAGTAATGTGCCTAAGCCCTAAAAGTATAGGAAAATAAATTGATCTCTGTTTTTATTAACTGGGCTGTGTATTTTACCTGGATATCAGAGGTTGAGTCGCATGCCCGTAGTCATTTTTCTGTGCTTACCCTACATTTTCTTATAGGTCAACATTTCAGATTTTCAGGTGCCTGAATACACAGGCACTCGAGCATAAGGAGGTTTCATTTGAGAGAGCCTTATGATAGATATGACCAAGTTATTTATTTTTATTGCATGTTGTGATCACCCAGATTCATCTCCTTTATAGGGAATATATGAATTGTTATATTCATAAATAAATTTGTAAGCCCATATATCATTAGTTTCCGGAAGATTACCAAAGAGGAGATTTAAGGGTTTTGTTTTGTTTCATTTGGTTTTGTTTGGTGTGGAGAATGCTGAAAGGACACAGCCCTTCAGTGCAGTCCTTAAATTCCTAAACAAGGGTTTGTGTGGAGTGGAAACCAGACCCGAGATCTGAAAATGTTCCCAAGTTATGCAGCTGCTTAAACTCACTGCTCTTCTGTATGAGCTTTGAAAACGTTCCAGGTGTGTAGCTCCTGGCTGTATCCCAAACTATTCCTGTCCAAAAAATACACTGTCTGTCTCTAATCAGGACCACAGAGAGTGAATTCCCCATTCCAGGTTTTTGCCCTGGAGGGCTTTCTGTCCCAGACTGGTCAAGTGACAAGATGTCACTGGACTCTGGCATCTCCACTGTCCCTGCCAGCAAGTCACTGAGAGCAGAGCAACCTGCACCAGGACAGCCCACATCTCAACACCTTCCTTACAGCCTCCTCAGTCACACGACCTCACTTTGTCATTGCGACGAAGGGAGGCAGCAGAAAGGATCCCCGGCTGCAAAGCCAGCGAGGAAAGATTTTTTTGGTTATTTTTCAGCAGCAGAGCACAGTGGACTGATATGCTATACCGCAGGTGGATACTGTATAAAATTGCAGTTTATATATGCATTTTACATAGTTAAATGAAAAATAAAACAGCAAAGCAGTATGAAAGTTTCAGAATATTGCTGAATGCTGTTAATGCATATAGTGTGTTGGTTACTGTCAATAGGTGCAGCCAAACCACAAAATAAAATAAGTTGGTTTTCACATGAGTAGTTAAACCAGTGTGCATCAAAGCTGTGTGAAACCTTTCTTTCACCATCTAAATAAAGTCATCTCTCTTTCTGTGCACAAATGTCAAAGTAATTATAGAATAAAGAAATTAAAATCGGTAGCTTGCATTGAGGGTTCTATCTGACTGAAGCAGCACAAAAGCAAGCCAGCCAATTTCCCTGCTTTTATGATCGCCATTCATGGTTTGGATTGGTTTTTGTGTTAAACAATGAACTGAATCCAGAAAGATTCCAAAAATCACACCTGTGACCCGTGGCTATTTTATCCTTTATTCCAAAGGAGAAGGATGCTCCAGGTGAATGCACAGGACCTTACCTTGTCCCCTTTGCTGAAGTTATGCATCTTGCAGTACATTACATTTCAGCAGCATCTCCATAGAGGAGGGAAATGTAATTTCACTGAAATCCTGAATTGATTCAATGGGTTTCACTAAACTTTATGACCATTTTTAGCAAAGCTTTACTCCAGCCACTCTCCAGGAGTGTTTCTATAGCATGCCTGTCCTTACAATGCCCGTAAGGAATGTTACAAAGAAGGTGAGAGGAAACACGTCTCCATGCCTGCTGCTGTGACCGAGCAGAGAAGAGACTCAAATCTTGGCTTCTAGCATCAAACTGAGGATGCTGGTTTACTGAAGAGTTTTATTTGTACCTTGGCCTCTAATCCCTTGAGCTGTAGATAGTTAAAGGCTCACTTTGTCTCATAGCAGTAGGCCCATATTAAAACAAATAAACAAACAGAAAGCTTGTAGTCTGATACTATTTTGCTTTCACAAACAGAATTATGCTGTGATCAGGTTTGATTGTACCTCTGCATCAAGACAGCTCCCAGGAAACTGATGCTCCTTAACCCCCATGAAAGCCACGGGAGGCTGTCAATCTCTTCTTTAAGGCACTGCATGGCACTGTCACCACGGTTGCAAACATGGCAATAATCATGTCTCGCCTGTCAAATGTTAGCGTGCAATCTGTGGTTTCCTTTATGACCTCCTGAGGTTTCAAACCAAATTACAAGCTAGAAATGCAACGGGAACCTGAGCTGGGTGGCTCAGGCTTCTTGTGAAGTGTGTGTTGTGCCTCTATCAATCTAGGGGAGCAGGTACTCATCAGGGGCATCAGTGCTTCCTTTGGGGATGTGAGTTGTCACTGCACTTTTTCTAAAGCAACCCAGCAGAGCACCAGCAAAACAATCCTGTGCATCCTGCTTTCCGATTCTCCTGCATATTTGAATTATGAAGAGCTCAGTTCAGAATGTTAGAATGAGTTATTGTGGAATGAGTTTTTAATAATGAAACTTATTTTCTATTTGTTTGGGAATGTGCTTGCTTTGACTCTGTGTGCACCCTCAGTCTGTTTTTGTTTTACGGCAAGCCTACCTATGCGGACCACGACTGGGAGAAACTAAAACATAGTGGTCAATTGGAGCTCCAGCAGCTCAGCTTGTGCCTTGGGTTGTTGGTCAGTCTGGCACTGGCATGTCAGAGGAGAGGGTGCTTCATCTTTGCTGCACATGTAGAAGGAAATCTCCATCTGGAATTAAAGCCCAGTCAGATAAGGCTCACATGTGAACAATATGTGTTCACCTCTGCAGTGTCCATTTGAGAGCCTGTTGTTTAGGGAGCTGAGAAGAGGGATGAAGATTCGTTGGCAGGGACTTTTTAGGTTGTTCTTGATGGGTTTGATCAATAGAGAGGTAATTGATTCATGCCAAATCTCAACTCAAGAGCTTCCTAATTCCTCAACACTTTCTCCACTTTCTTGGCGCTCTTAGACAACTCCTTGGAGTTTATGATCACAACTTATGTAATGGGTCCYGATATTTGTGTTACTCTTTACACTAGTTCAAGATTTTTTATAGTCGTCTGGCAAAAGGAATATTGTCATCCAGGTTTCCAGCCCTCCCTCTTTCTTTTTCTCTCTCATTTGTTTCTCTTTCTGGTGAAGAGAGTACAAGAACTTTGGCTTCTTTTCTTTCACATCCTCTTACACTAGAGTGTCCTTTGCTAACACTGTTATGTGTAGATAGAGTAACAGTGTTGCTTTGGAACCACTGCTGTGTTCGTAAATGGATTTAAGCAGATGGCATCACAAAGGTCCCCTTATATAAATAGTTGTGTTCCTGTATGTCTTATTAGCCTATAATCAGTGCTTGAAAAATATTACCCTTTCCAAAGAGTGTAGATTCTACTTCTATTTAAACAATACTGTATGTAAATTTTTTTTTAAAAAAAAAATCTATTTGGAGCATTTGAAATTTTCCTTTTCCTTTTTTTAAAAAAAAATATTTATGGCACATAATATTTATTTCAGATGAATAGTATTTTCCTTAACTAAAAATAATATAACTGCAGAGAGCTAACATTAGGCACATTTGTTTCTCATCTTCTACATTTTGTAGTGTTTTAAAGTTTAGTGTCCAAAAAGCATTAATTTGGAAGAGGTTTTTTTCTTTTTTTTTAATGAGTTTCCATTTAAATTATGGAAGTTACTCCATCTGAAAAAAATTCCAGAATATTCATATTTTATTGAGGCCTTCTGCTTAAAATTGTGCCATACAATTTATGTCAGATGGAGAAAATGTTGCAATATTTTCAAAGAATCCTGTTAAAAGAGACTTGTCTAATATTTACTTTTTCTCAGTAGCTTCGTCTTTTATTTTCAGCTTATTTCAGTCTTTAAAGAGCTATAAGAGCTCTTCGTTTTTATTTTTTTGAGGCTACCTCATGTTGTCCCTATAAAATGGGAGGAGTGACAAGCTTGATTTTGAACCCGTGGTAAATCTCAGCTTTTGAGCTGAGTGACAGACCGGTATATTCCAGGGGATGGCTGCCCCAGACACGTGCAAATCCTGCTCTGTCCTTCCGCTCTCCCTGCTGGCTTTATTCATGTAAGCTGGCAGGATATTGCAGATGACAAGTTTCCTGCTCTCCTGGCGCTTCAGAGAGCAGAATTTGTGTCAGTCCGAGTCCTTTGGCAGCTCACAAGAAAACGACTGTAGAGTGGCTGGAGTAAAGACAGTGCCTGTGTTCCCAGTCCCCTGATTTGGTTGGCTGCCCAGGCCGGGAGCGGTGACTTTAACTGTGTCTGCTTCCAGGCGCCTCTGGCACGCCACATGTAATGTCATCCCTGGGAACATTATAAAGAGAAATTTTTTTTTTTCTTTTTTTTTTTTTTTTTGTTTGTATTTTACATCCTGTACAGTATTGATGCTTTTAGGTTTCTTGCAAGCACATTAATTTTGAAGCATAAAGAAAGACTCTGGGCGCGCTAGGGTCAGGCGGAAGTGATTTGTTGTTGCAGGCTGCMTTAGCTGGGCATGGTTAATACATAGAAGTTACCACAGAAGATGATTTATAGCCCAGCTCTGCTCGCAGACAGTTTATAAGAAACAGAGATCGCTGGAACTAACTCATTATTTTTTTTTTGTTTACATTTTTTTTTTTAAACTAGAGTTACAAAAGTGAGGTGACTTTATGCTATTCCTCTTGGACACTTTGAAAGGGAAGACACTTTTCTGCCTAATTTTTTAGTTACCAGCAACGAGCAATGCTAGCTTCCTCTTTCAGCCTGAGAAAACAGCAAGACCAAAATCTTATTTTTTTGCTCCTGTCCTTTCTCCCTTTCCACAGAATCATTCTTCATCTCTGCCAGGCCGGTTATTAGGTTTTCTGGAACAGCAGTAGCAGAGAAAATTGACAAAATAATTTAACGCTGCCCCACAAGTTCAGAGRGAAGGACCATCTTTGACTTTGCCTCTAGGGTTCCCTGCAGCGACACAGTGGTACTTCCAGAACTTTGGTCCATTTTATGTATATTTTTTTCTGTTTAGGAAGCTTTAAAACAAAACCAAAACAGGCAGCTCTGTCAGTTTAATTGAATTGCTCCAGGTCTTGTCTGCATGCATATTTTCCTACTAATCCTGTTAACAAGGTGATTATTTTGATAATGCCCTACAATATAGCTGCATATAGATGAGAAATTCCCTGTGTGTTTCTCTGTGTGTGTGTGTACATGTATACTACCTCTAAAACCCCAAAGGTCTGGTTTTTATTTTGTTTTGTTTTGTTTTCTTCCTTATAAACTGAAAAATTCTGTCCTGTTCTCAATCTGTACGTTCTGCGGATCCGGGAAAGCTGGTAATGAGTTGCTAACATACCACTGTTGTGTAGTTCCCCTGAAGGAGCAAAAGGGATTATAATKACCTCTTCTATTTTGAGAAGGTGATTTTGAAAAGTGACCAAGCCGCGGAGCGTTTCGAGATAGGTGTGGGGAGGAATGGCGTTTTAATAGGCCGAATGCCATCTGCCTCAGCAATTTGTAGCATTTTATCATTGACAACTGTAGAGGAATGAGGCAGTCTATTTTGGTGGAATGGACAGATTTCTGTCCATCTGTGCCTGTATTGCAGCATGTCACTTGTACTTTAGATCTGCATAGCTCTGAGCCAAGAGAGAAGCCACAGCAAGGTCAAGAGGTGGGGAAGCCTGTCAGCACGTTCTCTCTCTGATGATATGACAACTGCAAATTGGTGCTCCGAGCRCTGCCTCGAGGCAGTCATTATGTTGGGCCTTGAAGCTGAGGTGTCTCTAATATCATTTCAAAGGGAAATGCTAACTTCACGTGCTCCCGATTAGCAGACAAAGAGTTTAATCTGTTGTGGTTTAGTCAGGTTTGTTCCTAGGTTTCTTTAAAAAAAAAAAAAAAAAAAACATTGTTAGGAGATTTTGAATATACTGCTACTGCTCTTGTTCCAGGAGAGAATGGGTGCTGCTGCCTTCCCAAGCAGTTACATGCAAGCTTTGCTGTTCTTAGACATTTCATTTGTTTCTCTCTGCATCTTTCTCATTTTTATTTTTCTTTGCAGTTTGCACAAAGCAATAGGGCTAACGTTTTYGTGGAACTTGACATGTGGCTGTAACAGATGACCTTAAAGCCCTTCTCTTCCCCTGTCCCCCAGCGCCTACCAGATTGTCGTTGAGGAGCTGCACCCGCACCGAACAAAGCGAGAAACGGGTGCCATGGAGTGCTACCAGGTCCCTGTCACTTACCAGACCGCTGCTAGCGGAGGCTCACCCTACTACTTTGCTGCTGAACTGCCTCCGGGCAACCTGCCCGAACCGGCCCCTTTCACTGTGGGTGACAACAGGACCTACCAGGGCTTCTGGAACCCACCGCTGGCTCCTCGCAAAGGCTACAACATCTACTTCCAGGCCATGAGCAGTGTGGAGAAGGTAAGCACCAGCCCGTGCCTTCCTCCCGCACRGAGTCAAAGACGTGCCCGTGGTGGCCGTTAGGGCTGTCACAATGAGTCACAGCTGGTGCTGGCACGAGCAGTGTGCTAGCCTTGGTGCTGGCTTCTGCCCGGTGACAGCATGGCATTGCACCATTCGTATTTCACATTGCTCTTATATCATAAGCACAGTTGCTAAATGAGATATTAATACATCTCTTAGCAATAGTCCTCTGCCATGCTAAAGTAATGTCACCGTTGTGATGCTGCCTCCTCAGAAAACACCTAACCTCAGTCCTTGCACACTGCAGGAGATTGAGTTACCACAGCATAAACACAAAGCAGGCTGCTCAGYGGGCTAATAAGATATTGCAAACTTTGAAACCCTCACCCCAAACATCAAAAAAACTATAATAAAAGAKCAAAAGTAACGGCAGGCTCACGAGCGTGTCTGAGAGCACCGTAGTAAAGAGGTCTGCTTGGCCTGTGCGCTCCTGCTGCGCGGCGCGGGTACTGCTGCCGCTCACCTTCACGAGCGCCCTAGCGCTTCGTGTTTAGAGTGTTGCTGCTGCTTCGGTATGCATGGGGCAGGGCAAAACAGCGTGGGGAAGCTAAATGCTGCAGTGGGCTCCGGGGGTGACAAACCACACGGCTCCGCAAGCCCCGTGCTGCTGCTCTGGAATGACTTTTCTCCTGTAAATGAAAAATGGGCAAGGGGGAGAGTGATCTGCGAGGGGRGAAAAGGTGGCAGGCAAAGGAATTTGAGATATTTAAACATTTAAATTTTAGATTTATATTTTAGATAACTGAAGGAAATTGCTCTATTATCTCTCTAACAGTGCCAATATGAAGCACACAGGGAAGTTTGAAAGGAGCTGCCTGATGTGCAGAGAGATTGATAGCAGGTGATAGTCAYCAGAGCCATCTGAGAGAAATAGAAGCCACTATTACCCTGAGACTTGGCTTTCTGCTGTGGCTAAGCAAATCCTAGCTAAAACATGGCTTTGCCGTTGAGCATTTTGAGTACAATCTCACCTTATCCCTAAGGTTATGAAAATTGCACAGGTTTCAAATAAGARTAGGGAAAAAGCAGTAACAAATGAGACTCCACCCTGGAGCCGCTCAGGCAGAGATAGCCTCCCATTTCTAGTTCTTAGCCCCAGACCTATATGAAGCAAATAATAAAGGGAAATAAAAGGTAACTGCCAGATACTCAATCATATTTTCCTCACTGTCTATATGTAATTCCTTTTGTTCTTGCTGGCTTCTAGCAGACTTAATTTTACAGAAACAGACATTTCATTCACAAAGGACCAAATGAGGAGGGTGGATCAGAAGTACTAAATAAAAGAATAGATCTTATTTTCCTTTTACATTTTGACAGATAATTAAAAGTTGAGAGAGGAACAAATTATTTTTAACTTTGACTAGATATCAGTTTGTGGAAGAGTTTGAATCTAACATGTTTCTCTCTGGTGTGATCCAAAACTTTGGATGGGGTTTCTCTTCCTGGGAGGTCTGCAAGGAGGAGGTTTGCCCAGCACATGGATATAGCAGCAGTGAGGCAGCCTCCGAGCTGCAGAACATTTAWGTGTGGCCTTAACGTAGCCAGTGCGATCGCATGAAACACTCAAGGGGCAGGAAAGTGGGTTCTGTGAACTAATCTGTTGGATTGGGATGAAGGCTCTGCTGTGGTCTTCACAACCACTTCAAACAGAAATGCATAAGGAAATCCAGTAAGCGAGGAGGRTGCTAGTTAGGTAAGGTTATCTTGATGAACATTGCAAGGCTTTCACTTAAATTGCAAAAACCATCTTCATGGACTATTTATACTAAGTTTCTAGTCATAGTTTTGCATATTATTTACATACTGTGATTACAAAACATCATAGACATATTTGAACAGCAGTCTTCAAGAGGAGAGAGATCCCAGGAAATGTATATGAGGAGGCAGTGCTAGGGAGTGCGAGGGTTGCAGGGAGCACTTTTTCTAGAATGGAACTGTCATTATCAATTTTCTAATTTCATGCTAATATTGGTTATAATGATCTAATACAGCAGCAGCTGCATCCTCTCACGCAACCTTATGCGATCTCAGTTTGCCTTTAACATGATTACACATCGTACGGAAAGATCAGAAAACCCATTTGTGACTGAACCTTTTCTTTTTTCCAACTTGCCTCCGCTGTGCGTAACAAAATCGTTTCTCTGTTTGTTGATTTGTTTCACTTGCTGCCCAAACTTCTGAAGGAGGCAAAAAAAAAAAGAGTAAAATGTATAAAAATTGCCTTTCCATATGCAAGTTCTTTTGAAGCACATTATAGTAATTTTTCTGGGGGAAGTTGTACAGCCGGAATACTGGCTGTAGATTAACGGTGTGGCACGGGAGGAGCTAGCTGAGCAGGTTGGAAGCTCGCACCGAACCCAGGAGCACGGGGCAGCGCGCTGCGGCCGCGCTCGAGGTGGCTCCGCTCGAGGCGGTCTGGATGCAGCACGACAAATTTGTTTGGACACGGCGCTGAACATGRAATGTATCTCCCTTGCTGCGCGGCGCCGTTTGAGGTCAGCGCCGGCTCCGAGTCTCAGCGCCACAGGACAAAGCGGATCGCTAGTTCTCCCCTTTTCTCYGTTGCTCCCTTTCTGTGTGTTCAGAAGGGCATAATTTCTACTAGATTTGAACTGTCTGTAATTTTGCTGTGTCTAGGCTGTACTGCACCTTTTCTCCCCATCATTATCCTGGCTAGTACAGATCAATGTCCAGAAAGGTTTCATCCAGCTTATGGCTTTTGTAAAAGGCAAAATTACTCAGCCTGGCTCCCTAGTAGTYCCCAAAGCCCGAGCCACTTTGTTCAATTGCCCCACTTGACCAGCATATCTAGGACTAAGTTAGGAAATGGGAAAGGGGAGAAAACAAACATGGTCTGACTGTATTTTCTTTAATTTTCCCTTCTCAACAGGAAACCAAAACTCAGTGTGTTCGAATAGCTACAAAAGGTAAGAGGTTTGTCCCTCCAAGCAAAGGGGTTACAGCAGCTTTCTTTGGAACTAGCAAAATGTAACGTGCAGTTTCAGTTAAATGTTTGAGMCAGAGCTAGTGCTACCCCAGTATTTTGAACAACTTTATTGTCTTAAGATGTAGTGGGTTAAGACTATAGTTTGGTGTTGGGCCAAGATTCTACTGTTCTAGCGACACTCAGCACTTAGAGCGAGTAAAGCTTTTTTTTTTATTTGCATGTTTGTGTTTCTGAGAACCTCGTTTCAGGCAGCTGGGACACAGTAGGTGGCAGATAGGCAGGCTGGCGCCGGGAGAACACCCTCATTTAAGCTGCTATGCTGGCAAATTGTTTCCGAGCTCTGCTGGTACAGACGTCTCACTTTTTCTCTTTCCCGTGCAAATTAAGACACGATAGTTAATTTTCCCAGGTAGCAGCTCAGACTATCAGCGAGGCATGCGGGAGGGCTGATGTGAGGAAGGCTGCCGTTTTTCAGAGCAAGGGAGGCCCAGGGCTAAGRCTGACTGCATAGCTGTGCGAACAAATCATATTGACCCCGTGTGCAGCAGGTTAATCGCACACTGCTCGTCCAGAAACACTGTTTCATCTCCAAATGAGGATTTAGTAGTTCTGCCTATTGCTTTCTCTTGCTTAGACTGTATTTGTAGCCATTCATTCCAGTTGCTTGACTGTGACGACATTAGAGTTGTTTGACAGGCTGTGGCAGCATACACCAGGAAGGGCCCTATAGATGCTGAGCAGTGTGTCACGGAGGGCCGTTGCTGCCTTGTCTGCTTCTAATGGCTTATCAATATCGAGCACAGAAACAACGTGGAGGTACAAGCAGGTGGGCATCTGAAGTACTGCTGTGGCACATGGTCATAATTTTTCCATTATTTCTTTCAATTTAAAATTTGTTCCAATTAAAAGCTGATGCTTCTAACAYGGTGGTGGCAACAAAATGTTTTCCYRASAAATTGGGAAGTAAAATCTCAAGATTGGTTAATATTTTCTTCAAGGGAGCTAAGCTTAATGAAAAGAGGAAGTTCAAACTGTGYGCTGTCTTCTGTGAAAAGCACATCGGCATTATCTGTCTTATGTTTACCAGACAAAATTAAATGTTTGAATTTAATTTATTTGCATGAACAAATATTTATGTACCACAAGCATATATTGCTGGGGTTTGAGGCAAGGGAGAGTCTTAAAAGGAACCAAAACATCCTAAGATATTGCAGAAGTGTGGAGTGACAGAGGGAGAGCAGTGGGCTCTTCCATCACAAGTTAGCTGGATGGTGATAACAAAATGGGGCAGCAATTCACCTGGCTTGTGAGAAAATTACCTTCCACTTATGCATATTCTGCCCACTGAGCACARACCTGGATGGGAGTTGCTTACGTGCCTCCTTCTACCATAAGAGCCACATGCACAYGAGTGCCTATGGAGTCTGAACGAAGGGGGAAATCAGTAGCAAGTTCTTTACTCTCGTGATATAAATCCTGACTTTGCCCACATGACTACATACCAGTGTTCTTGAAGTATCTCCACTTCCTCATAGGGCAGTGCTTCAGTATGGAACTGGACAACATTTCTCTGACATTATTTTAATTGGTAAACATGGMATGTGGGCAGATGCAGCAAGGGCAGATAATATCTTCTCTTTCTCAGAAGCAATGCTTTTAGTAAGGCATCGCCACTTCAAAGTCATATATATTCACACATCTTAAGCTGAGTTGTTTATATTCTAAACAACTTTTAAAAAGATGATACTGAAATTTTCCCATGTTTTCATCATAAAAAATAACGCTATAATTTGTTGTTCTTGAAGAAAAGTATACTTAGCATATTGTTTTATGTATATGTTTGTATGGTTATCTAGCTGCTTTAGTGACATTTTTAGTTTACTTTCAATCATTGACCAAGGAGAAGTCTGGCTATATTTGATTAGTATCTCTGTTAAAAATGTTTTGTATCCCCAGAATAAATACATTCACAGGGAAGTGGTAGCTGTAAAGTAAAAGTAATGTGTCTTTTAAAAATCCTGTTAATTAACTAAACYATGGATTCCATTGTAAAAGTTGTAGAGAGCTCTGTGTCATGTCCTGGGATGTGAAGCAGACTGTAGGCCACAGACCATYGAAATGAATTTTTTCTTTGAACTTGTTGAAAAGACATTTAAAAGACATAGAGAGCTTGTGGAGAGAGGATTAAAAGTGAATTGAAAGGCAAGAAAAAATCTCCCTGCTAGTGAAATTCAGGACTAAACCCAATGTCTGCAATGTAGTGAATCATTCTCATTTCTTACCTCAAACAGAGGCCCAGGTTTGTACTAATTTTTCTGTTATGTCTTGTAGTTGAATAGTCTGCATTTCACAACTCCTGTTTCACGCTGATAAGATATAGAGATGGAAAAAAACATGGTAGTAATGTCATGGTTTGCTGCTGGGGAAGTTCATATCCCTGAAAATATAATCTTGATAGTTTAGCTTTCTTAGATGTGCTATTTCCCTGACTAATTTTTTTGCTTGGCCAGTTCCCTATTAACATAATTCATGCATATTTTAATGCACYAGGGCTTTTACCCATATCATTCCCAAAGGTTGTCATATACCTTTGAGAATTGCTTCAATAGTTTATTCATTGGTATCAAATTAATAAAAGTCAGCAAATTTAAATTGGAGCTCTCTCATTTTTTCGCTCGGTGTATTCCAGGTGTAGTGTTCTCTTATACTGCTGATAACAGGCTGCACTGAGCTGTGRACTCATCTAAAAGTGGTGCCAAATCATGGCTAAAGCATGTTGCTATTTTTGGCATATTTTATCATARGTTGAGAGTCTTACAAGTGTCTGATATACAGAGTTAATTTTCATGCAAGCAATTACTGGAATAGCRACAGATAAAAACTAGTCTGAGCAGTCCCTACGTACTTCCACCTCAAGGGTGAATGCCAACAAGACTTGTTGATGGCCTTGATTTAGSGTGCTAGTAGGATTCTCCCTCCATCAGGACATCTGCTTTCACAAAGCTTGTGAGAACTGAATGACTGTGACAATTGCCCTTTGTGCAGCTAGGACTGAATGGACCAAAGGGAGTTGCTTGTTATTAGATGGGGTGGAAAGGGTGTGGAAGTCGCACGCTTATGCGGTTTGATCACATAAGCTTTGGTTCTTTAGGGCACGAGGCTACAAACAATTCCTTGTGGCCTACGTGGTGTGTAGAATATGTTGAGAGCACCATTTCCATGACAAAGATAGCCCATAGATTTATGAAACAAACTGTTTTAATTCCTTGCATCCTTTCAGCCAATATTATCCTCCTCTGTCAGCCTTGATTTCCTTCTCATTATGGTCTTTTTAGGAAGGGATAAATATTCATCGTTCTCTACCCCTCTGGTAATCTGGTTTCYTATCCGTGGAGTAACTGAAGAAGAAGAAAAATTCTTGTTTTCCTGAATGCAGAGAAGGATACAGAGACTAAGGTAGTCAGGTATTCATTTGGAACTAAAGACTGGAGTTATGTTAAGAAATGCATGTTATATGGTAGCATTACCTATAATTTCCTAAAGATAATTTTGAAACTTACTAAAATTAACTGGGGAGGGCAGAGTCCAATATATAGCATATTGGGGTTCATCCAAAGGTAACAACTGAACTTGCCCAACCTGTACATTGCCAGAGTAGCAAATAAAATATATATCATTTGTACAATAAGCTGATAGTAATTCAGACATGATGTTGAAGACTGATCGGCCACATCTTTGAGCTGAGTTTGAATGTGTAAAATTTTAAATGCATTTTCAGTAGTGCACTATGTTGGTGTTTCATTTTRCAATATAAAATTTTATTGACTGAGAAGGAAATGAAAGTAGACTAACATGGTCAGAGAAGAGGGGTGCTTCAAACTACTTAGCTTATAAAAAGGTGTTTAAGAGGACAGAAGGGCCATCAGAGCTGTTAGTAAGCAGAGAATGTATGAAGTTGACATTTCTGACATTTTTTTAGGCTGCCAARTTTGAAGTTTGTGCTAACTTGTGTGTATTATTTTTAGTTTTTGTTTTTGTTGCTTAGAAGACTAGAATAAAATATTGAAAATTTTATTGGAAAAAAAAACTACTAAGGGAGTAAATAAGTAAGCAGCAGAACTGACTGTTCTGTCATGAAGTGTTTAGAAACAAATAATTGCAATGCAAGGTTTCTCCCCCGCATTTACAACATGAGCTTCATCACTTCCAAAATTATTTTCCCCRGTGGTTTTTCATTTGTATTACTAGTTCAGGCAAAGTAGAAACTCCATCTCTATGCACACTTGGTTCATGCAGATGGATGAAAATGCCATTTGAGATGATGTGCATCTGGAAGTAATTGTGAAATAGTAGAAAATGACTTTTTAATCTGATTTGAGAAATAAAAAGGTCTGGGTGGTAACATTTCGACTGCAAGTGTGTATTTAGTCCACCATCATTATTGCTCTGAATTCATTCCCACCGCACTTGGGGATTGATCCGAAGGGCTTTGATGTCAATGGGAGTCCTTTCACTGACATTAATGTGCTTTGGATTAGGTCTTTAGAAGTCATAAATCTGTCTAGACCATAATTATTTCCTTGAAATTGTTCCTGATGCTGCTTCTGCTCTTAGGGAAATTTGTGAAAGTCAAATTGTCTCGTGTAGCAGGATGCTCAGATATGCCTGTGCTACTGATTAATAAACAAACAAGGGAAGATATCAGCTGCCAAACATACATTAAATGAAAGTCCTTTTATTTCTCTTTTATGTTTGGGTCAGTGTTCCTAGAAGGACTTTTAGCTCTATCATTGCTTGAGACCTAAGTACTGATCTAAATGTAGAAAAGAATGCAGATGTTACTTAAATCAGCAGTTTACTTTCATTTATTCATAGCAGAAAGATACTAAAATAATTAAATGCCAGTAGTCGTTTGCGTAATGTCCTCCAGCTCACAGAGAAGATTTATTTTCTGATTTTTTGAGCRTTCCAGAGATGGAAACAGAATTTTTGCATAGCATATTTTCTTTTTCTGTATATTAAAATGCAGTAAATCACTGAAACCACATCTGTTACTTTTGGTAAGTGAGGCTTTTGGTGGCCAAAAAAAAAAAAAAGACTGTTTGATGGAATACTTGCTAGAAATTATAAGAATGCAGTAATTGAGGGATATTTCCAGAAATCCAGAAGTGAGGCCTATMATGTGTGTATTTTCAAATATATGCAGATAGTAACAGAATTGTGGAATTCCACTTTCTAAAATCTGATTTAAATAAAAGAGGATTTAATATTTTTAATGTAACAATAGAATTTAARCAAAGGAACAAGATTGATATACATGGAAAAAAAAATAAAGCCAGGTGCAACCCATAATTATAAGACATAGAAAAAAAATGCTCTTTTTTTTCCTTGTTGCTTGACATCTCTAAGAAATAAGGTTTCCTTCTATGGTGAACAGCAAAAAAAAAATCTAAATTACTTTTTTTAATGTCTGAGATATTGCTTGAGGTTATAAAAATACAGTTATCTTGATAGAAGACATGTAAGGAAAACAGCATAGAGAAATGTCTAAAAATTACCTTGCATGCATTTGCAGGAAAAAGGAAAAACAACATTCTGCAATCTGTTAGCTGTTCCTCACTGAACATTTCTAGAAAGATATAGAACRTATTCCTATTTATAATCCCATGTAATAGCTTGTCCATGAACTACAGCTGAACCRTTTATTTTGACTATATTTGAATGTAATTCTGAACAAAAATAATCTCCTGGCCTTTTTCGTAAGTGTTCAGGAATATGGGTTTGTTCTGGTGTTTTAAAAGAGGAACTGACTTATTTAAGGAGGAGAAGTTTCATAGGTATATGAAATATACATATATAGCATATATATCTTATTTTTTAAGAATAARTATATTGAAAAAATCTGGTCACTTTTCTAGAAAACATTATTTTTTAAACACATTGCATAGTAAATATTACAGAATATAGAATATAGAATATATTTCTTTATGAACATGTGAGCTTTCTTAGAATCAGTAAGTCTGTAAGAAGAAACACAAATGATAAATTAAAAGTACCAACCAGTAGAATGAAGAAATTTTGAGCCTGAAGGTTTGATAAACACTAATTCACCTTGATTTTTGAATACTTACTTTGATGCAGATGCTTACCAAATAACTTCATTCTTATAGCATTTGCAGTGTTTTAGGAACCTTAGTGGAACTAGAGAATGAGTATTTTAAAAGTAAGTAATCAAGTAGACTATTCCAGTTTATATTTAAAAATTAGAGAATAAATGTTGATAAAACTGCTACTCTTAAGTGAAGAAGCAGCATCTCAGCAGACATGCTCTTCTCCCACGTGCCTGGCTTCTCAGGTCTTTTCAGCTTTTATGAACATTATTTCATGAATCAGACTTTGGTCATTGAATATGTGGCATCTGTTGTTAAAGATTATGGAGACATAAATGGAAAACCTTAGAGTTTGTACTAAAATTGTTAAACTTTTTAACTGTGATTAAAAAAAAAAATCCTAATTTGCCTTATAATAGACATGCAATTAAAATGACCTTTCAAATTTCCATTTGCTAGTACTGCAATTTTCTTGTTTCAATTTTCTCTCACCTTTCTTCTGTTCTTTTTCTTCCATTGTTTCTTACTTGTCTGTCCTTGTACCTTTACCTTCTTTGTGTCACATTCAAAGTAATTTTTAGACTTGAGTAATTTGACAAGCATTTGGAGAAGGCTAATTATGCCCTGCCCTGAAAGRACTGCACTCCTCAGCTCCATTGCACCTGCACAGTCTGTGTCTGCTTTGGTTTTACTCTGTGATTAGCTGTAYGCCATGGGTAGGCGTAACAGAGCCTTGTGATGCTGGTGGTTGAAGAGTGTGTGACATGGAGCAGGCAGAGGTTGAAGCTCATAACACTCGGCCACAGGCAGGTTTGGCACAGGAGCAGCCACAGTTTGGCTAATCTGGGCCACAGAGGAACTTCAACTCCGATAAGAGACAGTGCTGTTTCCTTAGAGAAGGGAGGAGGAAAGGATGGAGAAGAATCACCGATTCTGTTCTCATCTGGTTGGCAAGATCTGCCCYTCTGCAGCGAGAATGAAATTTCTCCACATAAGCATGCATGGCACAGGAGRAAGGCCAGAGTAGACTTTGCCATACACAATGCTGACATGTACATTGAGCTCCATATCCAAAACAGCCAAAAAATGCTGATGCTAGAAATATCCCCARTGCAGTTATCATGACACCATTCTTGCAGAATTCTTGCATTCTTGACACCGATGCAGAAATGCAATCAAATTGATGAGGTCAAGATCAGTCGTACCTGAAGCCAATTCCATGAAATGGTACATATATGCAATGTATTGTATTTGTTTATKGTATTGTTTTTGTGCAAGTCCAAGGTTATTTTGGAAGTGATAACGAAAATTTGCATGGCACTCGGGCAGCAATGTGATTCTGCGAGCACAGGCTAGCTGAGCTATCCTGGAGCTCCGACGCGCCGTCCTGCGGGAGACATCGTGGATGCATTCGGTGCTGAAATCGCAGCAGCTTCCTTACCGTGCCACAGCAGGACAACTCACATTGGCGAAGTAAAAGTATTAACCAAGTCTTGTATGAGGCAGATGGAGGATATTTTAATTAATTAATTAATTAAGGAGTTAATGTTTGAAAGTCTATATGACTGGTGTTTGCAGAGATGGTGAGACTCTATAGAGACTGCTAGCTATTCTTTGCTATCCCTATTGGAAATTTCTGGTCTCACTTGGGCTGTACAAAATAAACAATCTTAGCATAGGCAGTTAAACTAATTTAAGATAATTCCTAGATTAGAAAAAATGCACAAACAGTTATGAAAGTAAAGCAGAAGTGACAGAATATRCCTGCAAAAGATAATGACGGGCAAAGGGTAGTAATGTCTTTGCCAACTTCAGGGACAGCCAAAACACCTGCTTAGAGATCAGATGGTTTAAAACTCCTGGAGGAAATTTAAGCTCCAGATCAAAGTTGCTTTAATTCAATTAAAAAAAAAAAAAAAAGGGTCCATCAAATGTTTTATCAGTATGCGTGCAAAATCTCAGTGGAGAGATGGTGATCTTTGCAGTTACTGATCATCATATTAACAGCTACCTATCATGGAGATATTCTGAATACAAGATGAAATACTTCTGAGCAGCCAAACTTACTAAGCCTCTGGACTGGAAGTGCAGGCAGGGCTTTGTGTCAGGAAAATGACAGTGAAAGAACAGCAGCAGCAGTTTAGCAGCTCCCAAACCAGGAATGTGATTATCCATTTTGCAAACAGTTTAAGGCCCTGACATCAGTATCGCTGTGCTTCTCTGTGACTAATCAAGCACTTTTAACTTAATAAAAATAAATTCCTCATCATTGTCATGAGCATTACAAGGGTTTATTAAACTGTTTGCTTGTCGTCTCTGACAAAGCGCTAAACGAAGTTCTGCAGTTAACTGTCTGGAAGTGAGGAGCAGCCTTGCCAAGTGTAGTAGCACTTCTTAAACACTGTCAAACGTGTTGCAGTGCGAGTCAGGATGCCTGAATGGCAGCACTGCCAAATTACACAAAGACTGATGCTTTGGCTGCTGTGCAAGAAGATGATTGCTCTGCAGTTCACAAAAGCAAACTTTGCTTTCTTCACCTATGGGAAGTTGTACGATAACCAAAATATTTTCAAAAAGACCCTCCTTTCTGGAAGGTCTCTTTGCATATTCATTTGGTCAGGGTGTTGTTGAAATKATATTTTGTAGCCAGGTAAATTCAAAGTGTAGGGAGTGGAAWTATAACCATGTTTGTGGTTTTTAATCCTGTTGGGTTTGGAAATGTGTAGAGTTTTTGTGCTAACTGAGGAATCTAGAAAGGAGTATGAATATTCTCTGCATTTCACAGTGACCAGRTAATAAGAGTTCTTGGTCAGGATTGGCTTCCAGAATCTTTGACTTTCAAGGAGGTCACAAAACAGATCATATCCTTTGCCACTTTTGATTAACATTTGATGTTTTTAGTCAACAGGAAAGGTATCCACATTCAAAACTATATAGGTGGCAGAATATTTAACCTGAACAGTAAAACAAAGGTCACATATCTGCTGACTTGTGTTGTTTGCTCTTTGCTGATGACTGACTATTGGTTATTCACACATATGCAAGCAGACAACACATTATTGACTGCTTCTGCCCCTCCGCCAAGTGATTTGGCCRGGCCATTAGCATAGAGAGGTCCTGCTCTAACCTTGTGGTGGAAACTTCCCTGAGGCAGTAGCGTGCACTGACAGTATATTACCAAAATTTGTGAGAACAGCTCTGCTTCTTCAGCAGCGTAATTTTTCAAAGCACAACAGCCATCAACAAGGTCGTGCAGGGGATGGCCAAAGCCAGCGCAACATTTAGGGCTTTAAAACAGCATGTCTGAAATGAGAGGCATCTGGCCTCAAGCAAAAGTGAAAGCGTTGTGCAGTAGTTGCTGCCACTCTTTGCACGGTTACACAACTTGGGCCAGCTATGGTCTCTGCATTGAAGCATCCAAGCCATTGCCAACATGCAGCCTTTGCGCCCTTGCTGCTGGAAAGCTGCAGGATGTTACCTTGAATGCTGCGCTCTTAAATTGCTGTTCAAATTGTCAGCACTGAAGCAAAGCTACAGTAAGTCCAGTCACACCAGACTGAGCCCTGACACTGGACAGCAGATTGCTTAAAGCCAGTTTCTATGGCCAGTTAAAATGCAGAGAAAGGCTCAGAGGTGTTTAACGAGGTGTTTAATGGGCCAGCGTACGGCAAATCCTTAGTTATGTGTCAGTTTGCAAGACTGTGGCTGAAGGTATTCATACTCTGACAGAGAAGAGGTACTTCTATCATCCTGGCATGATTCTGGAAACTCAACACCACTGTATGGCGTGGGTATGGTGGCAAAACATGACCTCGACGTGCTTTGCAGTGACATGAAAATGGGCCACTCTTTGAGATAATAGTGCTAAATCCGTATGTGTTTGTTTAAAAGAGGCTTCATAATTTCYATCTATCCCTAGTTCTGTGTTGTTTTCTGAATATGCCATTTCAAAGTGCTAATTATGGGAGCTGTAAGTYATTTCTAAGTCATATGATGTGACGGCATGTTTTTTAAAATACATTTTTGATAGCACACTTTATTGCTGGGACCAGCAGACAATAGTGAGGAAAAAACCAGATTGTTGAAGGTGGTTTTGCTCACACGTTCGTGTTTGTAACAACAGTGAAAGGACTCCTCTTTTTCCATATAAGGTGGAAAGAGCAGGGAAATTTACTGGCACTAAAATTGCGTAAATGTAAGGAAGACAGTTGCACAAGTACAGACATTTTTTAATGTGTACCTTAATTTTTGTGTTCCCTATCACCATCCTGATTTTCTAGATTGCCTGTTTCATTAACAAATTACAACAGAAAAYCTGCCTGTGTCTTTACTACTACAGACTAGCCTGGATCATGCCCACAGGTGTAGGTGGGAATGGATGGTGGCTGCTTGCAACAGACACTGCTTGTTTGCAAATCTAGCRATTTTTTATTTTAATTTTGAACAGAATTTAGAAAAATCACATTCTATATAAGTGGTTGGCAATTTAAGAATAAGAGATGGCAAACTGAATCACATTGTATGATTGTCTACATATGAAAACTGGTGAATTGGTTGCCTTTATGTAAAATGTTATTGCTTGCAGTGCATAAACTGTGGAATATAATGTTGTTTAGGGAAATCAAACAGCTTCATTAATATAGGTAGAATTCAAGCCTTACTGAAAAGTTTTATCAGTCTTGGAAAATGAAATCAATTTGTTTACACAGGGAATCGAGCAGCAGAAATTATAGCCTCTTGCATGCTCATCTGAATAGTGATGAAACTCAGATTGTAATTTTATAACCATGGAATAGAACCAGCTGAAAAAATGAAGTATTACCCATAACATTTTRGGAAGTGCAAATCTTTTATGTCTTACTCGTAAGTAACCCATTTAAAGAGCAGTTTTAAAAAAATACAATTACGTGGGTAAAACAATTTGTTTCAGTGGAGTACTGCAGCRTTTGCAGCGCAGCTGTTTGACTTGCAGAACTTCAGCTGCAGGGCAACGTGTTCTCTCGCCTCGTGACCGGACTCTTGTATCTTCCTGTGTCTGTGATTAGAAAGGAGCCAAGGTAGTTGCATTGTGTTTTGRATATGATTTGAGGAAACTGGGCTGCTTCTAGGACTGATGAGCTAGACTTCTCTCTTCCCATTGCTTGGAGGAGATGAGGAGCAGCAGCCTGGATCCCAAAGCTGTGCTCTGCATGAGGTGAGCACATACTGCCTCATCTACAGCAGCCAATCCATAGAGGTGGTAAGAGATTAGGCAGAGATTCAGCATGCTACACATAGCTGGGCCCTCAGAATAAATATAGGGCATGTTCCCTCCAGTCATGGATGGAGGGTCTTTGAGCCCTGTCTTTAGCTGTATATCATCAAGCTAACTTTTGCCATTGCCTCTACATAATAATAAAAATGAGATTTGCAACCAATTGTCTTAAAGATCTCTGCCATACTTAATCTGAGCAGACTGGGTTTTGAAAGCTCTGACAGTAATGTTCTTCAACTATTAGCGTTGATTCTGGTCATTGACTTCATCACTGAACTTTGACAGTTAATAGATCTTACTTTGTTAAAAATATAAGGTTAGCAATTTYGAGGCATTCAAAAGGTAATTTTGAAGTGTGATTTTCCAGAAAAGCAGGCACTCTAATAGCAGTAGGTATTTAAATACATTGCTTTAGCTTTAGCAGTTTACTCAACACTATTTTGGTGTGAATAAGCTGGAGYGGTTCTGCGTCCCAACTCTAATCCAAGTGTTTCTTGGAAACTACCTTTAGAAATATCAGGAAATGCACTCGTACTGATTTCATTCTGCTACATAGCACATAATAGTCATTCAGTGTGTAATTTTCTATGAAATGGATGTGCGGTTAAGAAGGTAGCGTACACTTGTCACTCCTCATTTGTTAGGCTAAGAGGGAAACACACTAATGCAAGATAAGCAGGCTGTCAGACTTCTTTCTTTTTTTCCTCCCCTCTTCATATGTGTCTGTTTCCTCTTTGAATAAGGTTAAGATAGTTCRAACTGATTTATAATGTGCTGAGTTTTGTGTATAGCAACAACAAAAAAGGTAGCACAGGTTTGTTAATTTGGGCTATGGTTTTATATATAGTATTTCTGAGACTGCAACTTAAATGAGAAATGCTGAAATAGAAACTAAATACAGATTGAGATTGTTAGCCAACTTAAAGCATTTTCATTAAGTCAATGTTTGTGTAGTATTAATTTTGAGAAGTGTAGGATTTATTTTGCGAACTCTAGAGGTCTTTATCTCCAGCCTGGGTGCCTAACTAGATGTTCGATAGCAAAGTGAGAAATGATATCATCATAATGACCACTCAGAACAATGCTTACATGATCTGGTAAGCACGAGCTGGCTGGAGTTTAGCTTTGGATGTTTATGTCTCTTCAACCTATTTTTAACTTGGTTAAAATCTTTGAAGACCTATTTCTATTCTTGCATGAGAAATATGAAATATGAATGTGTGCTTTCATGCTTGTGCTGTCTTTTCCAAAAGCATTGTGTTCCTTGTGAATATATTGTTGTTGTTATTGCTACCTACGTTAAACATGGTGTGTTTCTGGTGGGAGTTATTTATTTAAAAATGAAAAAAAAAGTTCTTGTTTCTATTATTATACTGTTTGCATTATGCCTGTGTTCTTTGCACAGTATATCAGAGGTTCTCTTCTGTGAGCAAAACAGCTTGCTTCTTTAACAAAATGTTCATATAAAATGAGCTACAATGCTTGATTTTCAGCAAGCAAGCAATGCAAATCAAAAATTGTCGGGATACAGAGGAGCATGTATGTTCTTGTATCTGAGGGATTTGCCCCATTTCTTGAGGTACACGTCCAAGCATGAAACCTGGAACTATCTTAGATCATTTTGCTGGTTGGCTGTAGAGTCCTTCATTGGGACTGGACATCTCATGAGGATCACAGTGGGGGGGGAGAGGGGAGATGTGAATGAGGATTTCTCTAATGTATTTTTTAAGTTAAGAGGCAAAAATACTTTGCCCATGTAGCTTATGAAGCCATGAGCATATTATTAATGCAGTTGTGTGCATGTTGGACAGTAACTTACAAAATAACAATAAAATCTTTTTTTTTTTTAATGCTCTAAGGACTTTCCTTTTAAGGTATGACTTTTTTGCCCTCCGATGTACTCAGTTTCTCCAATTTCTAATAATGTGATTACTAGTAAATTCTCATGGGTAGTATTAGCAAAAGATGCTGTCTTATGGATACTGTGAGATTTTTGAGACAAGAAGGGCTCAGTATCAAAATTATTATTGGTAATAATCCATTCACCATAAAGTAAACAAACATCACAAATAAAGATTAAGTATTCACAGGAATGTACAGGAATAGGATATGCAAGTTAAAAAAAAAAGTTAAAAACCAGACTGAAGTATATACAATGAACTACTTTTCTTGCAAGTCTGAAATGCTCACTTSCTTTGGTTACTATAAAGAGGATATTTTCTGTTTTTCTCTTCAAAGTGAACATGAATACATGAACATTTAACTTAACCACAAGTAGTATGTGAATTGCATTTAACCACAAATATATTTTAGACTTTGTGTGTTTTTATCATGATACAAATTTATAAATCGTTAATGCTCTTAATGCCACCCATATGTTGTTCTGAAATCCTCAGAAATCTGTAAAAATAAAAATCAAGAAGATAGTTATGAGCTTAGAAAGCTGAAAAAAAAAAAMCTAAGCCAGTCTAACAGCTACAGATTTGTCAGCATGATCATAATACTCCTAAACCTTTGGCATAACAAACGCTGCCTTTGATAACTCATCCCATTATATCTGAGCATCTTAAATCACTTTACAGAATAAAATAAAATGAAATGAAATGCTCTACTTCTAAATAAAAGGCATGATCCTGGCATCTGTGCTACTACCCCAAGTGCTACCCTTCTGTGCCACAGTCAGCAAGAGCTTTTCTTAGATTTGTGCTTCTGGGCATATGGACAACTGGAAGTCATTTGGAGATGCCAGTTGTCCTCATTTTCTTTTTGTTTTATCCTTATCCACTGTCAGTTGCTAGGAATGATACTAGTTTTACTCCTGAGCGGTAGGCAGTCAGATTGCATCACCSTGTATATTTTAGCGTGTTGGAAGGGAACGGAGAGAAGCCGCTGCAAGCAGTAGCATGTGTGCRTACACGTGTGTTTTCCCCTTGTAGAAGGCGCTCCTGTCTGATGCCTCAGCCTGTGCAAAAGCTCTGTCTCAGCCTGTTACAGGAACTTGCCTTGTACGGGGCTGAAGATGCTGGGATGGTTTGTAGGCCTTCCATTTCCATTTGAAAACTCAAATCTTTCAAATGGTGCAGGTCRTTACTGGTTTTGAGGCTACTAAGCCAGTGGGAGCAAGAATTTCTGCTAGTCTTTCTCTCTTTTGTCGTTAGCCTTTTGTTAGGCAACAATTGCTTTCCTCCTTTCACACCAGCTATKTCTGTAGCTGGGTTTTATATTCCTGTGCCCTGTAAGTAAACTGATGCACCAGTACAGCATTATAATGAATTTCTATTTGGTTAGGCAAAAGTTGGATTGTTGTGAGTAATCGAATTACTCCTCTAGAGACAGGATTTCTAAGTAAAGTGATGAGGTGAAGCGATTACAGCTGTAACCCTTACAAGCATAAAAAGATGTGTTATGCTAATCCTTTGTGAATGGCTTGAATTGAAAGTGAGGGAATAAAAAGAATGCTCTTGGAGGAAGAAGGGCCTATGAAAGGACTACTGTGCCATTTATTCCCTTTTCATTCATATTGGTTGCTATAGAAAAAAAAGTAGTGGTGAACTGCAGTGCTTTATCTTTCAAGTMTGCCATTCCAATCATTTAATCTTAAGCTGCCCGAACTACTGTGCAAAAAATCAGAAAAAAACCAACATGGGCATAGCAAAACAAAATGTGTGAAGAAGAGCCAATAAGCGTAGGTTGCTTTACATTAAGYTGTTAAAGCTAGTATGACCTTATCTTACCTTGGTGTAAAAACAGCAGAATGGAAAGGAAATAGTGAGGAAGGTATAATTTACACCAAACATTACATTTATCTGCAAACATTTGTAGTCCAAGTGTAAGATCCTTGTGACCCTCAGGCTAGTTTCAAACTTTATAAGCTTGAGTTACTTTCTTTTATTTTTTTTTCTCTTGTTTAACTTAGGTCTTATGTTAAACAGGAGTGTTTTGAATAAGAATACTCTGTCTCAAAATAAATATCTGAAAAGACTTTTGAAGGATCATCTAGAATGAGAGAGAACATGGGAATTACTGTGTAGTAATTAATGTAGAACAGCATAAATAGCTTTTTTTTTCTTATTTGAAGAAGAACTAATACTTTTTAGTTTTCAGTTGACTAATCTGAATGTAAATGCCCAATGGTACAAGAGTACACTGTTGGAGTGTATTGATTTATTTATTTTTAGGATTTTAAGCAGTTTTCATTTTTACTATTTTTTCCATCTCTCTGTAAATCTCTAAGAATGTTTATGTTTTCTGGTCACAGTTTTCAGCATACTTTCTTTCCAAGGATGACGTTGGAGCAAGTTTGGGTGAAATTCTTTCAGCTGTGTCTGCCCACAGAGATGGTTCAAATGTGCTCCTCAGAAATCCCATATTCATAAAGTCTGCCATTGATTCTAAGTTTAGAAATAATATCARTGGATGGAGGGCATGTAGCTAGAAAGTTTTAAGTAAAGACAGAARTCTTGTTTTCACTTTAGAAGTGATTTCCAAACAATGCTTGTTCATTTCATCGGGAACGGATGGAGATGACTGTCAGACATAGGGGTAACCTGTGCCTGAACCTGACCCAGACTCACTCCAATCCGGCCTGCAGACTTCACTCAGCTAACACTAAAGACAGTAACACCATCGTGGCCAAAATCCTTGTCAGCAGATAGGCCAAAGCTGTGGGAAAGGCTTTTGTGAAATGCAGAGCAGGAATCTCTCCTATTTCTGCCCAGCAGCAGAGAGGCAGGCGTGAGGGCACAGCTATGGGAAAAAAGTATTTGGTTTTAGCAAGGGAGTCTTCATGCAAATGTATAACATGATATAAAATACATGATAACTTTTTCCAGGGAACTGGTTACGTTGCCTTGGTTTTGTTATTTTTATGAATTGTATTGATACTTATCAGAGTTTGGAGCCAGCACCTGGTTCTAYGAGTCAATCCTCTTTCTCATGTTTATTAATGTGTACTTTTTGCATAATTCATCATCAAATTTAATTAGTTTCTATTAAGAGAGTGAGAGAATCAGCTTCTTTTCCCCCTTTGGAAGGGCTCCCATGGAAGCCTCTYCTGCAGCACCGGTGATTTCCCTGGCTGGGAGAGGGGAGTCCTGCAGGCCGCAGTGGTTCGGGGCACTGCTGCTCTGCTGATGGGCGCCTTCTGACCTGCCTGCTGGCGTCGTGTGGAGACGTCAGAACGCATTTAAAACTGCTCCACTCACCAGCATACTAGCCGTAACTTGCTAGGAACTAGGTGGAAGCATATGCTCCTTTAAAAAGCTTCGTTTTTCAGGGCTACAAGATGAAGAAAAGCAGGYTTTTTGCAAAGACAGAGTTTGAGTTCAGCTGTTGGATGTTTCAATCACCAAATGTAAGCAGAGCTTCCTGAATATTAGTGGCATTTTTAACCTTGCCAAAAGTTAAGATCAGTGTAAAAGGGTTCAGGGCAATGAGCATCATTTTGAATTAGCTTCACTTAACAAATATTATTAAGTCAATGTTCTGGATGGGAATTAAATTTGGTTATTGTATTGCAGTGTTGTCAAATGTAATTTCCAATATTGCATTCTTTCTTGAAAAAGGCTTTATGAGCTCTCAATAAACAGATATACAATTGCTGTTATATAAAAGATATATTGTTCTATAAAAATATTGAGTGGTAGGTACTGATTTAATAAATTTACACAATATTTGTGAATGAGTAATCAAGTATTTTTTGTTAGTGTGAATAAAGGCATTTTGCTGTAAATGTGGGTAGATAAGATTCTTTTTGTGTAGGATTTTACTGGGAGTATAGGGCCAGTACATCTAACAGATTGCTGAACAATTTTGCAGTACATATTGTATGAAAATCCATAATTTGTCATATTTAATCCTTTGATTAGTTAGAAAATGAAGAGATTTGATGTGATCCTGTCTTCTGTTAGTTTGTGGTTGTATTATTTTATTCATTTAGACTAGTTGGGCCAGTCCATACTGGCATAGCCCTGCTGATTTCCTCTGAGGATCCGTTCTCAGATACATGCATTGATATTTGATTTCCCTGATCTCAAGGGAGAGAAAACAAAAGGAAAAGTAAAGCAAACTGGAAAATTTTAGTTTTAAAAACTAGTTCACTGTTGTGTCAGTGTGAACTCCTCTGTGTTCATATTACAAATAATAACAATTTTTAAATAAGTAAATAGACTCTGAAATTTCATCCTCRCTTTAACTTTATATAGGCTTAATCTCATTTTAATGTGTATACTTGGTCAGTGAAGATTACTTTGAGAAAAAACCTCTTAATGTTGAGAAGAAAAGGTACACACTTAAAGGGCTTGTAAAAAAAAATCAGGGTTTAAACAGTGTAAAAACTGAGGGGTTGGGTGCAGGAGTTTGATGGGGGAAGGAAGGTTAAGTGGTGAGGTCTGCAGTGCTCTTTTTCTGCTGATGAGAAGGCAACACTGTTGTGCTCACTTCAGTTCCTTTTTTTGTTTTGATTTTTCTTTTAACTGCAAGGTAAGAGAGAAAGAGAAGGGTGACTGTTGTACGTAAAGTTGAGAAACTCGTAGCTGTGTCCACAGAAATACATATTACGAGGAGGTCGATCTGTAAATCACCATGCACAGATCCGACAGCACACTTCAGCCGTGATTTGTAACGCTGTTTATGTTCTTGCTCTGCCCATCTCACAAAAAGGCAGACAATTTATGCGGAGTTATGTGCAGGCGCAGGGTTAGGTGGGGAGCATGGCGGGACCATCTTGAGCTCTCGTTGCTCACCAGCCCAGAGGACGACCTCTCTACAAGGCACAAAGTGATGTTTTAACCCGCCAGTGAAAGAAGGAAGGAGAGAAGGAAGCCTTTGCTTTTCATCACAGAGATCCATGTTTGGTTTCACTTCTCTGCTATCTGTTTTCCAGGCATTTCTTCCTGTACTGTTTTCCCATGCCCTTACATTTGTCATGTTTCTGTTTTTCCATTCTGTGTTTTCTTTCTCCTGTCAGACACGGGGCAGCCTCTTTGACAGCAAGCTGTCTTACCACTGCTAAGCCCTAAATCACTGCTATGTTATCTGCACGCTTGCTTTGTTAGGTTGGTAGGTTATCTCCCAAACCAAGAGGCCAGTGGAGAGACAGCCACAGGAATATAAGTGCTATAGGAAATGTGTGCATGTGTATATATACATGTATGTATGTATTTTATGTGTACATATATAGATATATATTTTACCGTGGAGTAGACATATAAATTGAAGCCTAGAAGGAGATTTTTGTCTTATTTCCCAGTAAATGCAACTTCAGGACTTCAAGGTGTGCTGATAGGAAGGATGAAGGGAGCTGCTGTCCCTTCTCTGACTTTCTGCACCAAGAACCAGGACAGAACTCTTTGGAGCTGATCCATGGCCACAGAGCTGCTTCTTACAAACCAGAAAGTAAATTGGTTGTTAGACAGATGCTTTAAGTTGCAGTCAAGCTGCAAGAAGTGCTTAGGGGCTAACTCCGATTGAAATTTAGATAATGATTTTTTGAATTGACAGCCTTAAAAAAGAAAGCCTCATGAATCTGAGTGAAAGGCTTTGTTATAATTTATTTTTACTAGTTACACTGTATAATACTTCTGCGGGGTATACCGAAATGAAATATGTGACTACTCACATTGATTAAGCCCTTCTCTCAGCAGGTTAATGACAATAAGTGTGTTCTTTTCTAAATGGTTGGTGAATTAACAGAGATTATTAAGTTTTAGCACTATAGACCTTCTAAGATTTATATTTATTGTATGATAAAAACAAACTGGTGTTACATGTAATCTTACATCAAAATTCATGTTTTTATTTCTTGATTTTTCTTCTCAGCATTTCTCTGCTGAAATATTGTTTGTTACTTATGTCTTCTTGTTGTCTTAAAGCTTAATATAGTGCAAGTTGGCTAATGCTAGGCTACTAAATGTATTATTTTTCATTTTCTCTTTCTTGAAAGAATCTTGAAAGAATCGTATGCAAACGATTTTGTATTTAGTTCTACTTTGTTGATATTTGGGAGTAGCAGATATGATCACACAGGATTGCACTGTTTTCCTGTAATACTTTTTAATGTTGTTACTACACTCTCGTCAGGCAAGAGAGTGTCTTATTTKTAGATGTTGTAGATGTTGCACTGATTAGCTAAAATGTTTCCTCAAGTGCATATTTCTTTTGAAATGTGATTAACAAATATCGTAGTAGGTCTGATTTTTCCCACTTGCTCGGGTCTCTTGAAGATGGCCTCTTGTTTTGGTTACTGTGGCTGAATGTGGTGGGATGACTTCCCATATGCAAGGTTGAGAGTTTTGGCTGGCTGTCTCTCAGAAAACTGATAGATGTTTGGTAAAGCAACAGCCCAAGGATTTCCAACACAGAGCAACTGATTTCATCCTCTGAATAAAAACAACTAAATGCTCCACTACCTACAAAACATGCAGCCAGGGGGACAACAAATCCACTTACAAACTGGTATCTCTTAGTTCTGCATACTGCACAACAGAGTATTACTTTTCATGCAGCCTGGCTGCCTTTTGTCATAGTAAGCTTTGTGCAATTAAAAACTGATTCATCTTTACTTTTTATGAAACACTATAATACCAGATATGAGAAGATCATCTGACTTTAATCATCTCGGGCTTTTTATTGCATTTAGTTCCCCTATCATTGTATTTTGTGAGTATCTTCCTGATTAATGGAAATAAAAAAAAAAAAAAAAAAGCTTCTTATTTCTTTTGGAAGAGACTGATTAGCATTTAAGATCTGACAGCAGTACACCAAATGTTCAGAAACTGGCAGTATACATGAACAGTCATCTTGCAAGAGTGTGTTCTTTCCTCCAGTCCTCCTGACTGGCTCTTCTTTATTCTGATTGAAGCTTTCTTTGAAACATTACTACTAACAAGGGGAGATATGACTGGAAAAGGAGGCAATGACATGGTACGAAAGGCTTTTAAAGCCATTACAGGTCTTGATCTAAGCTGGCTGGTCAATGGTAGCCAACTTAGAGYGATGAACATCAATGTATTTTTTCACACAGTCATCATTTCGTTATCTGAATGTTTCCATGGTGCTTATGATTCCAAATCTAGACATTAGATGCAGTAAACMAGCCTATAAACATACTTACCACTTCCTAAGAGGGGTTTAAGGCATATGTTTATTTTGGTTGGAGTAGCTGAAGGTGTAAGAGCTTCCAGGCAGCCTACTGAATGTTATTACCTTCAGAGTRGGGTAGGCTAGGGTGTACAAGTAGTGTGTCCTTGATGTTTCAATGAAGAATCTGTTGGCTTAAGTTAAAGTACTGACATAAGATCTTTCAGTTTTGTTTGGATAAGGAGATTTGGGAGTGATTGGGTGGTTAGGGTTATGGCTGAGACAGAACTTGCAGCCTGCTGTGCTGTAGCAGGGCGACTTGGTAATATCGTCAACTACTCGAGCTAGATTTGCAAGCAGGCATTTGCCTTTTCCTCAGACTTCCAGATATTCAGGTATTTATACACCTATTAGAGCTAAGGAATTCAGACGAACCTCAGGAGATTTGCCTGGAGAGTCTAACTTTGGTGCTCTTCAAAGAGAAGATTTGAAAGAAAAGGAAACCTCTGTGACACTAATCTTGTACTCTGCATCTTATGGTGTTCCCCATCTTTCCCAGTGGATTCTAAGAATCCTGAATRATGTTAGGAAAATGTTGTATTAGTTGAAGAAGCAGCATTTTTTTTCTTATAGATAGAAGAGTTGAATTCTTGTGAAAAAAAGGATCTTTGAATATTTAGGAATTCTGTATTTTGACCTASTGTGAGTGTAGTTTGGGTTAAGACTTGGCAATTTTGTGGAGAAGGAGAGGTGAGATGTCTTTGCTTTCATCAGTGAAATTGTATAGGTCTGTAGTAAAACTACAATTCACATACTGCCAATAAATCATCACTTACAGTTTTTATAGGTCCTAAAATTAGCTGAAAGGTTTTTTTTTTTTAAAAAAAAAGTCAAAATAGAGCATTAGACATTCAACAGTTACATTTTTTTCCTGTAAAACATTTTGTGTGTGTATATATAGTAATTATCATTACAATGATTATTATTAAATTTCTTGTGTTACTGCTACCTTCCATAATTTTCCATCATAAAGATGTGCTATTTTGTATTATTATAAATTTCTTTCAAAGGCTAATTCTGAGCTAACAAGCTGTGTAGCATTGTCAAAATCGTATGATTTCTTATAGTGTTTTGCATAAAAGGAATTTTATAATTAGTCATTTGAAAACTGATTTAAAAATGTTTATAAAAGTAGGCCATTATTTCAGGTTAGAACTTAAAAGTTGATTCATTTGTAATATGCTCCACTACTAAAACTGTTAATCTCAGAAGTTAATAGATGACCATCTTACCAAAGACCATTTGCCTTTATGTGTTTTCAATTAAAAAATGCTATAACAATTCCAGCAGCAGACTCCATTGTGCAAGGGCAATAATCACAGTGACCATAAGAGCTGATCCGTGCAACAAATCAGTGTTAAAAGGTTGTGACCAGGTCTAGTGGAACGTTCGAGTAACCATTTTCAACCAGTATCCTTTTCCAGGAAATCAGGRAAAAATAGTGGTTTAGACTCCACTGTGTAAGGCTAATACTTTGTAGCATTCGTGTTACATGTTTCTGTAACTTCTTTTAGGTCTCCATTTCAAGATCTTACTTCTGTCAAGCTTTACCTCCAAAAAAAAAAAAAGTAATTTGTATTGGATTCCTTAGTACAAAACCTCATGGAAACACTTGGCTTCAGTCTATAGACTACTGAGAGAACTGCATCTAATGGCTCAGAGAGTCTTATTTTCAAAAACTGATGAAATGCGGAAAGGTGGTTTTCATCTGCCCTGGGAGTTTGCTGCTGCTGTCTGCTTTGAGAGGTGGCATTTTAGAAGCCTTAGCCCGTGTTTTTATCTCATGTCCGGTCCTGATTGAAACAACCAAACTAGAAGTTGATGGTGTAACTTTGACCCATCTCTCTCTGTAAAAATCTGTGGTCATGATCATCACCATTCATCGGTTTTCTTCCAGAACTTTTTGTTCCCTTATTCTTGTATTTAAGCCAAGCTTTAAGTATTCCATAAGCAAGGTCGGAAGTTACCTCATTGCTCCTTCCTTTACCATTTCTGAATCTTGGTGACCTGTGTGTTGTGACGCTTCTGGGCAAGCTGCACTTTCAGGGAGCACCCCACTGTCCCTGCAGAATCTCCTTCGGTTAGTAGTACAGCCAGGGAGGCCAGGTGGAGCTCTGGCTGCCCMAAACCACACTTACTTAGCAGGTTTTTAAGCCAGTCCTGCTGGACCCAGGACACTGTTGCATCAGTGAGCCAGCTCACTCAAAGCCAGCTTAGATATGTCTACATCGACTGCACTCTCTTGTGTTAGGATGATAAATTTCAATTTGAAAACTGTATAACTTGCATATTTTAAGATGCACTGAAGATCTTAATTCCCTATACCTGAATACTGTCCTTGCTATATTGTGAAAGATATCAAAGGACCTACAAAGTTCATGCACAAGTAGGTTGTCTCAGCGGCAGATGTAGGAGAAATGCACTGCAGGCACTAATCTGTTCATTTAATATGACCTGAGGAGCAGCAGGGCAGAGATCGTGGCTGGAACATTGTCTCCTCAGCATTGTTCCTGCATTAGGTCTGCTCATCTGCACGTGTCCAGGGTTTCACAGTTTGTGAGACAAACCAATTCAGCACTTTTTAACCTGCTATGTCTCAGTCTTTTAAGGTCAGCTCTTTCGTAATTGGTTATAAATTCATGGACATTACTTTTTCAGTGTAATCACTGCAAATTTAAATTGCTTCTCCTTGTAAAACCTTGTAGGAATGTTGTAAGAATAAGTCCTCTTTAACTTGAACACTATCCTGAAGTAGTGAAAGACACTAGAATCCCCTGCCTCCGTTTTCCATATAGCTTCTTTGTGCCAACCGGCAGGCTCGTCTGAATTTCCAGAGAGAAGGAAAGATGGGACTGATTTTTTTGAATATAAGTGACATAGCAAAAGAATCTGCATCTACATTTGTGAGGACTTGACAGTGCCAGTCAGAAACCAACCATATACATATATAAAACAGGCGTATAATTTACTGGACTTTCCAGGTAGYATTCTCATTATTATATGGCATGATATGCTGTGCTAGTTTTCTTAATTAAATTAAAAATGCATATGAATATTTATAAGCTTTGTGTTGATCGTAGAACAAGAATTGAGTAGCATGAGCCCAAGCTATTTTCTTGCATTATCTGGAAGCAGGGTTGGTAAGCAGGTGGCCAGCTGTTTACACAGCACTGGTTCTGTAGGCCGAGGCACCTATGGGACTTTCTGTGCTTGCTTTCTCCAACATCTCCTACCACCCCACATCTGAGCAGCTGTTAGCCTGAAACTGTAGTCACAATATTTGTGTGTGGAGGTGGTATCCTTTGGCATCCATTTCGGAAGGAACTGGAGGCACCTACAGAGCAGTGTCCATAGGCTCCGTCTTTGTATGCAGTGGAGACCTTTTGTGTAGAGAACAGCGAGTCAAACTTGAGCAGATTCACAGCATCTCTTTTCACKTCCTGAGCTCCAGAGGAGCAACTAGTTGAAATAAATTGTGGGGAGCCCTTTTTTTTCCAGGAAATACTTCCAGCCATATATTTATGATGTCTTCTTCCCCAAAGGAAGGCCAGTTGTCTGCCAAGATGTGACTCACATGAGGAAGTCTGTAACACCATATGAAATGGGCGCATTGGTCAGTGATAAAAGTGCCACTGTCCTCTCTCCTGATCCTGGCACAAGCGTGTTTGAGTATTTTCATCACATCAAATCAGGAGAGACTATTTTCTTAAAAAAACGAAGAAACAAAAACCCAGGATTTGGGCTAAAAGGGCTTACAGATCTTCTCTCTCAAACCCTGAATTTATTAATTATCTTTTGGGCTCTTAAAAATGTCCCTAAGTATGTCATGATTAGCACTGYGGCAAAGCATGAGCAAACCCAAAGCTAATCAAGGCAGAAGGGTCTTTTGAGTGGGTGATTAAAACCTGAGGCAGACCAGTCTGAAAAAAAAATATATTTATCACAGGATCTCACTGTCTTCTTGGGGAGCCCTTTTCTCAGGTGTCAGACTGACATATTGTCAGCGCTGGGTGGAACATTTGATGTTATCCTGACATTACCTTGTTGAACCCATTCAGCTGTCTTTTCTGTTTTTAATTAAAAGTTTTTCAATGCCACATAACAAAGGTGCAGAACAGATTATCTTGAAGAGACTTATTTTGAATATCAAGCTATGCAGCAATAACACTAGTTTGTGGGAATTCAAAGATCTGCCACAAACAGACRTTAGCATTCAAAGAAAATACTGTGYAATAAAATAGCAGCTTTAATCATGTATAAAACTGAGTTTTTCCTCCAACTCAGACAAAGGAAACCCGTCATAAAATGCTGTGAATGTTAGGGAGTCAAGCGGTATGCTGAGCGGGTTATGTATAAAACCTTGTTTGAAAATCTGAATTAAAAAATGGCTTTTAGAACACTGGCTATTCACTAAATGGTGCCATCCAAGCAGCCCCACAAAATCCTACCAGAATTTTCTGCTTGAATAAATTTGTTTGGATGAGAGAGTAGAATATCGTTATCTTTATTCCAACGCCATCTCCTTAGGAACGCACAGGTGAATAGACTTTTTGCTGAGTCTCATAAATTTTCTGACAATTTTGCAAGGCTGTGTGTAAATTCTGAGCTACATAAGGAAGAAGACAGGAAAGCAATGTGTGCTGGGACTGGCTTCCTTATTTGAGGGTATATTTTRAAAATTAAGTATGGATATTAAACAAATGTTCAATTTTGGAGAGGGAATGGATATTTTTATATACATTTGATTAAAAACGTTATAAGAATTTTAGAGGAATTAAGTACATTAGGAATTTATGCAAAAAGATGTGTTCAATTTGCTGATTGATTTCAGGAGGACTCTACCTCACTGATTCTTTAGAATTTTATTATCCTTGAGAGAGTTGCACCAATCYTAGTCTAATTTAGTGCTGTTAATAGCTGAAGTGCATGGTACTGTTATAGAGGTCAACTGACTAGATATTTTCCTTTAGGATCTATAAAACTGAGGAAAACTGTTTCGTATGTGGTGATTATTATTGGCCGTCTATAGAGCCAAAAATCACTTGATGAGGGATTTTGCAAATTTTGTGACTGGGGCTATGGAATATGATTACAGTTATTGCTCATTAGTTCATGAGAAAAGAGCATGAATATGTTGCTGAATCAAACTCAGCTCTCCCAATCACCTAATAAGTCTTTTGAGTAGACAGCTATTCATTTAGAGAGGAAAACAGTGTTCTCTCCCACAATTCAGATTGGAAACTTTGGTTTCAGCTTTTTTTTTTAAGCAAGATGCCTTTGCAGTCTTTGAAAACAGTAAAGATTTATATCATCAAATTGTGAAAAATATAATAACGCACAAGTTACTTGTCCTTTGCACGTATATATGGGAACTCCCACGTGCCTGTTGTRTGCAAGTCTGGAATATGGTGTTGTGTCCCTAGCCAGACTGCATTGCTATGAATCTGTGTCGGCTCTTACCYGATCAAAACTGTTGTATTTGTGACAATTGCAGGCATCCTGCTGTGCAAGCACCACCTAGTTAAACCAGTTACATACAGCGATTTTTAAAATTTTCTGTATAGATTTCATTCTTTGTATATTTGGTTTGGTTGTGGTACAGATACTTTCTTAGACCAGAACAGGAGGAAARGAAGTAATCAAATAAATGAATGAATAATAGAATAACCTGTCAACATAAATCGTAAATTCTATGAAATACTCTAAGATTCCTAAGTCTCATTAATTTGCTCTTTTAGATTCAGTAACAGCGGCTTCAATAAGACAATACACCGTATTGCATACAGTACACACACAAACACACATTTGTATAAATAATATATTAAAGTGTGATTTTTAGATCTGTAATTTCTTTGAATTATATCCAGATTTAACATGTAGTCCAGGGAATGCATATATTATCTGTTGTTTGAAATACAGAGTAGAATCCTGGCTTAATGTAAGTCAAAGTTGATTTAAATTCTCATCCAGTTCAAAGTTATTTTCTTAAGTTGATACTTGAAAAAGGGTAGCAGTTTGCCCATGGATTTTAGCATTTTGGGTAGATGAAACGCAACCACTGGTTATATGCTTTTCAATATTCAAAGTCAATAGTTTTTCAATATCGTTTTTCCCYCCTACTTTAACACTTTGTGTTATGATTCCAATAGGTTGGAATCATATGACGTTATCTCCTACCAGTATTAAAGCAGACAGTTAGCAGAGTTATTGCCTCTTATTTCATATCACTTAATCTTAAATGAACAAGTAATTGATATCTTCCTGGTGTGTAGCTGTTGCTCTGAAGACCTGGACAGAAAGTTGTGTTTTGAGCAGTTACTGGAGATGTGAACTGAATTATTTTGTACAAAATATTTAGTAAAGCACGTCTGCCTGGGCGAGGAGACCAACTAAGGCGTTAACTAACTCAGTTACCTTTCTTAAAGATTTGCTCAGAAGCATATATCTGATTATCTAAAGTAACTTCTCAGAATTAAATAGCATCATGATTGGTCAAGGAATACTTTAAATCTACGTTCTGAGAAACACCTATTTTATAATAAGCAATGCACAATGTGTCATTCTCCCAAGAAGTGTTTCAAATTTCCAATTCCCTGCACTGCCTCATCTCTCACTAACATTCCTATGAAAACACCACCAGSCTTGTCATGGCCCAAAGCCTGTTCCGTAGTTGTATTTGAATCCACAGCTTTTGAAGTGCATGTCAGGTTACATCCAATATCTTTGTTGTTGTTCATATTTTGTTGTCGGTCAAAGACCTGACCTTAAGTCTCGGTGTGCTAAGTCTCTTATTCAGGCCTTTGCTTTTGCACCTTGCCTGGTTTTTCCCTTTTCTTGGCCAGAGCAACCCTTCTGCACTCGCGYTGCATTTCAGAATACAGCGAATATTACTGCCCCCCAGCACGCTCCTCCCACTGCTCTTCCCAGGTYCTCCCTGTTTCTCAGTATCCTGTAGAGAAATGTGATTTTCCCCATTGACGTTTAAGACCATTTATAGWTCAGCTTTGATTGACCTTTAGATTCTGCTGTTTGTCGAATGTTCGTGTGTATCTTAGTCCAGCTAACCGTGGAGTGCCAGCTGGTCCATTTTAAGCGTTGAGGACCTTGAACATCACCTTCTTTCAGTTCCTGCTCAAAAGCCATCCGTGTTGTTTCTTCTGTGAGAGAACAAGCAGTCTTATTTATTTATGTGATGTTATTTCTAGTTTRCATGTGTCTGTACGCGTATGCAAGTACACGTAGACCCATTCCCTCTCTGTTCCTTCTGCTTACCTCCAAACTCTTCACTGACACATATAAGCAAAATGTCTAGTTCTGACTCCACGTGGGTTTTCTATGCAAATGTGCCTACAAGCATGTATTTACAGAAAGGAGGAAGCAGCTGGTATTTCTCCATGGCTTTAGTTCAAGCTGTAAGGAAGAAAGATGATTATGATGATGAAGTTCTATGATGATGATGATTAAAGCACCGCCAGAGCTCTGGCTTTCTCCTTAATGAAAGACAGCACATTCCTAACTCGGAAAGTTGTTCTGAGGATAAATTATTAGTAAGTGGCTCAGATACTTATGAGATGGAGAATACAGACTTAAGTAACAAAGATTTCAAACAATAGCATGAGCCTTCTCCCAAGAGAAATTAGTCATGCTGCTCATTGAACCCCAAATAGAAACTTTCTGAGTAGTCAGGTGAAGTCAGGAAGTATTAGGTAATATTTATCACCGGTATTAACTTACGCTAATTTTCTGACAGGAGCGCAGAGCAATTTTTTGAGGGAGTGGCAGTTCTCTCCGGTGTGGCTTTACCTAGTTTTTTGCTCTCTTTATTTTGATTGCTTCTTGAGAAGGATTTCGGTTTCAGGGGCAAGGCTATTTTGTGTGTAGTGACGTAGGCATGATACCACCTGCTTTTAAATGCTCCACATACAGTGAGCTGCTGTGAGGAAGGGAGTTACATCAGTAAGGGAAGCTCTTACARTTCCCGTTGGGGAATGGGAGGGGAAGATGACAGAAGTAAAGGGGAAAAGAAGTACATGTGCCCATGCCTATTAGCAGGAGAAAGACAAAATACTAAACCACAGGGCTAGAAAGCAGGAAAGAGCTGGAAAATTGAAGAGCTGTCAGCTGTTTTACAAGTAAATGCCTCATGGGTCTTTACCCTGGCTGAAACTTATTTATGCTTTTTGATGTTTTCATGAGGCTGAAAAATCCCATATTCCTGATCCTTTGTATACAAGACTGTGAAGCAAAAAGGTGTATACGGAATGGCTGTGTACCTGAAACAGTCTGTTTTCCTCTCTGCGGTAACCTATGGCCTCAGCCCACTCAGCTGCATTAGAGTGGTCTCACATCTGTGTAGAACAGTGATTTTTAGTAGGGTTTATAAATAGAAATAAAACTATTGCTGACTCCAGCCTTGGGTTTTTTGCATGACTTTTATGGAGAACCGCATTCTCCATGTCAGGCTTCTGACAAAAAAGATTTGCAATGTAGAACGCAGTTCTCAAACCTGTTGCTATAAGGTAGATTAATAAACAAGGATGGATTGAAAGTGGGTGGAAGAGAGGAGAAGAACTGGAGTTTAGGCTGCTAGCTGGGCCTTGCAGAAGACTTATTTAGTTTACTTTGGTGAGTTGTTTATCTACCTCACTATTTCATTTTAGGTATTCCATGTTTAAGATGTGAAAAACAACAGTAAAGGAAGTGATGATGATTTAGTTGATCAGATTGTCKCTGGTAAAAACATACTTCCACTTTGTAATGCCACAACCTGTTTGGAAATCTAGATGCACAAACACTTATTTACCTATATGAAATCATATAGCATATACACTTATTTACGTATATGAAATTCTCTGTATATGTACACATGAATAATTTTTATATACTACACAAATATGCACACATACACATATACACACACACACATGTATATATGTGTATGTGCACACACCTGCTATTGCAGATGTGTATGGTATGCACATGGAAATTTATCCTATGTCCATGTACATATGTGTACCTGCATAAACACCCGATGCATGTGTCTGTTGTTTGGCTACTCTCTTAGTGCACAAACATTTTTGAAGATTATTGCCAATGATACTTGTCAGGTCTCTGGCCCTTATACATTTAAGCAACTTCTTTTATGCTTCATTTAGCAGCAGCAACAGAGGAACCTGAGGTGATTCCAGATCCTGCTAAACAAACAGATCGAGTGGTGAAAATAGCAGGAATAAGCGCTGGAATTCTGGTATTCATCCTGCTTCTCCTTGTTGTCGTACTGGTCGTCAAAAAAAGGTAAGAGGATTGTCTGTGCTGATACCTTTTTTCCCACCCCTTCTGTGTTGAACAGTTACAAATAACTGATTGTTTTTACAGGTCATTAAAAAAAAAAGTAAGTTTCATGAGCAATAACTGATACTTAGCTTTTGGATGTGTCCTGTGCATTTTCTCTCGTTTCTACTATGATTCTTGGTATGGATATACAGAGAAGATTATTTTATCTTTGGGATCTAGTAGCTGTCAATTTTCTCAAATTCACTCATTTCTAAGTACTTTGAAATTGGAGTTTGGTGAATGTGCAGAATGTTAAAATGAGTAGAATTAAATGGATCCTTTTTGGGGGAAAAAAAAAACCCTTCACCTCTCATGTTGTAATTGCCTAATGAATTTGATTTTTTTATATGCAGGTCTAATGAGTTATTTGTACCCGTGTGTTGTCCAACCTGCAAAATAATGTAATTTCATACCTTTCTGCTCTTGTAAACCTGCACTCTTTTTTTTTTTTTTCTTAAAAATCGTACTACATCACTATAAAATTATCTAGCGAGTCCTTAATGCATGAAATTGTTTAAAGGTGTATTAATCTGAATGAATTTTAATTTTTGGTTCATTCGTAGACAATAATCAATAGCGCCATCTTCTGGAGTTAGAAAAAGTTAACTCCGCACTGCGCTATGTAAAGGGTGCGACACCGTCGCTTGTTCAGTTTTTGAAAGAATGTTGACTTTTCAGTACTTTAGACCCTCTTAATGTGCAGTAAAAATTTATAAGTCGGTTGTGTAGATGCGTGTTCGTAGCACTGTAGCTCTTAATACAAAGAGATTTCTCTGCCCGCTCTCTTCTGCCCAGTCCCTTTCCCAGTCCCCAAACTGATTCATTTTGGAGAGAGCGAGGCCTTATTCTACTAATGGTTTGTGCATTATATTCCCTTTCCTTTTACAGGATTCTTTAWAAGCTATATATTTGTAAATGTTGCAATGTTGCTTAGAAATGTAGCTTTCTATTGTTCTTAAAGAGTAAGAAAACATTAAAATTGTGCCTCATACTATATGTTGTAATTGCTGGTTTCCATTAGATTTTTTTAATTTATTGCCTCTTTACAATTATCCCTGGAGATATATAACTTGGAGAAGAAACGTCTGCATTAGAAACATTAGGTATGCCTATAGTGTTCTGTGTTAGTTTAGCTACATATGTGACTTTCCCCCAAAGTGCTTTCACTCTTCTCTGTTGTTTACCTCTGTGGTTGAGAATTAACACGTATGCAAAAGATCCAGCTCATCATATGCAAAAAGACATACAATCAGGCACCTTATTTGCACAACTTCTGATGAACAAAACCAACAAGAAGTTGTGTTTCAGCTTTCAGGGAGAAATATCTATTTTATGTGATTATTGCAAGATATGGGCTAGGGAGCRTCATCTTCTCACTGTGTGTTGCAGAGGTCCCTCCCCCCCATGTTTGGTAAAAGACTGTATGTGTGTGTGTGTGAGTGTGTGTGACTACAGCTGTATCGTGTCAGTCTCTTCCGGATGGGATTGACTGGCTTTGCAGGTTAAGGAAAGCTTTAGCATTGGTTGCATTCTGGTTTATTTTCCTTTTTACTTCTTACATCCAGAGTCCTCTTAGACTTGTCCTTTCACTACTGAATTGGTGAMAGTAATTATGTCAGTGAAATGATACTTTAAGCATTTCCATTTTTCCTCCCTTCCCTTCTCTGAACCAGGCAGTACCCTGTTAGAAATGCCACTTGATCCTCTTTCCAAAGAACATCTAAACTCCTGTACTTTTTTGCATTCAAAGTATGTGAAAAATTAACCTGTTTAATGAATCTTTAATGTTTGGTAATTTTTCATCATGATAGTTTAATTGGTTGTCTGTGGAGTATATTATAGGTGTATCATTTCTGCCCCCACCTTTCCCTTAGGGAAAGTGGGCTATTTTTTATATGAGCTTTAGTCAAGGTCACTTATGAAAAGCGCAGAAAACCTTTGTRTCTGGATCTAATTCAGGCCATCTAGAGAATCGGAGCAATTTATWCAACAAAGCCAGGAAGAGTTTTGTAAAACCCCGACACATTCACACATACAGCAACACACCTCAGTTAGTTGTGGTGGGCCTGGAAACTGGTCAGTTGTAATCATCTTCCGTAGCCTGCATATCCACTGATCCATAATGTAGTATCCCTTTTGGTACCTGAATGGACCACAACTTATTACATGGAAAAGTCAATAAAGATGGTTTATGCATTTTTCATTGGTTTTCTTAAGTCTCATACACCGACATAGATACCTAAATCTGATTAAATGCGGCATTACATTTTATTGAAAAATGGAGTACTAAGCAGTTTTATTCATGAGCTTGAGATGTTTTATGCTTTGCCTGATCATTTTGTACAAATTGGTTTGAAGTTCTACTGAATGAGACTCGTACCAGCTCTTACAGAGTTTTACTTGAGTAATCAAACCAAGTAAGAAAAGGGATACTGCATCTTTAATGAGCAATGCCATTTTTATTTTTTAATCATTGTTGGATTATCTCCCAGTGTACTTCATTTCCTTCCATTTGTTTACCTTCCATRTTTTTCATGCTTAGCATGAATACATCCGCATTTCCAATTGTACGTTTTTGAAATATAAAACATATGTTTTCATTCAGGAAATGTGTGGTATATATGTCAGTACACACATGTATCAGTTGTAAATGTGCATTCTTTATGATGTGTGTACTCATATAGCTACATACGATACATATACAAACATATATGTATGCACCTGTGTACTGAAAAAGCCTTTAAAATGAATGATATGAAATTTAGCTGTTCTCGRATTAAATGTATTTATTAATTTAAGCTTTCTTTTTTWTTTTTTTSTAATTGAAAAGTAAAAAGCATAATTTACTGCACAAGATTTGTACACAGCTGTTCATTTGTCATGACATTTAGGTGGTAGTCATTATATTATGCTGAACTGCATGTTGAAAATACACAATCCATTTAATTTTCAATTTTTTGGCAATAAATGAAATCTCAGCATGTAATTTTCTCAAGTGATCTTTCTAAAAACCAAATCATTTTTATATGCTAGTATATTTTTTTWAATTGCATGGCAAAGTAAGGCTAGTTGATGCATGAGCAAATTGAAATGCTAACCAAAGAAACATGAATTTTTTCAATTTTTTTTTTTAAACGCACATTTCTCTGCTTTATTGAATGTGACAGAGTCACGCTTTTCATTCACCATTGCTTCTCTTTYTCCACTGTCTGTGATTTGCTTGCCAGGAGGAGCTACTATTCTTACTCCTACTATCTGTAAGTAGAATACGGGTGAATTAMTATTTTACGTGTTTTAAAGGTGCAGTATCCCTTTTAAAAAAAGAAAAATAATCTTTATAATTTTCGTAAAGTYATATTAATAGTTACCTATCATTAGTGTCAGGTTTGAAAAACAAATTGCTTGTGTCATTGTTCCTGTTATTCCTAACTTCTTTTTTTTTTTTTTAAAGGGATATTGTATTTATTACTGTATATCGAGACTTCTGCTTTTTGCTAGTTTTTCCCATAACTACCATTTTATTTGATTGTAATCATGATTTGATTTCCATTATGGTTCACAGTGACACATCACACTAAGAAAGATCTATTCTAATGGCTACCTCATTCATTAGCTAGGTAATTGCTTGTGAGCCACACATTATTCTTAACATGCTGACTGGGAGTGAACCAGCACAGCGCTTTTACTATGCCGTTCATGGGCAGGTCTCTGTCCTACCAGTGGAAGAGCAGCAAAACTGCTGCTCCGGGTAGCAACATTTGGGGATTTTTGTTGTTTACAGGAAGGCCTTTTACCCAGAGATCCTCAGCTGATGCTTGTGAGGAGCTCTGCACCCCCATTTTAAAGCATGGATCTTGACTGTGTCGCACTGATTGGAAGAACTTTTGATTCCGTGTAGSAAAGCTGAACTACTTGTATGTGTCAAGTGAATGGTTTTGGTGAGGGCTGCAGTGATTTCGGCTCTGACTGAGCGAAGCAGTTGCACACATGCTTGATTTTAAGTAAATGCATAAAGCCCTTGACTTTGGAGAAGGATCGAAGAAGGCACTCAAGTACTTTGATGATCTGGTAGTGTCTGATAATGATGCTCTTCCACATTTCTAAGCAGATTAATTGACTTCTTTAAATAAACTTAAAACTAAAAAAGCTAAGCTGCTAAGCCTAGCTAACTGCCAGTCCCTGGTTTATTTTAACAAATTATGATTTTCTTGTTAAATAACAATTACTTCACCAAGAGATAATTAGCTGCACAGGTTCCTATGATGATGGAGCACTTTTCCCCTCTAGCTCCCACTGAACCACCCACCTGCACAGGTTTGGGCGATTGTATCCTTTAGCACGTAATGGGAATCATTTACACTTCTGTCAGCCTCTGGGATACGCATAATGATGGCATGTGCCCCTAGCTGGATGGGAGAAGAAAAAGAGCCCTTAAAAGAAGAAAGAAAAAAAGAAAAA